>OW387136.1:48238231-48711003 GCA_936440205.1 Lepidonotus clava | reverse complement strand
ATATGGTTTCATCCAACATTTCTGTTTAAATGATAAAATCCTATGAATTTCTTCGATCTTCATACCCAGCTGTAAATATAATTTCAAATTTCTATAATGCACAATATACCTAACCTTTCTAAACAAAGTAGAAATCAATTTCTCCGGACTTTTATTATAGTGCATATTAAATTTAGATAATACATCCTTAGCATATGATGATAATTGATTATAATGGATTGACAATTTCTCCGGAGCTAAAGGAAACATGTCATGTAAGTCGTGCAATCTAGAAGGATAAAGTAACGTTACCCTCAAACACATAACCTGTTCTTCCTTCATCCGTCAACTTTAAAATTTCTTCCTCATTAAAAAATTTTGCTGAATCTAACCAAACAAAATCTTTGTATGGTAAAGGTTGCGACATAGCAAATCCATAGAGATTATTACAATCATAATATACAATATACTCATCCGCATTATTAGCCTCAGCATATCGTCTAACAACATTTGTAATACCACCACGTATTCCTCTTTCAAAAAAATTATACATATCCAACTCTGTCAATAAATCGCATTTGATACCTGTAAATTTTAACATAGCATCATAACTAAGAGCTGGTGCAGTCAAATATTGAACAGGATCTAAACCATAATAATCTAAACTTCTCTCTCGAAACGATTCAAACACATCAGTAAGCAAAAGAACGTCAATTTTTAAATAAACTTTCAAATAATCTTCAATATTTCTACAATTAAAAATATTAAACATTTTCAAAGCTAATTTGTATTCTTCTTCAGTAATATCTTTATTCGTAAGAACATTAAAAAAATGTGATTTATCTGGTAAACATTGCTCCTTCAATTTATCCCAAGAATCTATATAGTCATAACACATAACTCCTTTCCTAACAACATACTTTAACCACTTATTATTGAAATACTTTCTCGTTTCTATGAATTCATCACTACCCTTTTGAACCAAAAGATCTGCTAAATTTGATAATGAATTAGGAAGAAATTGAAATGAATCAATTATAAAAAAACCATCAAAACTTAAAGTCAAAAATTTTTCAACGCTTCGTGGTAAAACAGTTACTTTACTAGTTTCCTGTATACACTCATGTATTTCTTTAACAATAAAATGTGTGTCATAATTCATTGCATTATGCATGACTATAGGAATTTTAAAATTTGGAAACCTTAAAGAACTTCTAACCAAATTGCAAGTATTGCATGCATAATTCACATCTCTACCTTTTCCTTCTCTACCTAAATGTGCGTGATCTATAACCTTCTTTACACCCAATTCTGAAAACGAAATACCGCACAAGTAGCATCGAGTTTGCTTTGATAAATGTGCTAAATCTGAAACAGTCAATTCTAAAACTTTCCTATTATTATCAAAAATATACGAAATTTCGGCTCTTACTTGATTCAAATAATGAATAAATTTTTGCATAACACGTTTTCCTACATAAATAAATGGAGGTTGAGAATATTCAGAATATTTAGAAACAAGAACTGCTCCTACTGCATTTAAAGTATGTTTTGATTTTAATACAGTAGACTTTCCCTTAAAACAATTTATATTTGAATTAAAAGTCTCAAAATCTGCATAAACAACAAAATGATGTTTAATTTGTTTATGATATGATCTAAACTTAACTTTCGTACCTTTTACTGGTAAATTGTAAGACTGACCAGTATACTTATTATCATAGCAAGTAGACTTAGTATGCATTTCACAATCCACTTTCTTATTGAAAGATTGTAAACATCTATCACAAAAATACCTTGTTCTTTTCCAATAAAATGGTCTTATAAACTTATCCAAATTTTTAATAAATAAATAATGATCCTTAAACAACAACAAATTTACGTGTCTTCTATGTTCACTTGTAAAATTCGTAGAAATATACATAGGAAATGGAACCAATCTTGAACTTCGATTACATGAAATTTCGTTAAAAAGACCGAAAACATTAACTGTAACATTATTATTCTTTTCAAATTTTGGAATATCTGACAATCTCACAGGAAACGAAATACCTTTTAAATTTAAACTATTCAATAATAATGAATATTTACTTAAATCTTTAAAACTCCATAAATTGAAGCTAATATACAATAAACAAAACACTTATTATCTTCACAACCTAAATTAATCAATCTCTTAGCTTTCAACCAATCAGGTAACTCTATCTTTTTACCACCAAAAGGATTAGCTCTAAAAACTCCTAATCTTACCAAATTTATCCCCGTTAGAAACCAACCAGAACCAGCTTGAACAAAACCGTCAAATAATGCTAAAATTACTCTTAACGCAGATAACAACTTTTCCTTTAATGAATAGAACGTTAAGACTTGAATTACATGGCTTTGAAACCAAGGTTTGATTTCAAAGTATTCGTTTGTATCTAAATTGTATTTTCCTAAAGTTGCATTAAAAGAAATTTGAAACTTTATCCCTCCATGTACACTCAGTTTACTTTCCAATTTCTGATACAGAACATTAAATTTCTTTTGAAAATAAAATTCAATATCCACATGCTTATTTCTTGGATAAAAATCATAATCTACAATAAGACCACCCAATATTCGTTTCCTTTTCATTCGGCTACCTTCTCAGTCATGCCACCTAGCGTTTCAGACTGAAAGCTATTTCAACCACCTAGCGTTTCAGACTGAAACTATTTCAGTTTCTATACATAATAAAACAACTTTCGATTTTAGACCATTAGACCATTCATCTCAAGAACGTTTTACATTATAAAAAAAATCTAAAAACAAAACTATGAAATTTTCCGGAAATGTAAAATAATGCAAACTGTGCCAAACTCAAACTTAACCAATTCACCATCATCAGTTGTTATTTTTATTTCAATCTCCTTAATCTTTTCATATGCTAATTTCTTATAATGTGGATGAGTATATATTCTTTTAATTATTTTTCCATATTCCCCTGCACAATTAACTGTTCGTAATAACCTCGTTTTCACATCACCTACCATTTGAAAATCTACCAAATTTGTATAAATAAACATATTACTAGAATCTACGTGAAATCTTGCAACCCCACTTCCTTCATACAGATAAAAGTCCGTTTGATCTCTATTTTGACTCAAACCAAAATAATGCATCCTCATAACCTCATTAACATCATCAACAGTAGACGTTAACTCTGGTCCATCAAATGTATATGTAAATAATGAATCATCAGGTTCTATAGAATCTTCTAAACGTAAAACTCTAACTAAAAAAGTAGGAAGTATAATACTGTCCCCTTTACCCACTCGAAAAGTTACTCTATTATTTACAGAATTATACTCAAATTTAGAATATCTTCTATAAGAAACACGACCTACACCAGATATAGAATTCTCAAATTCAGCTATCTTTTCATTCAATACATCTACCAAATGTTTAATCGAATAATAGCCAAAACTCAATTCGAAATACATATGTCGTAAACCAAAAGATTCTTCTTCGTTCAATTCATCTAAAGATTCTATGCCAAATCTATCTATATCTGGATTTTCACGTCTTTTTAAATGAAAAGTTTTTCTCAACAAATATATAGTTCGATTTTGTGAAAGATGAACTGGATAATTGTACCAAGATTTAGGGAAATCTATTTCAACTAATGCTAACTGCCATTGTCCCTTACATTCAATAGCATTTTGAAGTTCTATATAATAATGACTAGTCTTATTTTCTTTCGTTT
The DNA here is from genome assembly GCA_936440205.1 of Lepidonotus clava. Classification (NCBI taxonomy): domain Eukaryota; kingdom Metazoa; phylum Annelida; class Polychaeta; order Phyllodocida; family Polynoidae; genus Lepidonotus; species Lepidonotus clava. The sequence goes on along the minus strand of OW387136.1, from coordinate 48,707,297 downwards.
TATGAATAGTATTGGAAGGTAAAGTTAAATAAAATTCACCACCAAAAGTTTCCTCCATTTTTGACTAATATCAACTAATTATTGATTTAAATTAATATCACTTTCAAAGAACATGAATGATATAGAATGTACAATATTAAGAACATTTAAACACTATTCATATAGCTTAACATTTCCAAACTCAACTTTAATAACATTTATGTTCACTTCGAACATAAATGTTATTAATCTCATACAATATCAAGAACATTGAAAAGATTAACATCTCTTCAAGCTCAGCTTTGTGAAATTATACACATAAGACAAACTTTCTCTTTTCATATGAACTCTCACATACTCATTTCGAAAAATTTCACCATTCACCCATAAAGTTCTACATGAAGGACAATTAAAACTTGATATATAAGTAAAATTATAATTATAAGAATGATATGAAATAAATAACCTTCTAAAACAAGTCGAATGCGCAGGTTTCGAACAACAACGCAACAAAAGCATTTTATCAGACTGGTTATTATCTTTACTAATAATAAGATTCCTGCAAAGTTCGCAATATATACGAAAAGTTTTGAAATGGAAAGAATTCAATCTTCTTGCATTTCGAAGACACCTTTGTAATTTAGTTCTCACAAACTGACTTGGATTATGTACATTGTATGTTAGTTTATAAAATTGAATTTCTGTAATTCTTAAATAATCACAAACTGACTCTATTGCAATACATGAATATAAATGCTTCGTTCCTAAATAGTAAAACATGTAATCTAAAATAATTGGAATACATTTTAAATCTTGCCACATTCTAATTAATAAATATTTCAAAACAATTTCACAATCAAAATAAGAAGCAAAAAAAACTAAACCTTCAAAAGAAAACCTTCTCATAGAATGAACATATTCCAAATCATCACTTTCAGAAATAATAACCATCAACTCGAGACATTCTTTCGAAGATAAAACTTTTAAATCTGGAATCTGAATATTCATAAGAATAGAACTTAAATCACTAGTACTTATATGAAAGTAAAAAGATACCAAAGCTGAGAAATACAAGCAACGTTCTTGCAAAGCATGAAAACATACAAAACGACCTCGCTTACCCATGATGACTTCACTTGGAATAATAAGTGCAACAATCAGTATAATCTACAAAATCTAAATTATAATGCGATCCCTAGTGTAACAATCTAGGAATCACATTATAATCTCTCAAAGGTGGTGGAATAAAAAGACTAGAAATAGGATTAAAACCAGTATGTCTCGACCGATGTAATCGTAATAATGTATATGATGAGAACATCTTTGAACATAAAGAACAACTGAAAATCAATTTTTTTTTTTAGGACCGCGTTTACCCTTAGTCTCTTTTAATAAAATAGAAGAACAATGCAGCGGGCAACACGCGCAAACTTCTATATTATCTGGAAGAACATTCTTTTTTAAAACCTCCACATGTTTCCTTATACGATCAGAAACTTCCAAAACATTGTCCAAATTACAATGAACCCTTTCGCATTGTTCTTCATACAAAGTATCAAAAGGTTTAAAATTTTTTAACTGCTTAACGCGACTTGAAGATTCTACATTTATTTCCTCCTCTTGCTCACTATCGCATTGACAAACCATCTCTTTCTTAACATCATCACTTTCGTCTTCCTTGCACCTTTCCACATTAAAAAAATCATTCGAAACTGTAGATGGGACAAAATGCCTCAATTTCTCAACATGCTCTGTAAAATCACAATCTTCATCTGAAGTTGTCTGTAAATCTTTCCTTACTTGATCTACTAAAGCTTTCCTTGCTTCACCTACTAAATGAGACTCTGGTAAAAGTTTTCTTTCAACTTCATCATCTGAACTAGAATCCGATGATACAAATTCAGGTGTCTTGTAAACTTTCATTTCCTTAACCTTAGAAGCCTTAGAAACATCAGTTAAATCTTCAGTATGTTTTATTGTACTTTCACGTGATGTTCTTTTTCGTGATGTAATAGAAAGCGGTAAAACATCTTTATTCCTACTTTCAAAACTTTGACCTTTATTCTCAATTCCAATACAACTTTGATCATTTCTCCTCACACCTCTACTTTCTCCATTTTTACATCGAATCAGTGCATCACTTTTCCGTTTACTCTTATCCTTCAATTTCTCATTACCTACTTGATTATCTACACACTTCTGCATTGCCTTTTCAACAACTGGAAAAATTAAACTACTTTTCTGAGCACCCAAATCAGTCTTCTTAAAACAATTTTCGCTATTACTCCATTGAATAACCAGTGGATAAGATTGTCTATAAGATTTACTAGGATGAAAACTCACATTCTTTCCATTCGCTGAATAAATACAAATTGGTAATTTCAGCAAATCACATATATTTGGAAAAATCAAACTATCTCTTGATCTTAAATCAGTCATAATCTTTTCATTTTCATTTTTCAAAATCCAATAAGCAGCTGAAGTTGAAAATGTTTGAGACCTTAAAACCTTAACTAAAGAAGTCTTAAAGTCATTCAAAAAATCATGCAGCTTCGACCAAGATTCCTTAGATTTCATCGGAATCAATGTTTGAAAACAAATGTAAGTAAAATAAAAAACATGCTCTTCATCACGTTTAACACTATTCCAATACTCAACATTTCCCTTTTCATCACAAAGAAGAAATTTCAAAATAATATAAATCAACTTGGTAAATGAATCCATTTTAATAACGATTCATTTACTATCAAATACCAACTTTATATCATTACAAATTTTAAAAAAATGAAAAATATCCTTCGTCAAACAATTACCTTTATAACTATACAAAATAGTAAAAACTGTACTCGAATTATTCTTTAACTTTAATCTAAAACTTGAAAAATAATAAGTATTATTAAATTTTAACCACACAGATTCAGGAGAATTCGACTCTCGAACCTCAAAATCATATTTCATAAAATATGTTTGCACAATTCGTTCACAAAATTCTTTAAAAGTCAATTTATCAGATCTTGATAAAACTAAACTAAATGTAAACTGAATATTTCTAACATCAACAAAAACTGAAGAGAACGAACAAGAAATGCCTTCAGACACAAAAAGAGAAACCTCTGAAACAAACTTATCTATATTCAATAATACAAATGAAAAACAACTTCTCAAATAAACACTACAAAACCCATTTTTTGTCAATTTTATTGTATAATGAGAACGTCTACAACTTACAGAACCGCGATATAAAGTTGAATTTATCCATTTCTTATACGTCTTAAAAAGATCAACACTTACTGCAGGATTAAAATCTAAAGAAAATATAATCAAATTTACTCCATACGTAATATGCATAAACAAGTTTAAAACTGGCACCTCATAGACTAGACCACACACATTTAACTTGATTCAAGTTAAAAGTGAAACCATACAACCTTCGACTCTTGTACAGCGCGAATATACTCACTGTAATCCACTCTACTCGAACCGTACAACTACAAGATGCTACACATCACCACAATTCTCCTTATCCTCCAATGCCTCACCTGCAACTGCTACTCGTCAAATTGCGAGTTTTCACCACAAGAACCTGCTGCTATCACATGCGACAACATTCCAGAAAAATTCACCACTCGTCTCCTGACAGTAACAAAACTTTACTGTCGCCTCTGTGATCCTTCGACCTCAACTCTCTCATATCATCAAAGCCTTCTACCTTACCTCTCTTCTATCTTCACATCTTCGCACTCTTTCACATGCGAAGACGGTGAATGCAGGTAAGTCAAATAACCAATTTTATCTGTTCGTTATCAATTAAGACTAATATGCAACCAAGGAATGTTTACATATCACAATTAATATCACAATGTAAGCTCATATACAGAACACTTGACAAAACCTTACATACTATATGAATGTTATATAATACCAAACATTCTATCAATTATACCAAACATTCTATCAATTATAACTTCTAAGTACTATTAAGTTAACGATAAACCAGGCTTCTCAAACCTAAAACAAGAAAACACAATCTTAAGTTAAGTCTGAAAGACAAGGAACCAATCTAAGTTAAGTCTGAAAGACAAGGCGATGTCCCTCCTACCAATAACAAATCCGAAAAATAAAGCAAAGACAAGGCAATGTCCGCAAAGACAAGGCAATGTCCCTCCGGACAAGGCAATGTCCCTCCAATGCAATGTCGTCCGCAAAGACAAGGCAGTGTCCCCCCTTGTGACGACTAGATCTGCAAACCAAAAATCATCCTACAAGTAACGGCTCTGCAAACCAAAAATCATCCTACAAGTAACGACTCTTAGATCTGTGAACCAAATCATCCAGCGTGATCATCAAAACCTTATTTCATAAGATTCATTCGCCGTCCCTGTGATAAGACTAATTGAAGTTTCACAAGGTGAAACTTTAAAGTTAATCGCACATTCAACTAATATCCCGCAAACATCTCAAAAACGATTATCATAATCATTTGCTAACCGTAATATAAATAACCTTGGATGTCGATACAGTGTAAAACCGACAATAACCACCCATTTGAAAGAACAGTAAAGTAATTCGATAGAACAAAGCGCTATTCAAGCCAAGTTTCAGTAAGAATAGAAATCAAACATGAGTCAACTCTCGAGATTCCAAATAGAACAAAACATACACTCAAGACCTCTAAGTTCTTATCAACGAACGCAACGCAATAAGATTATTCATACTCATATTACCTAAAGCCTTATTCCGCGTCCCCTTATCATGTCAAATTACCCTCCTAACACTACATTTATAAAACAGGAAACGAATGTTACACTGACATCTAACTAAGTTCAAACTTAATCTGAAATCAAATACTTATTAAGATTTCTCTTCCAAGCTTCATTACAATTTATCTGAAACACTTAATAACCTTTCAAAATAAACCGTAAATAACTGAATGAACGAGCAAGCCTGTTTAAAACCTTTGTTCATGAATGTAAACCAAATGATTATTAAGATAATACAAACCAAATGAATGATTGAATGAAACCTGGAGTGAACCTCACCATCGACATACTGTAGACATAATTCAATGTGAAGGATTATGAGTTGGACATGGACTTATATTGAGTTCAAACCTCAGCCCAACCTAGTATGAATGAATGAATGAAATGAAAACCAAGATAGCAACGAAAACCAAGTTCACGTATAGTGTTGTCATCTATCTAGATTGTCGAGCAACGTTTTCGTCTTCAAAGATAACAGCGATTCTGACAAGAATCATTTCTCAACCACCGTGATGCAAAAAGTAGTCAATTCACAACCACCATGACTCAGAAAGTCGTCATGCAAATGAACTGCACACTGAAATAGGTACTCCATAGACAGTAACACGGCTGCGATTTAGATGATATGCAAATCAGTGACTGTGATTTATAGACAGTCTATGCATGAACAGAACTTTGTAACAATTCACTTATTAGACAGAAATCCAAAAAGTCAAGAAAGGATTGGTGTCTGTTGAAGTGAAGAAAGGAATGGTGTCGTTATTAAAAATTGAAACTGACAAAATGAATTCTCTGACAAATAACGAAACATTCGAATAGGTGATTCGTCAATATGCAAGTCAACTAAAGACCAAGCAAGTTTGAATGTACGTGGTCCAAAAGTAACAATGCAGATGAATTGCAAGCTGGAACGGTTACTCCACAAATAACCAAGTAAGTTTGAATGTACAGAGCCCAAAAGTAGCAATGCAAATGAATTGCAAGCTGAAACGGTTACTCCATAGATAATAACAAACTTGAATGGTAATACGCAAAGAACAATGCAGATGGAACTTGACGCTAAACAGATACTCTATAGATAACTACTATCCAGGATGTCGAATCTCAAGCAAGTTTGAATAGCAAAGAATAATACAAATGGACTGAATGCTCAAAACAATCACTACATGAGCAATTACCCAAGATCTCATCAATTGGCTAATCAATTCCAACAGTAGTCCTCACATTAACCATAACAGGTTTCAGCTGGCAGGGAGGTAGATGCTGCGGCTAGTAGAAAAGTCTGCTCCGAAGCAGTCCAAACACCACCCCAACCATCAGTCCTACAGTCGCCACCTGTCAATCTACCGCCAACAGTACACAACGGTGAGTCACATCAGGCTAATCCTCCAACACCTCACGCTGCACAACCTCAGATTCCCGTCACTGAAGGAATAGACGGGAAGAACCAAGAGACATTCTTATAGGTGATTCTATCATCCGTCATGTCAGGCTTACCAGAACTCAGAGAACGGAAAAGTACATTATGGGAGGAGCATGCATTGAAAATGTGACAGAGCGCCTTCAATACATCATAGGTGATGTAAAAGTAGAGAAACTCATCCTATCGATAGGTACAAATAATGTTCCAACTTCTATGAGAACGCAGAGAACATCACAAAGATCACAAACTTGACAACAGAAATCACAAACCTGATGATCTGATATTCGAAAATGATGTCCACAAACCACATTCGAACTGGTAAGATATGTCAAAATCTAATCAATTAAACTTGACAGAATAGGTAAACGGGGGATCAAAACCCTATAATCATTTTTGTTATACCATATCCTTAATGATGAATAGAAAAAAAACATGAAAACCAACCCTGTGAAAATAAAAGAATTGTCAAAAATATCACACCTTGACCACGACGAGTCACACGAACACGAGACAACAGAAGATGCATTAGAATACCTTATGCACTAGGCAACAGAAAATGCATTGGAATACTTGTCGCAATTCACACTCAAGGTATACTACCTTCAGTTCCATAGAAGATGCATTGTGTACCTTATTAAACAATGCAGAGTCGTGGAATTTCAAATAAGCCTTGTGACAAGTTCTCCTAAGAATTATGTAAAGGACAAAAGTGAGAATAATAATATTTCATTTATCCTTACTGAAAGTATGGGAGGACCTGACGCTGAACAATGAGTGTGACAATGTAGGTCTGTGGGTGGTCAAGTCCAAGCGAGTTCGGATTAATGGTTAATACTAGGTCTGCTAATGTTTAAGAACAGAAAATCCTGCAAACAAGAAATTACAAGATCCTACATGAAGAAAGTAATCAATTCCATCAACACACGTTCATGACATGGACGATGTACAAAAACGGGAAAGTATGGGATTTGTACGGGAAAGTATGGGAGAGTAAAGGCGTCTTGTGTTCAACTTCAACACAAGAATGTTTAACACGCTCTGGATTGAATTTGTATCAAGGCACATTCGTGATATAAATGATATACAGACAAAGATCTCTAGGTTTAAACCTCCTGCTGTATCCCTACCCCATGATTATCTATAGATAACGTTGAATGAATCATGAATGAATGTTACACCAAGAGAGAATCGAAACCCACTAATCACCCTACTTCTCTAGAACACTTGTTTAGTATGATTAATGATCAAATCTATATGATGAACAACAGAATAGGTAAACAGAAGATCAAAACCCTAGGTGCAGACAAATCCACCTTAATCCAAAGAAAACAGTGAATTGTCACAATTGCACACCTCAAACAATTCTTGCTAGTTTGTGAAGAAACTCAAAGAAAAACACTAACACCAATCACATTACACGCAGTAACACCTCTGCAAAGAACTACTAGATATAGACGGATTTACCGCTACGTCACAGCGGTCAGAAGTGGGAAGGACCGAAATGTTGGTAGGCAGAAGACACTGAGGAGTAGTAAGCACAGTGACAAAATATGACTCTATGCAACGCAGTCATTCAAGAAACCAATTGAAACGAATTCCGCTTTAGAAATCCGAATCCGCAATGAAAAGCATGAACTGAATTGTCCAAATTTCACACCTCCAACACGAGACACACAAACACAAAGATACCTTATACACTAAGCAACAGAATAACAGAAGATGCAATGGAATACTTGTCACAATTCACACTCGGCACAAGTTGAAACCTTTTCAGAAATCAATTTCTGATTGATGCTGGGTCCACTAATGTTTAAGAACAGAAAAATCCTGCAAGCAAGAGATTACAAGATCCTGCATGAAGAAGGTAATCAATTGGATTTTCCATCAACACACGTTCGTGACATGGAGGATGTACAGACACGAGACAGTAAAAGACGACTTGTGTTCAATACAGACTTTCTGGATTGAATTTGTATCAAGGCACATTCGCGATATAAATGATATACAGACAAAGATCTCTAGGTTTAAACCTCCTGCTGTATCCCTACCCCATGATTATCTATAGATAACGTTGAATGAATCTTATGAATGAATGTTACACCAAGAGGGAATCGAAACCCAAAAACCATTTTTACTGGAAATAACTTCAGGTGGCGCCACTTTTCGTAGAATGAATGTTATACCAAGAGGGAATCGAAACCCAATAACCATTTTTACTGGAAATAACTATGAATGAATGTTACGCCAAGAAGGAATCGAAACCCAAAAACCATTTTACTGGAAATAACTGAACGTTGAATGAATCTTATGAATGAATGTTACACCAAGAGGGAATCGAAACCCAAAAACCATTTTTACTGGAAATAACTGAACGTTGAATGAATCTTATGAATGAATGTTACACCAAGAAGGAATCGAAACCCAAGAACCATTTTTACTTGAAATAACTTATGATGAATGAATATGTCAAGAAAGAATCGATGAATGTTACACCAAGAAGGAATCGAAACCCCAGAACCATTTTACTGGAAATAACACGAATGAATCTTGTGAACGAATCTATGAATGAATGTTTCTTAAAACCTAATAACCACTTGACTTAACTGACAATTCAAGAAAGAATTTATTCAATCAAACAAATGATAGGTTTTGTTCTCAACAAAACAAACAAAACCTATTTCTCAACAAACCTAACTTAACAAATAAAACCACTCACGCTTAGTCAAAACCACTCACACTAAACCATCCAGAAATACAAGACTAAGAAATAAACTAAACTAAATTGAAATTAGCAATTTCATTTACATACGCATATTGTAAGAAATAACTAAATATAATCCTACAAAGCAATTTCATTTACATGCATATATATTAATTACGAATCATTCTACTACTTTACAGGCTAGCAAACATTCAACCGGAACCAAGCACTACGACAAGAATTACCCTCACTCGGACAATCCTGTAACTATGAATTCAGACTTTCTAATTCTAATGTACAATCCTAAAGCAAATCCTACAACTATCAATTATAATGTACAATCCTATAACAAAATTAAAATTAATAAATCCAATTACCTTAATCCGATTCTGCACCTCTTCTCACGAACTGAAAATATAGCATATAAATATTCATCAAACGATAAACAAATCTATATTTCTTCTCACTTCAGAACTTCTATCACTCATCAAACGATCACAAAACCGAACGGACGAACAACCAAGCCAGCATCCAACCTTACACCATATCACTTGACCTTACGATCCACTTTGTCTTCAATACAAAGTACAACACGCGTACAAACATCAACACACACAAGTACATCTTCAAGTACGCACAAAACCAGCACTCCAACCCCACAACAACCTACACAATCAACAACTAAACAATCATCTAACCGAAACTTTACAAAGCAACTACCTTCACATAATACGACGCACCCTCCTACACAATCTACACAACCTACGCACCCTCCAACACAATCTACGCACCCTCCAACACAATCTACACAACGACCTACACAACCTCTTAAACATACACCACAGGAACCTATGCAGCCTTCTCACAAACAATCAACTCAACGCAACTGGGCACCACAACCAACTACAACAAAAAGTCACACCTTACAACTATACACAACTTACACTTCAACCACACTCGCGTATACATCAAATAGCTACACTTCAACCACACTCGCGCTTACACCAAATAGTCACAACTCGCATCTAAGCTCAACTTTAAAAATAGCGATCGGATTAATTTCTTTTGTAACAATAACCTTGACAATAACATTCATCGTACACTTTATAAAACAAAAGCCTAAACAAAAATATAGTCGAACTTATTTTTTAAATCCCAATTATAATTTTGACGATTTTGAAATTGAAACTAATGACCCAAGACCAATATTCACTCCAAGAGTACCATTACCCGCAAATTTCTTTTACGAACTACCAACCACTGAAATGTATGAAATGGAAATACTGCGTCCCGTCGACGAAAATAGCTTTCCTTCGCCACCTCTAGAAACTTTCTCTGAACCACCTCTCGAAACATTCTCTACACTTTAAATACACACTTTAAATACATCACAAAAACTCACTCTCACAAAACACGTTCACTCTCACAAAACACAAAACTTTCACTCTCACAAAACTCTCACAAAACACAATATCAAATATATTCTCAACAAATACATCATTCGTACTTAAACAAATTTAAATGTAAATACTTATGTACATTATGTAAACCAAATGAATTTACCATTATGCATTGTTATAACCGAACACCATATGTGAAAAGCTTTACTTGTATATATAAATATTTGTATACATTATGTAAACCCGATGAATTTTAAATTTTATCATTATGCATTGTTATAACTAAACAAGAGCCGTCCTAGCCTTTTAGAATTAGACATCAATTACCGGTTTAGTCTCAGGACTATTACCAAAAGGAAAAGCCATATCATTATTTGAATCGTCAGATGCAGAAAATGTAACTATTGACATCCTGACGTCTTTATAAAACGAGTCCTGCTAAACACCATATGTGAAAAGCTCTATTACTTGTATAATTGTCAAGAATAGTCTCGACAACTAGATTATTGATTGAGTATTCATGAATCCAGATACTCAAATTCTTGTTTACGTCGTTTCATGCTACTTACATATATGTAGATTCTTTGCAAGAACGTAAAGTAACATAATATATAAAATTATAATATACTCACATCACGTACAACATACGCAAACCCACAAACGAAAGCGAAAACGAAAAGAAGATCGCACCTGAAAATATGAAAATATGATTTACTTCTTCTGTTATAAACAAAATAAAATATTTCAATCGCAATGAACTCTTTAGTTTACTTTAAAATATTCCAATTAGAACAAATGCATCGAATCATAAATTTACATTTTCTACAAATCTTTTCAATCATATCAAACAATGTCAAACTACCTTAATACCGAATCGAAATAAACATTTCCTACTAATCATCTAACAAAAAGTTTAAATTCCAACTCTCATCATCTCAAAATTCCACATTTATGTATCGAAAAGTTACATGTCCACCTTAACCTTGAATATTACCAATCTCTGAATTAACATTTCCACATTTATATATCGAAAAGTTACATCTCCACTCTCAAATATTACCAATCTCGCCTCGACAGTACAGTACAGTAAAGAGCAGCTCTTACCTCGGACGTCCCAACGAAACGTCTTGGTCAAATGTGACGCCGCAGGATCCGCGTCGTCTCTTATATAGCTTGTGCATGAAAAAAACCTTCGAACCGTCTTCCAAGACCGTGAGAAAAGCAAAACCTTTACAACCTAACGTTGAAAAACTTCTCATTACATGACAACACAGAAGCAATAAACCAAACATTTTATATAAGCACTAACGTTAAAGCAACGGACACCTGTTACCATCTTCTCAAGTCAAAGTCCCTCTCGCCACTACCGTTCTACCAAGCTGGAGCCTGGTATGCGAAGATGCCTGTTACACGCAATACACCCTCATAAATCGTAAAAGAAACTGCAGATGAAAACACATTATTATAAATCACTGACTACGACTGCCATGAGAAAAGGCGTAGAACGACTACCATGAGAAAGGAAGTAGACTTATTTCTAACAATGTAACACGCAATAATAGATTCTTACGATATGAAATAAAACAAACCCAATGTGTATCCGGTTCATTAATAATCTATTCCAGAACAATCAAAACTCATAATTTCATCTCTACCCATTAAGAACATCTTCTTAAAACAAAAATATTTAAAATCCACTATGAATAAATAAAAATCAAACAGAAAATCAGTCTTCTGCAAATAAGTTGCAATCAAACACACGGCTCGCCAACAAGAAGGAGAAAAAAAGAAATGTTCTAAAATATCATAAGCATTAGAACTCAACGAAAGCCTTAACACAGAATCACCATATTTACAACAAGGAATACTACCAAATACTGCCTTATCTATCTCTAACTTTCTTACAAAAATATGATTAAGCATCTTCTTATAACAATAAGAAATCTCTGAATCCAATAAAGTTATTAACATTTTACTATACCAACAACCTGTACTATAAAAATGAGAATCACTAACACATCTTAAACTCAAAGACTTTCCCGGAAAAACACCTAAAGTATCTAGACAATTTTTACCTATTCTAAAATTACAGAAGAAACATTCGAAAGCTCGACTTTTCAAACCATTACAATAAAACCCCGCTCGTGCAAGTATTATCATATAATTCTCTTCCATTAAAGGACAAAATGTTTTAAAAGAAAATAATCTTTCCTCAAAAGATCTAAATATCTTATTTGTCTCAACGTTCAATTCGCAAAATTTCAACTCTATAATCTTTGACTCTATCTTTAAATCAAACCATTTAATATCTTCAAACTGATGTTCATTACTTAAGCACAATATTGAAGACGATTTTGCATGCTCTTTACTTGAACACAAGTCTAAATTTAAATCTATACTTTCATCTTTCTCCTTTTCAGAAAAATCATTCCTTGGATCAAAAATAATGTCATTATCGTCTAACAAACCTGCAACATCACTCTTATCAACTTCAATAAAACTTAAATCACTCTCAGATTCCTTTAAATCTACTTGTGATTCCTTAACCGAATCAAATTTTAACTCATCTAAATCATTATTCAAAAATCCATCAAACTTGACATTATTATCTAAAATATTCTCTGTAAAAGTAACTAAATCACTATCAAAACTCTCGTTAAATTCATCATCATAAATGTCAGTAATGTCTGCTATAAACAAATCATCACAATCTAAGTCCATACTAATAACCAGAAGAACCAAACCCTAAACTAGAACGAAAACTACTATCTATACTTAAAACTTCTTCTAATTCTACAATAAATATCCGTTCTATTATAAGCTGGGCAACTCTATCTCCTCTATAAATTCGATATTCAATATCACCAAAATTAAATAACAAAACTTTTATATTTCCTCTATAATCCTGATCTATAACACCTGCACCAACATCAATAAAATGCTTCCATGCAAGACCTGAACGAGGTGCTATACGACCATAACATTCTGAAGGAAATTCAATTTGAATATCAGTTAAAACTAAAACCTTATCTTTCGGATGAATTACATAATCATACGCACTAAACAAGTCTAATCCTGCAGAACATGACGATGTCCTCTTCGGAGTAAAAGCTCGATCTGTTAACTTTACAAACTTCATTTTCATGCTTATCTCAAGAAGATTTCATAGTACGAATAATAAAATAAACCACCGCATCCTACAATTTGCGCAAACAGGGTGATCTCAAAAACATTTCGAGAAACAACCAAAACCAAATTCTCACAATTAAAAAACTATCTCACCACATGTGCAGTCCTTACAGACGACAAAGCGTAACCTTTCTCAAGACCTTGCTCCAACATGTCACGTACGCCACATGAACATAAGAAATAACAAACCAAGTTATCTAAATACATGTGTTCGCATAAATCAAATAAAAAATAGTGGAGGCAACAGAAACGGTGAAGAGTCTAACATAAAGATACGTCACCACTGCCTGTTTCGTACAATAACAACCCCATAAACGATAAAATTAGAAACTTTAAGCTAACACCGACAAATTCAGTATTCAACTCTGCTTCTCAAAGTAAAAGAAACGATCAAAAGTAACTGGAACTAAACTTGATCTGTTTCTCAAAGTAAGAGAAGGAAGGTGTTCAGTTTGAACTCGATCTGTTTTCTGGGTGGGGGTAACTCAAGTTCAGGAGTAACTCAAATTCAGTTTGAACTCGATCTGTTTTCTGGGGTGGGAGTAACTCAAGTTCAGTTTGAACTCGATCTGTTTTCTGGGTGGGGGTAACTCAAGTTCAGGAGTAACTCAAATTCAGTTTGAACTCGATCTGTTTTCTAGGGGGGGTCAAAAAAGTAGCTCGAGTTCAGTTTGAACTCGATCTGTTTCTAAGAAGGGGGGGTCAAAATAATAGCTCGAGTTCAGTTTGAACTCGAGCTGTTTCTAAGGGGGGGGGGGTCAAAATAATAGCTCGAGTTCAGTTTGAACTCGAGCTATCCCTATACTACTAATATGGTAGCTTTATAATTGATAGTGGAAAAAGACATTATTTAGATAAATTTGACGCATTCCAAAATAAGTGTTTGAGATTGATTGCCTATGATACTTGTAATATGAGGATTGATACTAAGGATATCCAAGTACAATATGATATTGAGGATCTTGATGTTCGACGGCAGCAAGCACTTTTGAATATAATGTTTGTAGAGAGTAAAAGGAGTAATAATGAAATTGTATTGAATGAAAAATGTATAGGAATTACCACTAGAGGTAATGAAAAATTAAGTTTTGTGATTTTACCAAGTGAACTAGAGTGCAAAGGGGGGTTTCAATATGGACAAAATACCTTTTTTTTAATGTATGATTTAAGTCCCTGGAGGGGGTATTTTGTCCCCTCCCCCTTTAAAAGTTAATTTCGTCGAAAAATCAGTTGGGGAAAATTATGGAAAAAAAGAAAAGAAAAAAAAAAGTGGGGGGGGGGGGGGGTGCATCTGGCACAACCCCTACCACCCCTATTTCCGCGCCTTTCCATGTATCAGTATCGAAACAGAAAAAAAAACGGAAAAAAACAAAATACATCAAGGCCTACTGCTCATGGAAAAAAGCAAATCTACTGCTCCTGTATCTTAAATGTAAAATGAAAGTTAATTTATAAAAAAAAAGGGGGGGGGGCGGGGATATTACACTAGGCCTTTTAACTTTCATTAAATTGTTTAAAACAGTTACTTAGCTAGCTTTTCTATTTATGCATTATCTACTTTCCATATTGACCCGCATGCATGGTTTTATGTGCAACAACATCCTTGAACTCTTTTTCATTGTCTAGACGACCACCAGTCAAAACAAGGTGCTTCAGTTTGACCGGGAGCTTGACATCAATTTCTGGGACGGATATAGACCTATAGAGAGATTCTAGAAATGGTCATTCTCACATTTTCACATACTTCATACTCACATTTTCCAATATTTCAGACCCCCCTACCCCCTTGCTGGACTAAAATATACATTGAATTTATACAGGAACGTAAACACATTTTCTTACAGAAGAAAAAAAAACTCAATGGAATTTCCCAAAGGATGGGACAACAAATAAGGTGGGTCGGGGTTGGGGGGGGGGGGAGGGGGGTTGCGTGGCAGGTTAAGCGCACCTGCTAAGGGGAACCTCCCACAGTGGTGATGATATATATCCTAAAATGTTTATAATTGTGCATATATATTGTTTTGATGACTGTTGAAGATATGGGAGGGTAGGATCATATTATCATGATGCAAAATACACACATGTAACTTTTCCCATTTCAAATATCTTTCAATTGCAAGGAACGCACGATCTTTGAAATACAAAGAAACTGGCCATGGAATTTGATTCATCTTTTTAAAATGTTCTCAATCGGTCCTGATTTAAGGGAATGAATTGCACTTTACCATGAACAAATAAAAACAAAGGTTTGTGATCAGGGACGGATCCAGAGATTTCAAAAAGGGGTGAGGGGCGCCCTTATGTAAAAAGAATTTGAGGCGCCCTGGGCCCCCATCCATAGTATAGAACTTTACATTAAAAGAAAATAATCTAAATTTCTGCATGTGTATCTTTTATGATCTGCCACTTCATTTCTAGAAATTGTATGAAATCAGCAGCATAGAATTGTACATCTAAATACATTATATGTTTTATGCTCTTGATACCAGTGGCGGGTTTAGAGGGGGAGGGGAGGGGGTATGCGCCCCCCTATTTTTGGCAAAATATAGATTTTTCTTATTGTGAAACAGTCAAACTCCCAGAGCCAGAAGGTCCGGTGGAAAATTGTACAACAGCCCCCCCCCCCCCCCCCCCCCCCCTTTTAAAAATATCTGGATCCGCCCCAGTATACGTCCATGCACTTAACCATCCTGTGGAATGTCAGAATTTTGTCATACATTAACACTAGGGTTTACTATGAAACATTTTAAAATTGCCTTCATGATTATTCCCTGAAGACAGTTGTAGAACACAAAATTAACCAAAGCAATTTGGATGACAGATTGCTCCTAAATTTGGTAAAATGTAGCTTTATATTTTGCATTTTTCCCATAGGAACCAATGTTAAAACTCTTGGAAACAAGGATGGCGTATACAGTAATGTTGTCCAACCCTTGTCCAACCCTAGCATATATCCAATGTGGGATAGGCTTATTGCGCCAGACACCCATATTTACTTTTGAAATATGAGCAATTAAAAAAAGACATGACTTTCAAAATGATAAGTGACCAGAAGTTTACACCAAGAACACGTATTATTTATCGACGAGATATTTCTGTAGAAGAGATTTAGAGATGCCATCCCAAGTATTCCCAATGATGGGTCTAGACCCATAAAATTGGTCGGGAAACGCATCCATCTATAATAAAAGTTAAAAACGTAAGACGCTACCTGATGAATCAATGTCTAAAAACAAGTTTTATTATGGTATGTTCAATCTTATAAAGGCCTGATGAGTCTGGGCCTGAGTGCACCTATATACCTGTGGCAGTACCCCATATATACATTATATAGTTTAAACATGAGTTGTGGGGGGTGAGGGGCAAAACTGGTTGGGAAAAAAATAGCATGAAGTCATTTAAGGACGGCCCCTGATGAGCTGATACCTGTACACTTAGAACCATGCTACGTAAGGAACATGAAGTAAACGCAAAAATATCATAGCTACACTATTTGTACTATCGTTGGTATTAGGCCAAAAGAAAAAAAATTGTTTTGTTCAGGTAACCCTACCCATCCTCAGTTTTTGCCCTACCCTAACGTTTTTTTTAAAGGAAATTTATAAAATAAAAATCCAAAATCCAAAAATAGCATGACAAACTATAAAACAGCCCATAGATGGTCAGGACATTGCTATTGTAGCGCGCCCAGGGGCACTGCTATAAAATGGGAAATCACTCCCAGGTTCGACCATTAGGGTTGGCAATAGGTGAAAGCATAACCAGACAACAAACAGATTTAAGATATGAAAATATTTATTAAAGCACTCAAAAGTTATAACAGTCTCTTTCAAAGTAGATACTTACAAGCTTAAAGCTTTACAAATACAAATACAGGCATCCTGTACATAAGACTAGATAAATTCTAAGACAGGGGAAAATTTAGAATAAATCTAAAAGTCAAGGCTTTAAAGCCTGAGATAAAGTAAACTAACAGTTAAAACCAAAAGTTCTGACCCCATGTCAAGTAAATGGCCTAAAAGGTAAACAGGGGATAAACTGCCAGATAAAATCTAAAACTGTAGTCACACATAAAATACAAGGCAGAACTAAGTAAGTGGCATAAAACTCCTAAACTCTGATAAAAGTCAGTTCTCTACAACAGGCTGGGCTACCCTGAGGTCAACAACCCAGATAAACTGTATAGAGAACTGACAAAACAGAGTGGAGAAAAGGCCACTATAACTAGAGATCAATAGGAAAACTGAGGAGAGCCCTCACCACAACTGATCTCTCTGACTGCCAAGCTAAGTGTGGTATATGTAGCGCGGTGGCGCCATCTGTTGTAAAGTGGCGGAACTACGGAAGTCCGCGAATAGAGCAGTTTGTCTAGAATACAGATGAATACAGTTTGAGTGAAACCAGCATGTGGTTCTGTTTGCTTCCCTTACCTTAAACATAACAAAACTGGCGACTGAGGATGAGTTTAGAGCCTATATTTGCAGGCAAAACTTGTTATGAATGGTTTCTGCATTGAGTGCCATAGGGAAGTGTGGTGAAAACTGACTTTCTGAGTAGTTTTGACAACTTTGAGTCTGGGCCCTGCAGGTGCCTATGAGTATGGTAGTGATCCATTTTAGACTGTGAGCTGTGTGTCAGCTGTGATTTCAAGGTGTGAGCTGTGTGTCAGCTGGGATTCCAAAGTAAGCTGTGTGTCAGCTGGGATATTCCAAAGTGTTAGCTGTGTGTCAGCTGGGATTTCACTCCATTTAAGACTGTTGTCAGCTGGAATTTCACTCTATTTGGGACTTTATTTTTATGTGTCTGGTGGTTTTAGTGAACTTTTGAAAATGGCAGACGGTGGTAATGACGGTGGTGCTGGTGGGGGAGGAGCGGGCCCCGTGCAGCAAATTGTGTACCAAGCAGTGATTGGTCACATGGAGTCATTTGATGAAAATATTGGTAGTTGGGAAGCCTATTGCGAACGGTTTGACCAATACATACGTGTGAATCACATAGCAGCCACTGATCAGGTGCCATGTCTTTTGAGTCTTATGGGAGCAAAGACTTACGGGCTTTTAAAAACTCTGTTAGCTCCGACCAAGCCCGGTACGTGCGACTTGGACCGCATTAAGCGCACGTTACAAAACCACCTGGAACCAAAGCCCTTGTTGATCGCCGAGCGATTCCGGTTCCATAAACGTAACCAAAAGGAGGATGAGTCCGTGAATAAGTTCATTGCCGAGCTTAAGTCGTTAGCCGAAAACTGTGACTTTAGAGACACTTTAGATGATGCCCTCCGTGATAGGTTTGTGTGTGGCCTTACGAATGAGGCTATTCAGCGGAGGCTCCTCACGGAGGCTGACCTGACTTTTGCGAGAGCTCAGGCCATTGCAGTTAGTATGGAGACGGCTAGGAAAGATACCTCGGAACTTGCACGAAGCAAGAGCGAGGCAGTTCATAAACTAGGACAGAAAGGGCAGGGTTTCTCAAAACCAGCCCAGGGAAAATCAGCGGCAAATAAAACTGTGGTATGTTACCGTTGTGGCGGAAAACATTATGCCGACAAGTGCCCTTACAGTGATCGTGTCTGTTACAAATGTCAAAAAAGGGGCCACATCCAGTCGCGTTGTAGTAGTGATGTGCAGAAGGCACAGGGACCAAAGCCAAAATCAAAGTCGAAGCTTCACAGTGTTGACGAAGCTGAGAACGATGAGGAGACTCAGAGTCAAAGCTCCAGTGAGCCTATGAGGAGGCTAGCGAACATTTTTAACATTCGGGGCCGAGTTGATCCTTTCTATGTACCTGTAAAGATTCAGGGAAAGCCGTTCAGTATGGAGCTGGACACAGGGGCAGCGTTGTCTGTCATCAGCTCTACTGATTACAAGGAACACCTGTCTCATGTTCCTTTGGACAAAACCGACGTTAAGCTTGAGGGCTATACCAAGGAGATTATACGACCTGTGGGTGTATTACATGTGTCCGTGACGTATCAGGATCAGACTCATTGTGTGTGTTTGTATGTGATTGACAATGGTGGTCCACCACTCTTTGGTCGTGAGTGGTTACGTGTGATTAAACTTGACTGGCCAAAGATCAAGAGAGTTGACTCACCTATGAGTCAGAAGACCGTTGGTGAAGTGCTCGCGAAGCACCAAGCGGTATTTGAAGAGGGTATAGGAAAGCTGAAGGGTATTCAGGCTTCACTGTTCGTGGATGACAGTGCTGTACCCAGGTTTCACCGGGCACGACCCGTGCCCTTTGCCTTAAAACCGAAGGTTGAGGCACAACTTGACAAGCTTGAGAGTGAAGGGATCATAAAGAAGGTGTGCCACAGCGAGTGGGCTGCACCTATTGTGACCCCTGTCAAGAAAAATGGACAGGTGAGAATCTGTGGTGACTTTAAGGTTACGATTAACCCCGTGTTAAGCGTTGAGCAGTACCCTCTCCCTCGGATTGAGGAGATATTTGCTAATCTGTCAGGAGGGCAGACTTTCTCTAAGATAGATCTTGCCAGTGCATACCTTCAGATGGAGGTTAAGGATGAGCACAAGAAGTACTTGACCATCAATACTTCTAAGGGTCTCTATCGGTATGAGAGACTTGTGTATGGGGTCGCCAGTGCGCCGGCGATATGGCAGCGTGCCATGGACCAAGTTCTCCAGGGTATTCCCTATACACAGTGCTATCTTGATGATATTATTATCACTGGGAGAACGGATGAGGAGCACTTGCAAAACCTAGATCTTGTCCTGTCTAGGCTGGAGGAGTATGGACTCCGTGTGAACAAGGAAAAGTGCGAGTTTTTCAAGGCAAGTGTAGAGTACTGTGGTCATGTGATTGACTCAGAGGGACTTCACAAGTCCAAGGACAAAGTGGAAGCGATGATGAACGCTCCAAAACCTGAGAATGTGGGACAACTTCAGTCGTACTTGGGACTCGTGAACTATTACCGTCGGTTCTTACCGAATCTGTCGTCTACTCTCAAGCCGTTGAATGCACTCTTGGAGAGGGACTCTGAGTGGTGTTGGGGACCTGAACAGGAGGAAGCGTTCAGGGAGAGTAAGAGACTTGTGTGTTCAGATACCGTGTTGACCCACTACGACCCCGATCTGCCAATCTATCTGGCATGTGATGCGTCACCCTATGGGATCGGTGCCGTTATTTCGCACATCATGGCTGATGGTAGCGAGAGGCCAATCGCGTTTGCCTCACGGTCATTGTCTCAGGCTGAGAGGAACTATTGCCAACTGGAAAAGGAAGGCCTGGCCATTGTCTGGGGTGTAGCAAAGTTCTACCGGTACCTGCTTGGGAGGCGGTTCACTTTGATTACTGATCACCAGCCTCTGACACATATCTTTAGTCCCAGCAAGGCCATTCCAGTTACAGCTGCTGCGCGCGTCCAGCGGTGGGCTATATTTCTGAGTGGGTTCATTTATGAGATCAAGTACAAGGATACGAAGTCGAATTCCAATGCGGATGGGCTCTCGAGGGTGCCACTTCGTTATACGTGTGAGTCAGTTGAGGCTGATGAGAAAGTGACAATGTTTAGTATAAATGAGATCCTTGAGGAACCTATCTCACCGAGTGAACTGAAACGTGAAACGGTGAAGGATACCATTCTGATTCAGGTACTAGAGGCGACTAAAAACGGGTGGAAAAGGGAGGTGAGCAAGTTCCCAGAGTTAGTACCGTATTTCTTGCGAAGGAATGAACTGTCAGTGAATGACGACTGTCTTCTTTGGGGATTACGAGTGATCATACCAGAGAAGTTGCGAAGTCGCGCTCTAGATCTGCTTCATGATGGCCACATCGGAGTGGTCAAGATGAAGGCCGTAGCAAGGAGCTACATGTGGTGGCCTGGTATCGACCAGGATGTCGAGAACTTAGCAAAGTCCTGTACTGGGTGCCAAAGTGTACGGCCTCAACCGCCTGTTGCACCAGTACATCGTTGGGAGTATCCCTTAGCGCCGTGGCAGCGCATTCACATTGATTTTGCCGGACCATTCATGGGCAAAATGTTTATGGTTGTAGTTGACGCCCATTCAAAGTGGCCAGAAGTGATCATCATGAACGGCACTTCAGGCAAACAGACTGTCGAAGAACTGAGGAGTGTCTGTTCACATTTCGGACTACCACATCAAATCGTGACAGACAATGGACCCCAGTTTACTGGTAGTGAATTCAAGGAGTTTGTGCGTTTGAATGGCATACAACATATCACCGGTGCGCCATATCATCCAGCAACCAATGGACTCGCGGAAAGGTTCGTCCAAACCTTCAAGAACGCACTTAAGAGTTATGATGAGAGGGTGACCTTGTCACAGCGACTAAATGATTTTCTGATTGCGTACCGAAATGCGCCTCACTCTGTGACAGGTCGTAGTCCAGCTTCTCTTATGATTGGGCGAGATTTGCGTGTTCGCCTAGGTGTTATGAGACCTGATGTTAGAGGCACTGTCTTCCGGAGGGAAACATACGTACCCGGAAAAAGCCAAAGGAAACTGCGCGAGTTCACTGAAGGACAAACAGTGCTGACTCGTGACTACAGGAGAGCCGGATCCAAGTGGGCCCCAGGGACTATCATCAGCAAAGACGGCCCACTGTCTTACAAGGTTATGGTTGACAACTGCACGTGGAGACGGCATGTTGACCAAATCATCGACACCAAGGTCACCAGCACTGGGGAAAACCTCAACCTACCCCCGGTGCCATACGTCCTACCTCAGGACGAACCTCCAGGTGGTGTGTCATCCGACATGCCACAACCCAGCGTGGAACCACGTGCCACTGAACCTCCAGTGACACCTACACCTACTAGACCATCTAGTGCTGCTGTGACTCCTCGCAGCACTCCCCATCGTCCAGCCTGTGAGCGAGACCCTGTGTCACCGTCTCGTTCACCAATCAACGCAAGAACCAGCGAAAGACGCTACCCAACTAGAGACAGAAAACCACCAGAGCGTCTTGACTTGTGAGTGTGTTCCATGAAGTTGTGTTACTTATTTTGTGTACTGATACTTACAGACTTTATTGCCCTAAAGTAAATAAGTAACTAAAAGACATTTGCTTAACAGACTTTTATTTCAGACAAAAGACTGTTTACGTAGTTTCAGACTTTTCTACGTGGGGAGGAGTTGTGGTATATGTAGCGCGGTGGCGCCATCTGTTGTAAAGTGGCGGAACTACGGAAGTCCGCGAATAGAGCAGTTTGTCTAGAATACAGATGAATACAGTTTGAGTGAAACCAGCATGTGGTTCTGTTTGCTTCCCTTACCTTAAACATAACACTAAGAATGAAGAAATCTGATGAAGTCAGATAAAACAAGATGGAGTCTCCCTCCAAAATGGGCACCAGCCAATAAAAAGGCTCCTGACAATAGGAAAAAGCGGGAAACTCAGAGCTTGGCTCTAATTGGCTGAGCTGCTGGCCCCCTAAGTTATGATAAAAACAAAATGGCCTCTCAGGGCCCAAGCTGGCCCAAAACTGGCTAAGGCCAAACACTGGTTTAAGTGTAAAACATAAATAAGAACAGATAATCCTGAAAGGTAAGACAAAACATATTATACAATCAATAAACAACAAGTAAAAAGCTTTAGATCAACTCCCCTGAGCCAGGGCAGGCCTGGAGAGGAGGTGCAGGGGGCTCCCGATCGTCGGGAGAACTCGCCGACTCGGCGCGCTACACTATAGGGGACATTTGGATTTTTTTAATCCCCAACACTCCCCGGGTCTCTTTGGTTAGTAAAAAAAAAAAAAAAGCAAAGGAAAAAAAAAAGTATATCGACCTACCCACCCTATTTTATTGGACCTATGTTACATGAACACAACTATTTTTTTTTTTTTACCTTAGTACCAGGAATAAACCACCTACCCGAAATCCATCAAAATCACATTTTGGAAGCCTCGGCTAAAGTGAACCAATAATTATATGGTTTACTACATAATATGGTTATGAACGACAAAGAAAACAAACAAAACTCTGAAACAACGCTTTTCCTGTCCTTCTCCCATACCCACATAAATGATAGAGCCAGGACCAGAGAGGTCAGGATCCCAGAGGGGCAGAGAACCGCTGTTCCTATAGGTCTCACGGAACTAATTGTGGCGCCATCTGTAGTGTCATATACCTTTCTGTCCTGAGGTGAAGGGAATGACTGGATTTGAGTGGCTGATATTCAAATAAGGAAAACTGACAGAATTGAATGAAAAATCACAGGGTACCCCCTATCATTTGTGAGTTGTTTGGTAAAAATGAATCCTTGATCTCTGCTTGTTGGTAGGTGTCAGTGGGATTTTGAAATGGGCTCTGTATTCTGTGAATTTGACCACTGCAGAACTGGCAAAATGAGGGTGTAGCAATATTTTGGACCCCTGCTTTAGATTTTGATGGGGAACCTACCCTGAAATTTTGATATTTTGTGTGCCAAAGAGGCCACAATAAGTTTCTGTGTCACTTTCATGTGGCGCAAAGTTCTGAATATTTTTTTTCTCAAGATCTGTTATATTAAACTATACAGGAAAACAATTAGTTCCGTGAGACCTTGACGTGGCGGGAAAACGGGTCGTGGCGCCACCTGACGTGTCCCCACCGAACTAAGACCCATGCAACTCTCACTCTCTCGAGTCAAAATACTTGTCGATACAAAACGTTCCTTACACCATTAGCTAAACCTAAAATTACTTTGAAATTCGTTAGAACCGTATAATGTGTTATAATTTACTTTAGTTAAAATAACAGTGTTTGGTAGCCTAGCAGCGACCAATCAAAACGCGGGTCATTTTTAAAGGACCAATCAGGGCGCGGCGGGAAGGACCTTTAAATCGGACTTCTCCAGTTTGAAAGTAGAGTACTTGTCATCGGCCGCGCCGCACAGATCTGGTCAAATGTGAGTAAGACTTGTCGTTTTTTGTTGATCAAACTAATTTTATCAAATCATAATGTGTAATTGGTCAATCGATTGCTGTTTGATATCGCAGAATGGGTTTTGACAGCGTTAATTGGGGTTTGGCAGGTGCGCGAAGGTTTTTGACAGGAGTCCAAAAGTTGACAATCCACGTGCCACGAGAGCCGCTTCAAAGGCAAAGAAAAAGTCGAAAAAATCTTGAGAAGGTTGTGAAATCTAGGTCAGAGATTTACTAAACTTCTTCAAAGTTTTCTGATCGGTTATTGTAACGTGGCAGAAACTGACAATTTGAGGGAACAAAGATCACCGATTTGACAGTTTGAATTTGACCTCATTACTTTGGAGGGCCAATACACGGACAAAAAGGCGCTAAGTTTCGGTTTGTGGATTCCGGGATTTTTGTCAAGAAATCGCCATTTAAACTGGCAAGTTGCTGTGACCTCGATTGTATTCGTAGGGTTTGATTTTGTCGCTTGTTTTAATCTATTCGGTGATGTGAGCGGTTAGAAATTACGCCGGCCATTTCTGACTTTTCTTCTCAAGTTTTCGATGAGTTTGGCTCATCAAGATCTGAAATGCGCGATTCACACACTTGAACAATCGTGCACTGTAACCCGGAGTATCCACACTTTTGAGAAATATCCCGTTAGCTTTATCATATCTGTTCGAGATAACGTTTTAACTACGATTACATTCTGATTCCCCTCGTCTCAGTGATTGATAACTTGACGTGTCACTATGGACCCTTTGGTTGTTAAACTCTACACTCAAGTCCAACGACAAGAAATAGTATGACATACCTATCTAGACTATGTCACTTTGTCAGTGAAGAGGGAAGTTCAACCCATAATAACGTTATTTTAACGGTATTACTTTTGCAGCAACAACAAAAAACATTTGATTCTACCAAATCGTAAAATGAGATTCTGGCATTTAGGCCTAACCTCGTCAGATGAAATGTCAAGAGAAAATTGACCATTTTCAGGGTTAAAGCAACCCACAACCAATGTTTCCTCTTAGTGTGAAAAAATATTGCAAGTTCTAATAACTGTTCCAATACATTGTAGGGGTCTAGTTGAAGCCTTTGGAAAAGTATAAAGTGTAAAATCTGGCTCAAACTTCATTAAAACAGCTAATGTTATTGTCTTCCTTCTATTATTGTGGGTCCACACATATTCTCAGTTGTTTACAACAAAACGTGATGACATCACTAAGATAGGATTCCCCCCACAAACCACTTTAATCCAGTTCACACTATGCACACTTTGTATTTATTTCAAAGAGGGTTCTCTCCAAGTTTTCTAGTAGATTGATACCATAGGATTACTAATTAATTTGTCTACATTACCAATAAGGTTGTGGAAGAAATTTCTCTAATAATGTATGTAATTAGAATGAGATGCATCTCTAATATGCCAGCAGTTCATCTAGTGTGAGTGTAGCCATAGTTCAGGCTCCACCAGTGAAATGTACATGACACTGTGGTCAACCATGTACATTTCACTTGACCCAGTTCTGGTTCAGTGCACACTGCAACTAACTCAAGACCAGCTCATTGATGGCAGGGGAGTACTCATGAATCAATGCACTTGAATGGCCCTCTTTCTTTAGTAATGTATCATTAAAATGCTTTATTCACTTTAATAGATTATTTCTAGAGTATGCTGTATTTGTGGGGTGGAGAAGGTATTCCAAACTATAGGAGTTATGTAAACCATATTTACAAAATTCAACCCACTACCCCCTTCTCTTAAAATGGGTATCTTCTGCAAGTACTTTGTCAATGACATCATCATTTTTTGGGTGTCACATGGGGTATTTCCCAGAAGTATTTTAGTCATTGAGCAAACCAAAACAAACCCAAAACTTTGAAAGCATTTTTCTCCATCAGAATGTGTCTTATGGCACATAAAGGAATATGTAGGGCACTTTAGAATCATCAAGGGGTGTGTTAGAAATGTTTATACATTTTCATGACTTTGTGACAATTTATGTGGTTGGATTGGTTGTGGGTTGCTTTAAATGTTTTTTTCTCATAGGCTAGTTTTTAAAGTTACTGCCAGGGACCCAGGGTTCCCAGAGTCTGGAAAAATGTATATCGTCATGGAATTTGAAAAGGTGACGAGAAGTCTTTGAATATATATATTTCCTTGGAAAATTATAACTTTGACAAGGGAATATGGACCGAATTATCATCTAGAAATTCTTGTCTTGTGATCAATAAATTTGTAAAGTCCATTTTCAGTTCTCTTACTTAGTCGTACCATAATGGTCGGACTCAGTCTGAGCTCCAAAACTGGTTTTTGCGATCAATTCACTGCTTCCAGGGTACCAACCACACAGGGAAAACAGGGAAAATGGCAAAAAAAAATATCCCTGACAGGGAAAACGCAGGGAATTTGCAAAATTTGCCAAAACAAAGGGAATTTCATTTGGCTAGGTTCTGAAATATCTGATTCTCAATATATTAGGGATTCAACTTTTTGTTGTTGGGTTGTCCAAATTTTTTTTGCATGCAGAGGCTTTTAAAATTAAACAACTTGCTGGATATGACACAGGGAAAAATTGCCCCGGGACACAGAAATCTCAGGGAAAACACAGGGAATTTGAAAATGGTTGGAACCCTGTGCTTCTGGACAATGTCTTTCGTCTAACATTGAAATAAACCAACATCTACAACTATTGCAAAATGGTATATAGACTTTGAAAATTAGCCACAAAACTGGTAGTTACGGGACAATTAAGACTGAAAATCTGGTCGTGCTTGAGCACTTTTTGAGTTCATATTTATTTATCTGACACAACGACAAGCCAATTTTCCTAGTCTATGAAACGAGATCAATACACAAATATGGAAGTAGTAATGAATATAGCCTAATCAGGGGTCGAAATGAACTTTTCTGGCTGTCAGCCCGGACATACTAAAATGTATTACAGGTGTAAAAAATTCGGGCTGATTTTAATGTAAATTTCTCAAAATTTGTCAGCCCTGGTTCAAAACTCTCAGCCTGGGGCTGACGGGCTGACGTTAATTTCGAACCCTGAGCCTTATAGGGGAAACTCTAAATCTGAGTGCCATGTTTTTCAAATGTCTTTACTTTTCATTAAGGTATCTCGCTCAAATCTAATCCTTGAACTTTCTTGAAGAGTTTCTGATTGATAACGTTATTTTTTTCACATGGTTTCAGATTTATCTTCAAATTTGGAAAAACAAAAACCGCCATCATGCCTTCTGAAAACCGGTCCCGCCTTGGTAACTACAAGAACAAAGGAAAAGACAACGATGTAAGACTTTTTTTTTTCCCCTAAGTTATTCACGTGAAAAATAAAGTTTATATTTCTCCTCGTGAGATTGGAAGAATAGGCATATTTGTCAAACATTTTAAGTTTTTGAAAACTCCTTTATCACGTGACATTTTGAATTTTCTAGGAATGGTTTTCTACATGTCTTTACATACTATCAATAACTTTGATGAGTATCCTATTCAACTTTTACATTTGTAACAATTTGTTTTCGCCGAATAATTTCTGATCAGTCTAAACAACTCGAATAATTTTTCGTTTGGTAGCACCAGTGAAATCTCTATTTAAATTTCCACCTGGACAAACACTGCTTACTCGGTACTTCCCAATCTCTATCTTGGATACAGAGGTATTTGACCTATTTTGAATTTGTTTATTGGTTGTTACAGGAAATGCGTCGGCGGCGTGTCGAGACCAGTGTTGAACTGAGAAAAGCAAAGAAAGACGAGCAGTTCACCAAGCGGAGAAACCTGGCCGCGGCCGTCGAAGATGAACCAACAAGTCCCCTGCAGGAACAGAATAAGGTAAAGACTGTAGACTGCAATAAGTTATAACCCAACTAATCAGGACTGAATCAAGTACCAGAGATGTTCATTTAAAAATAGTTCGAGTATCAAAAAGCCCATCAGCCAAGGGGAAAACAAAAATTGAAAAAAAAAGTTTGCATGTTTCCTGAGACATATTTTTATAAACATTAAAATGAGATTCAAATGAGCAAATCATCATTTAACTGCATGCACATTATCAAAATATGAATTACAGATGCTAAATAATGATGCAGAAGGTGATTCAGGAAGTACTTAATTTTAAACACTATTTGAGCTTGTCATAGCAGTTCAGAAATGAAATTAAAAAATCTTAACCTATTTTCTTCGAGGCATGAAACCTGACCACAACTACTTTATTTTCTCAGAGTCAATAGCTAATGCTCAATCCTGTAGGCCTAGGAATATCTCCGAAATGTTAATGCAGAATATGTAGAAAAAGGGAAGAAAAGGTAGTTTAAAGTAGCTTGCTATGTGTGATTAGCCCAACAGTCTTTCTTTGTTTACGTTTGTGCGGCTGAACATTAACCATACCTTTCCTTTCCACAGGCGCCCCTGCCGACAATGGGAGAAATCATCACGGGTATTCAGGGTAACGACAAGACCGTCCAGTTCAAATGTGTGCAGGCCGCACGGAAACTGTTGTCAAGGGAACGTCACCCGCCCATTGATGACGTCATCAAGGCAGGTGTGATCCCCCGACTGGTCGAGTTCCTTGCTTATACCGACACGTAAGTAAAGATAGCCTGTGAGCAATACTTTGCTTAATTGCATAGATACAATCTGAGAATGGGGCCTGAAAATCGATTTTGATTTGCCAGTTATATAAATTGAAAATGAATTTATTACTCCCAAAAAATTGTAGATACCTCTAATAAAGAGAATTATTTCTCCCACAAAATTGTAAATACCCCCAATAGAGAGAATTATATAATAACAGATAACAATACTTGCAAATTGTTGAATCGAAATTACAAACTTTTATCACCTCCCTCTACAGTCCTGACCTTCAGTTTGAGGCATCTTGGGCTCTTACGAACATTGCCTCTGGAACTTCTGAGCAAACGAAAGCAGTCGTAAACACAGGAGCAGTCGCACCCTTCATCAAACTGCTGAGCTCACCGCACAGCAACGTGGCTGAACAGGCCGTCTGGGCCATCGGAAACATTGCAGGTGGGCAGAGATGGGGAATTAGTGGAGTGAGGCCACCCTTACATTACAATAGTATAATATTGATTTGTTTCTAGCCTGGGTTTATTTTCCTACAGAATCTTATATTTTGTCTTTGAATATATTCTCGTTAAGTTCCTCGTAAAAGTTTTCTTGTCCCGTACCCACCCCCCATAAAAAAAAGGAGAGGGCGGGGAATCCCAATAGGCAATATTTGTATCTGCAACAGTTAAGTTAATGGTTGCCTCAAGTCTGATTTCATCAAATGTATTTCTTGTGTTCAATTCAACTGAGGACCTTAAATCCCTGAATAATAGGACGTTATCTCAAATTGCAAATGTAATCGTTATGACAATAAAGCCTATAAAAACATTTTTGCAGGTGATGGTCCTGAACTCCGTGATTTCGTCATCAAAAATGGCTGTGTTGAACCCCTCCTCCAACTAGTCCAAAAAGAAACTCCAGTAAGTGCCGTTGTTTTTGTAATCATAAGAAAATAATATGTAAATATATATTATTCATGTGTGCTACGAGACTTCTTTTTTAGTAAAAACTACAATTTCATAGACTGGCTTAACGAATTTTCTTTCCGATCTCCAATTTGAAACTTTTAGATCGTTGCATGTTTGCCTTTTATACATATGCATAAAATGTGTCATTTCTACAGGCTGCCTTCCTCCGCAACGTAACATGGACGATCTCCAATCTGTGTCGGAACAAGAACCCACCACCCCCGGTGCAAACCCTTCAGCAGATCTTGCCCACGTTAGCGCGGCTCATCCATCACTCGGACAAGGAGGTGCTGAGCGACGCCTGCTGGGCGCTGTCCTACCTCACCGACGGCACCAATGACAAGATCCAGGAGGTCATCAACATAGGTATGCAGTGTTGGAAATAAACTTTTTTTGACGTCAGTCATCTGGTACAAAACTGTCAGATCAAAAGATCCAGGAGGTCATCAACATAGGTATGCAGTGTTGGAAATAAAAAAAAATTGACGTCAGTCATCTGGTACAAAACTGTCAGCCCGTATTTCAAATAATAAAAAAAAAACTTGAAAATATTATCATTACAACTAGGTAAGGGTTATATCGTTACCCAGAAGTAGTATGGAAACGATTTTTAAAAGGGTAAAAAGACAAAAATTACCAAAAAAAAAAAAAAAAAAAAGCTTTCAGCCATTCTGGTATGAGACAGTTTGGTGCGGGAAGTGACTGGAACAGGCATGCCAAAGGATTGAAGAAGTGCTTAGTTCTCCACTTTTTGACATCTAAGAAACCCCAAACTGGGGTCGCAGTAGCATGGGCCTGGGGGGTCTGGGCCCCTAGAAAATCCGTTGTCCCCATATTTGCTGGTTAAGGGGGCCGACTAGCCTTTGCAAATCCAGTATTCTGAGAGAAAATGATGGGGCCATTTAATTAAAACTTTTGGGACCAAAGGCTTTGAAGGGGCCCGGCTGGCCCCTGAAGACTGGGGACTATTTCGGCCCCTGCAAAAATACACTTTATGAAAATCAATCTCTAAACCGAAGTAAAATGAAAAGCACATATTTCGTACACATGTATGATAAGTCAATGCGAGTTAAGGTTTGATGTAACGTTTGAGTCGTATTCATGCCATGGCAATATATATGGATAAGTTATGCAATTATTTATCCATTCGGAAAACTAAAGAAGTTGAAAGGTCTAAAGGTAACGTTCCAAACTAATGTTTAATTGACACTTCTGTCCTTTTCCAGGTGTTGTACCCAGGTTAGTGGAGCTCCTGATGTGTAACGAGGTCAGCATCGTTACTCCAGCCCTCCGAGCAGTGGGTAACATCGTCACCGGAGACGACTCGCAAACACAGGTTAGTGTTAAATTGATGTTTGATTCTAAATAAGATCTCTTTGAATAGAGGAAATAATATCAGATATTATGCTTCTCAGTCCTTTCATGTTTATGTAATCTGTCTGTAAAGCCATATCTACCTTAATGTTTGTGTGCAAAGTCAAGCAGAAATTAGCCAGTTTATTCAAAAAATATCCTTTTAGCACCTAATCCATTTCCTATGGGTCTGATCGGGGAATAATGATTAGGTTTTTTGGCCATATGCCGTTTTTACAGTTTCAGTTAGTGCTGCCATGTCCCATCCACACTCCTTACACTCCAATCCCATACTTCACCAAACAGGGGTGGACATAACCCGGGGAACGAGGCCCTTTCAAAGCAAGTCGTGCCATAGAGATACAGGGTTCTTCCTAGAAAAAGATCTCAAGTATCAAAAGCCCCATTTTGCATATCCTTAAGGGGTCATTTTCGGAAAGTCGTGGGGGTTGATGACTATTTCTTTTTAAATTTTCTGTAAATTTAATGCGGGAATGGCCCCCTCTAAGTCATCCTAATGCGGGAATTAAATTCCTCATGTGGGAATCCCGCATCCCGCATGCCTAGGGAGAACCCTGGAGTTACATATATCACATTGATCATTTATGTTTATGGTTGTGCCAACTGGCCCCTAGAAAATCATGAATAACAAAGACTAGTATATGTGAGGGCCCCTAGCTTTGGAAATCTAGTTGCCCGGCTGGCCCCAGTCCACCACTGCCAAATTCACTAAAGTTAAATATTCAGTGCAATTAACCCGATTTTGTTCCGCAGAATGTGATCGACTCTGGCGCGCTAGCGTCCTTCCACCTGTTGCTGCGGCACCACAAACCCAACATCCAGAAGGAGGCGGCCTGGGCCGTATCCAACATCACAGCCGGCAACACCAAGCAGATCCAGTCGGTCCTCGACGCCGGCATCATACCGCTCGTCATCGAGATCCTTGCCAACGTGAGTATTTCATAGGTTATAACTGTTAAACTGGTATGCATCAGATGCCCTTGTTTATAACATTGGTAGGGACCCGTAAATACCTTGAGACGTTTCCCCTATAATGCACCCTAAATTTTGTCCAAAACAGGGTTTTTATGTTATTTTCATTTTACATGGATACAAGCATAATGTATATATGCTGTGTTATTGGGCTTCTCTCACATCGTTTTAACGGTCTTTTTTGCCCACCAAGGACAAATATTGAATTTCAACCTATCTAGATATAACATTGATTATCTATCATGTCAGATGTAAACGTAATAAATGATGATCAACCACTGATGAATTCTTGAATTTCCTCATTTTTACAGGGTGACTTCAAGAGTCAGAAGGAGGCTGCGTGGGCGTTGACCAACCTGACCTCAGGCGGGTCAGTCGAGCAGATCGCTGGCCTCGTCCAGATGAACTGTCTCAAACCCATGTGTGACCTTCTTGCGGCCAAGGATGCCAAGGTTGTCCGTGTGCTACTCGACGGGCTCAGCAACATCCTCAATGTAAGTGGATTTGGTAACTTTTATGATAGTGGGGTGTTCACCAAGGTTTCAAAAGTTTATGCTTAACTTCCATTGAATTTTGTTCTATTTCCATGAAATAAATTTTAGAAATCTCAAGCTTGGCTTTCTGCGTATAACACTGTGCAAAATTTCATGTGGCATTTAAAATCATTGATATATGGCCTAAAATGGACCTAAGCGAAAAAGTTGGAAGTTCTTGAGCATGCTCAAATTGACAATAGATGGCTTCTTCTCGGCGAAAATGAACAACCATGATGTTCTGTCAGTAAAAGGCTTCATACTTCTTGGAATGCAGTTTTCTAGACTTGTGTTTTCCAATTAAAAAACAAACCCTGTTCTGGTTTCAGGCTGCTGACCAGATCGGCCAGGTTGAAACTGTGGCGCTTATGATCGAACAAGAGGGTGGAGTCGACAAAATTGAGAATCTCCAGCAACACGAGAACGAGGAGGTCTACCACGCTGCCCTCACCATCATTGATAAATACTTCGCTGGAGAGGTGGGTTTTGTGCTTTTCTTCCCTCTCACTTGTTTGGAGCTCTGCTGGAATAGACTTAGCATTTTAAGGTTTATTGGACGAAGTAAATTTGAAATTGACCATTTACAGATAGGAAAGCAGATAAGTGAAACGCCTGTATCAAATCTGAGTTCATCACGATATGGCCTATTTAGTATACGTCTTAAGAATCAACCTTTTATAGAAAGTTGTTCTGTAGTGCATTATTTAAGGTTAGCAGTACCAAAAGTATTCTCTTTCTAATCTTAAACTTTAAAATTCTTTTTCTAGGAGGAGGAAGTAGCGGACGTTGCGCCCGAGGCAGATGCTGCCACCGGATACCAATTCAACGCAGCCGCCAACGTACCACAAGGGGGCTTCGCCTTCTAAGCACCTCACCACTCCGGCCAACTTACACTTCTCACAGAATACACAGGAGCACATGTTGCTCAACACACCAAAACAGACTTCGCTGCAGCCTTGCTACTCACCGTGCAATATTAAAAGGAAATTGTATTTGCTTACACATAGTGAAGCCGAAACAGGAAGATACCGTCAATCATGTATAAGATCACCTGTATAAACTGAAATTCCATGTAAAAGAATCAGGACGCTATCAGCGACGTTGGGGTGTTCAGCGATTGGTCACAAATATCAGACGTAAATCCCATTTGACCAATGTCGGATTGCCGCTTACCTCTGTAGTACAATCCACACTTCCATTGCCGGAGAATCAGTACCAACAGAGCATTTGATAATTTGTACCAGAATTTTACATTGCTTAAAAATACTAAACCAGAGGCTACGTACATACTGGTTTGCCTGATATATATTGAGAGTTGATGGTTCTGATTTTGCCGGTAATAGCTTGCACCCTGACACATGATAGTAGCAAAAATATTATAGCTACACGTTGATCGTAGCAATGCTGCGTGTGATATAAAAACTCAAATCTGAACACGAAAGATTTGAGATGTGGAACATGTATACTCTGGATCACATCCACACAGACAAATACGACGCAGTTGAACTGAGTCACTACACACCAAGATGCTTATACATACACCTGCCAAATGACGCTTAGTATTAGGATCTATTTATGAGAGTTAAAACATTGAATACTTTACAAAGAATAAGATATTTTTGTAATTTGCATATCCTTTTGAAAGTTTGGATTCATCTACATTGGTAAAAACGTTGTGTTCAACTGTATATTTTGATACCAAATGTATTCAAGAATTGTACATAAATTCCATAAATAATCAAGCATGACCGACTTTGTGTTGTTTATCGTTTTGTGCCACATTCATTCTGAGGCGATAAAGATTGAATTGAATGATTTAGGTTTACACAGATGTTCTTAATTCAGGGTACCAACCACACACGGAAAACGGGGAAATGGCAAAAAAAACATTCCCTAACGGGGAAAACACAGGGAATTTGCAAATTTTGCCAAAACATGGAATTTCATTTGGCCAGGGACTGAAATTCCTGATTCTCAATATATTAAGGATTTGACTTTTTGTTGGGTTGTCTAATTTCTTCTGCATGTAGAGGGTTTTGAATTTCAACAACTTGCTGGATATAACGGGAAAATTGCAGCGGACCGGGAAATCTGTGAGATAGGTCTATGTAGGAATACTTGTACTAGAAAAATGCAAAGGGAAACCCCAGAAGGGAAAGAACGCTAGTGATTGGAATAGGAATCTGGAAAGACTGAATATAGTAATCTGTCAGTGCATCTAAATTTTGAAACTTGCTTCATTCTTCATCCAGGCACACCTTTTAGTTCATCAAATTAAATAAGTGGCACTCTTATCAATAAAAATGCTATACTTGAGGGCAATATTACAAACTTTACTGGGCGTCTTTTTTTTCGAGATTAATATAAATTATTCCAGGCAAAAACTGTTCAACAATATAGGCCTAATATCAGCTATTCTCTTGCAAGTTTCACAATTTTTTTTTAATAATAATAATAATAATATATTTTATTGACAACTTACAAGTCTACAGAGGCTTATGTGTCATTTCCGTCAAAGTATATATAACTACACTACAACTACTCTAACTACATGACTAGGTACATAATAGCACCAACAGGGCAGAGTTATTGTTTTACACTAGTCCCCTTTACGTTTGATTAAGTCAACATTTCTCTTGAGATTCAATCAAGTATACTGGTTTTTAACAGTTTACGAGGAGAAAAAGAAAACCATGCACATTCAAGCATACACATGACATTTAAGGATGGAATAGTACCACAATATAGCACCAAGCATTGTTTCTATACATAAAATAGGTTCATCTGATATGTCGCCAGAGTTTGGTCCATGCTCAATAGTTTACAATAATATTCAGGCGAGTTACATAGCACCATACACTGATATTTCAGAAGGAAAGTTTTCTGATTTTAAAGCTGTTGTACACAAAATGGGCTAGAGCTTTAATCAATGTTATATCACTGGCTGACATTATTTCAACAAACTGACATGATTCTGGAAGATTTGGAAAGTTTGGGATGGTTTGGCGTGCAAGATCAAATAGGGCTTTACGTAGTTCTTCATTTGCTTTACATTTCATAATGAAATGCATTTCATCATCGACACATGTGGACGGACAAAATTTACAACTTCTCGACTCTACTGGGATGCGTGGTTTGGAGTGCCTACCAAGCTCAATTTAATGAATATTTAGATATTTTTGTAAATTGAGATTCAGGAAGTTCTAGTAAAAAATATATATAATAAAACAACAACAAATTCAATAAACAGAAAACGGTTACTAACTTGTAAAGTGTATTGGTGGCGGGAATCTTTCCTCGCCTAAACGCTTGGCGAGCACCTGCTTGGCGAGTGTGTAGAGCATTTTGCTGGTTCTTTTTTCTACTATACAACTGTGACTCACACAACGAAACCAGTTACACAAACAAAGATGGCGCCGCCCGTAAACGTCACAATCGAATTTAGGTAAGCGCATTTTGGATAGATTAAGGTAGATTTTAATGTCTGGGCACATCGACCATATTTTTTACATAATGTGTTATGACACATCATAATCATAGGTTTCAAAAGTACAACAAAATGGAAACTGCCCCTTGAAATGGCTATGGCTGTGAGTCGCATGTGTGTGAGCGATAATATGAGAATGTGTGTATTCTGAATGCCTTGGGACTGAGCTTTCATTTGGATGAGGATGTACCAGAACGTTTATTGCATAAGATGTCTGAAACAGATTTATCCAGAGATAATGAGGTCTTATATTCTCTCTATTGATGAGAGTAATTGATCAATCAAAGCTTTTCTGTAACATTATTTCTCATTTAGGTAACATACCACTATGCCTATGACTATGTCTATGTCTATGTCTATGGCCCTAGTCCTAGATCCCTAAATTCGACAGGGCGACATGGACCTTTTGGGGGACATGCGACGTGGGAAATTAATGAGGTAATGACAGGGGACATTGCAATTTCTTAAATTCGCCTGTGTGAACCCTGACCTACCGACCCTTTCTTTTTTGATGTATGAAACCTGAACGCAACAATATGCAGGCCCGTAGCCAGCTTTCCTCAGAGGGGGGTTCGTTTTTTGAGTAGCAGTTTTTTTGTTTTTGTTTTTAAAAAATACATATTTTTTTGATTTAGTGTCATATTTTATATTAAAAATTAGGGAAAAAATCCTCCAAGGGGGGGCTCGTACGAAACCCCCGAACCCCCCTGGCTACGGGCCTGATATGTTTTTTTGGCCTAATACCCTCTCTTCTGTCTATACTCGCACACTACCCGTTGCTTCTGATTGCTACGAAATCATCGCTACCATCTTCAGTCTCTGGGAAGGCTAATTTACATACAAATCATAACAATGGCGGCCGTTTGTTTTGATACTTGACATGTTCTAGTTTACTTGATTAAACAATATACACATACAACCATCATTATGAGGAAGATCCGATGATGAAATTGATAGATTCTTGATCGTAATTATGAACTGACATTGTCTAGTTTATCCAGAATAAGTTTGACATTTGTTCGAACTGAGAATGTAGTTCCGGCAGTAACGATTTTTTTCAAAACAAAAAAAGCTTAAATACTAAGATATGCACTTATCTACCATTTGTTATAACTAACAATACATTTATTACAAAATCCAAATCGATATCTATGTGTGAATTAATAGTTTACACTACTTAAGACCGAGCAAACTGAAAACTATGTTTTCGCGGAGGTGTATGAGCCAAATAACGCCGCGTATGAAGTCGGACAGCTTAGCTCCCCTGTGAGTCGGCTAGGCTCACAGAGATAGTTTCACGGTAGTCAGTTGGTGCGGAAAGGAGCTCTTTAGTACAGTTTGTCTATACTCGTTGAATAGGTAACGCTTTTTCTTCTACAGTGGAGGCGCAGAGCTGTTATTTGACAAGATAAAGAAGCATGACGTCACACTACCAGAGGCAGAGACGCCATGTAAGTATAAGCCCGGCGTGAGTTTACTGCGACTGGGGGACAAACTGTACAACACATTATGTAATAGTCACTGGTCACTGTCGTAAGACAAGTGTGATCACTCAAACCAAGGTGCTGTATATATGTTATATAAGTTAAAGGTGCATTCACGAGCATCTATATGTGATGTTGCTAGTTGAAATGTTAGTCTAAGTTTTCAAAACTTGTGAGTGAAAAGATCTGTTTACTGTTTTATGTACCTATTCTATTGTAGTGTTTGTGTGTGTTTATTACATGTAATATGATGTATCAGTAATGTTATTTTCATTCATTGCATCTTGACAAGTGTTATTAGTCTGGGTTCTTATTACCTTGACTCTCGTGTCCCCTTATAATGGTAGCCTCCATGAGGCAACTCATGCTTGGACTATACAGGATCAATGAAAAATATTTACATGGTGAAATAAATCGAGCCTAAAGTAACTTACTTGGCCGCTGATTAAGCAGCCAAGGTTGAAAACAAAGGCCCTCGACTATTTCTTGGTACATGTAGTCTAAACTTTCCTCCATATATCTGTTTGATTCTAGAATTCTCAAACAATCTCTTATATGGACATAAGGCATTACCTGCTTCCTGAGATAGAATTTCGACAACAAACTTCTGGTGAACAACAAACAACAACAATTATTTTTTGATTGTCCTCCTTCACATTTTGGTCACAACGACGCAGGTTTATAATATACTTCTTTTAAAGTCAATCCTTTAAAACCTTTGAGCTTTTGATTCTTTTTTTTTCAAATAAGCCTAAAGATAACTTAACGATATGATATTCCAAAATGTCCCTTTTGTTGCAGGGACCCTCCGGACCTTGTTGGTGTGGATCAAAGACAACATGTTGAAGGAACGACCTGAGCTGTTTGTACAAGGTGACACCGTGTAAGTGTTGCTGTCCCTTTTAGGATAAAATGATAAAGAAATAGCATACAATGATGACTACTAAATAGTAACTTGTTGTAATAGTTATAATGTCATAAGATAGTTAAGGATATACTGAGTAACAAGTGGTTGGCGCAAATACAAACCCCAATTTGATGAAGTTTAATAGATTAGAGTGGGTGAAAATAAAAGAAAGAAAATTAATAATAGAACATACTTACACATGTATATAATTGAATAAAACGCATTTATCTTTTGCAATGTTTATCTATTGCATACCTAATTCTTACATCAGGTTGCCCACACAAGTCTTAAAAAGGTTTTAAATTGATTTCCTCAAATTTAAAGTCTTAAAAAGGATTTAAATCTATCATATTTCATGCAGGAGGTCTTGCAGAGGTCTTATATGGGATCTGATTAGGTAATAAAGATCAAATGATACAATGAGAAAAATTGCCATGTTTTGCCGATTGTGGATACATCAAACCTCATGCAATCAAACATCTTTTTAACCTGTTGCAAATCAGTTTTAAATTTGCCGGACATAGGTCTTAATAAGATCTTTGATTTCTGAAAAAGCGTCGGCACGCTGCAACATCCTTAAAGGGAGCCAAACCCAATGTCAAAATTTTACAAACTTAAGAGTCTTAAGTTAGCCATTGGTACAGTAAAAATCATGGTAACTAACTATAACTTTGCTTGAATTCCATATTACTTATGCTATTTATGCCTGGGAACAGGCAATGTTTGTAAACAAACAATTTTGGTGGGTCACCAAAATTGACCAGGGACAAGTTTTAGTGTATTTTGATG
Organism: Lepidonotus clava; assembly: GCA_936440205.1. Classification (NCBI taxonomy): domain Eukaryota; kingdom Metazoa; phylum Annelida; class Polychaeta; order Phyllodocida; family Polynoidae; genus Lepidonotus; species Lepidonotus clava. The sequence continues at coordinate 48,667,882 of OW387136.1, read as the reverse complement.
TAGTTAAAGCCAATATTCACAGTATATTTTTCCACGTGCCTAGGTTATGGCCATAGAATATATTTCAATTGTTAACAGAATTTTCAAAATTTTGACCCAACATTGCTTTTGGCTCCCTTTAAGTCTGTTTACTAAGTAAATATCGGAGACTTGATTCTTTTTCTTTTTCATCCATAGGAGACCCGGCATTCTCGTGCTAATCAATGATGCCGACTGGGAGCTCATGGTGAGTGTCAGAATTATACAATTTACTATGGCAAATACTTGCTCGGCAAAAAATGCTGCTTTTTTGGTACAATCTAGAATAATAATGTTTGTCATGTATTTGCAAATAGCTTAGGTTCGGGCCATAAAATCGTTTACAACAGATAGGTAATTCTTATTGGCAAAGTTTCCATTCTCGTTAGGTCCGAAGCCTGTTTACAACAGAAACTAATTATTCATCAGCGGGGTAACTGCCTTTAAGTCGTTCTTTTGTCGCTTTAATTCAGAGAAAACTTAAAAAAAAAAAAAAAAGTCCAATATTCTAGTGATGGTTAAATTTGTTATTCCATAAAAGTCCATACGAGAATGCATTGATAATTCTTTTTTTTTCTTTTGAGAATGCATTAATAAGGAATAAAGCATTTTATGAATTATAAATAGATATTTCGTATCCTCTAACTCATATATTGTCTTTCAACTTTGTAGGGTGAACTGGACTATGCCGTAGAAGAAAAGGATAAAATTGTCTTCATATCAACGTTACATGGCGGTTAACAGAGAACACTAAGCCGTAGTTCAACATCGCTATCATATTTCTATACTCTTATCAAACTAAGCTTCATCACATTAACTTGTACGCGTCATCTAAAAATTACTGCATATTCATATGTTGTCATTAAAACGCCATTACTTGAATTGGATGTTTATAAACTTTGTTAATTTTGAGCATTCAAAAAACGACTATGTGTACCTATTATGCATTGATTAATTGTTGAAATATTTGGCACCCTAGCGACGTCTAGAGATAACGTAACCTGAATGACAAACTTGAAGAGGTAACTCACCAGTGAACAACTATGTGGAGCAAAGATACCGTCTTTGACCATCTACTCTTTTGAAAAATCAGTGTAATTTGTTCCTCTTTTTGTTGAACGCCTTCAACACGGCTCAGGCATATCATCAACCAACCGCAACACCCAGGGATTAGGGTCAAGTGGCAGTGCTGGTCAAAGTTAGTAGGACGAGTATAACCTGATCCGTAGCGCTATCAAGTGTATACAAGAATAACGTGTTACTTTTCACGAGTGTCCGTATCATTATTGCTGCGGTGGCGACTTGAAATTATATCAGATTAAGAGCAACGCCAACGAAGCCTTACTGTCGGAGGTTTTTCATTGTATAAAATCAATGACCCATGAAATTGATGGGGGGTTTGTGAATAGAAACTAAATGGCCCGTGAAATGGGCTCTTGAAGAAGGAGGGGCAATTAGTAGTAGTTAGTGGTCGGGTCAGGGTGGGGACCGATACCTGGTGGGGGGGGGGCAGTGTTCCCATTGGTTCCAATGGCCAGTCAATCAGCCCCTTTAACCACGCCCCCCCCCCCCCCCCTTCCCCGTTGAAGGCGTCGGTACGGGTGGGGGTAGTAGGGCAAGCAGCACGCTGGCCAGGGTCCACTGGTCTGAGGTCCCCCTCCCCCTCATCTGCACGTAGGTCGAAAGCCGTGAGTGCTGGTGGTGGTTGGGGGGGGGGAGGGGTGAGTGAGTGCCACCGCAGATACCGGACCCCAGGGAAGGGGTCCGGACAGTCGGGGACTTCTTGTTTGTTCTTGTTGAATAATTGTTGTAAATATTGGTTAGAAATCAGGGGTGTTCTTCTTCATCCCCTTTTTCCCCTCCCTTTTCTTTTACATGCTGAAAACTGAAGAACGTTTAAAACACGTTTTCTATCCACAGGATGTCTTCTCCTTCACTCTGGGTGGTCTTTTTTAGATGTGGTTAGTCCCATAGCTCTGTCTTGGGCCATTTTGTGTGTGATCCAGATCAAGGCCTGGATAGGGCAAAAGATCCTTGACAAATTGGCTCCCATTATGAAGAGTGATTGAACTTTTTGGGAAATGTGAGATGTCTTATTTTGGCAATGTGATAGCTGTTGTGGTGACTGTGGTCAGGGCAATTATAATAGGAGTGTGACATGTCATGGTGCAACAGATGTCTGAGTCATTATTGGGCTTTATTACTATAAATGGGCAGGTTATATGATAAAGTCTAGATGAATATAACAATCTACACGAGCAGATAAGTCTAGGTGAATACAAGGTTCTAGATGGATATGTAAAGTCTAGAGTAGGTAAAATGATGACAGGCTCACCAGACAGTAAGCGCAGATATGTGGGCGTCTGATATTATCCACCATATACCCACCAGGGAGAGCAGGTCATGCGTTATAGTCTTTGCATGGGCGGCCGCCTTTCATGTGTTCCTGACCCTGGGATCCCTGGGATTCAGTATGTGGTACGTGTTCATATCATCCTCAACTTGACAATCTATAATAATGTTATGACGTTTTATCTCCTCACAGCGCTTGCGTTTTCATAATGTACCATTATTTTTTTTTTTTAATTTTCTTTTAAATTGCTCAATAAGCAATGACTGACCTAACACAAACAGTATGGGATTATCCTCCACCAATACGTTGATTGTGGAGGTGATGCTGTTAAAGATTTCATTATCACCCTCTGAAAATTTGCAACTTTCATGAATTTGCGTCTCCAATTACACGATTTAAGCGATAATATGTACTGTCATATACATAGAATGCGGAAAGCGGGGCGGGGGGTGGGGGTGGGTGGGTATATCGGGGGCTGGTGGGTCAGAGGCCCTGCTAGATTTGTACTTCCATAAGGGGGAAAAAAAATGTATATGGTACATACTCGTCTGACTTTACGTGGTTATTACCCATGTATTGCTGTATCGCACTGTGAATCACCATTCTCTTGGTCTTTGTAACTAAAATATGGGAAACTTCTCTTTCATGGGATATAGATAGAGAATATAAGGGAATGATTTACAAGAGTTTAGAACTAACCAAAAGGCTTTGAAAATCAAATTGAAATGTGGATCTATAGTTATTGCGTTTAGCCATTATCCAGTACCATAGTAATCACTAATTCGAATAAAATACATTATAGAAATGACTTATTCCTAACCTACTGGTTATGGGCTTTCATGTGATTATCTGGATATAAGACATAAGAAAGCATTAAGCATAATCCAAATGTAGTAGCGACGCGGGAAATGCGGCTGGCTTTTGGCGCCACCTGGTGAGAAAGACGGTACTAAATTATTGCAGAAAACTCTCGCTAGGTGGCGCGATTACGGGCGAATTTGTGTTATTCAGTAATACTGTGGTAAATACTCTTATTTGAAAGCTGAAATTAAACACATTTCTCAGATATCAATCGAGGAAAGTCTCCTTCGACACGGTATGAAATAAAACAGTTAAATTATACTAGAACTAGACCTGGACTCTACTACTTCCGGGCTAGGTCAGAGGTCAACGTTGATTTGGTCGCCATATTGGCTTCGATATATTCTGAAAATGGCTTCTTTCAGATGAGAGAGGTTTCTTTTAGAGGCCTCATAACCAATCTAAACCAGTCTGTTAAGCTTCTAGCATTAGCTACTTTAATCTTGAGTAAGAGGAGTATCATCTCTACAGTTTTTCTCCATAAGGTACGTATAAAACTGTGTATTTTGCCGTTTTCTTGACCAGATTTGCTTCGGCTTGGGAAAGCAATGTCAAGGACGCTTTGGCCGGTCTGGGGAATACAATGGATTTTTATGTGGAAAATGCTGAATTGTTCTCTGTCTGAATCGTGAACGTATATGCCATTAAACTGCTTGGATTACATGAACATGGAATTAAAGGAGCATATTGTGTGTCAGCACTCCTTGTTTCTCGATTCTAGCAATGTAATTCAGCGATCTCTTGTTGTTTCATGAATCCAGATTCTCATGAATCATGATTGCAATAATCAAAATGGCAAAATCATTTCTTCACTGGCATTACGACTGTTGAGTGTTAAAATGGAGATTATGATACTACTCTTAAAACTACCCCCTCTGATAGATTACACAGACTTGAATAGGCTTAAGACATGGTTGTCAGAATCAGTAAAAAGATCATTCCCGCTAGTCGTGACAGGATTAAGATAAGGAAAGAACATCTAGATCTAGATCTACTTTACTTTAGACTACTAGATCTAGTACTAGACTAGAAACCTTGATTTAAAAACTCTACCTAGGCCTAACGTTAGATCTATTACATTTCAGACAGTGGTATCAAATTACTGGTCCCTCAGTATCATTAATACAAATTCTCTCATTTCTGATTCCAGACACTTTTGTCTGGATTTTGTTAAAAGGATTTTATTGTGCAAGAAACGTCAGGGTTGCCCTGTTTTTCAAAATATGATACTAACGTTAACGTTAATGAATTATTTGCACAAACATCCTAAAATCAATTTAGCAACAGGTAACATTACAGACAAGATTTCATGAAGATTTTAGAATTTATTGTTACAATGTACATTGTAATAACAGTATTGATAACTACGTCATCATCAATTAAGCTAACACTAGGTAACGTTTAGGAATTGTTCACACCAATATATTAACTTGATTTTAGCTCTTAAAGGGACGTTCTCGTCCGTGAGAGCAACTGAAATTGCTACGTTGTAACTCCCGTACCGCGGCGCCAATTACACGACGTGACCAATCACGTCGCGTTATTACGTTCTGAAAGGCCAAAACACGACGCCAGTGACGTCGTCGTTAGGCTAACGTCGGCGTATGTTAGCCTAACGACCACAGGACGAGAACGTCCCTTTAAGGAAATTGGCTAACCTAGGAAATGCGATAGAGAATAAATTATTGGGTCGTACAGTTATCATTGTACCAATCATAGGTTGTTAGTTTATACACTACACTGCAAATGTTTTCTGCCACTGTTTCTATGATGGTACTTTGATTATGGAATAGACCATTTGCCAGTTGGCATCGCGTGGTAAATAATATGTCGTGGGACATCTACCAAAAAAGGAATTTGTCCATAGTATATACTGAACTATTGTTAGTGTTCGATTTAATACTGCTCGATGTGTATAACTAATTAATCCGTGAGTTGCTCATCCAGGTTATCGATCCGATCAGCCTGCGTTAAAAGTTAATACATCCATTCCCCAATAGTTCAAAAGAAATGGACGATGAGGGAGCTGGTAAAGTGAAAGGTCTTTTATTCAATTCACCCTACCACGGATAGCCAATTTCTTAACTTTTACCTGCAGGTTAGCTTTAATCAGGGTGCATCCTGGGTAATATGTCGACAAACCACAAGGTTTTACTATAGGAATTTTCATGAATCATATAATTATGCATAGTTTATCATGATGAAAAACAAGCAACCAATATTTTTTAATTTGTTTCCATGAACAGTAACTATTTTCTAAGTTGTTTGGGGAAAAAATCATTATAGAGGGATTTATGACAACTATTTGTTTATTTTCTATAGTTTATCCAGGGACTTTGTCGACAAAATTAGTCAAAATTAACCTGCAGGTGTTTAAAATGCAAGAATTCAGCTATCTGTGGTAGGGAGAATTAACATCTCATCCCGAGTCAAAGCCACAGTGAATAAGTCTCTATCAGTCCACCTTCCCATCTCCTATCAGCAATCAACCACATTTAGAATACAAGTTGTTCCAACACATCCTAGACCGCCCTAGTGCTTAGCTCTATCACAATCCTTTGTCCGACGCTGTTGGTAGTGGTAAACTCCAGTATACTGCGCAGGAGCCGTAGGTATTACTCCAAGCAGTTCTTCTATTTCTATGGTTAACTCTAACTTCTAACTAACTCGCTCTCTACCTTTGCAACACCTTTTATACTGGTTAACAGGTGGCGCTGGGAGCGTAAAATATCTCTGCCTAGAAGTAGACTTGCTAGGTCTGATCCTAGCTATATTATACAAGATGATAATATATTAAAAGTACTAAGCTATTAGTACAATACTTAAAGATTAGTTTTTGTGTCCCTGTTTCGCTTAGGCCTATATTCAGTTCCTGGAGAACATGTTGATAGTGTTAGATAGCTGTGACCCTCACCTATGACATACCAGAAAATCAGTATCAAGTTATTAGAAAAAGCTAAAAGAAAACCTATGTTTTCTGCCACCTCCTGAGTAGTTCCGCAGCAAGAGGGAACCGGCATATTGAGTCTATGACCAGATGTGATAACGGTTTTGATTCCAGAGGTCCCAATACAAGTACCAGTACAGAGGTCCCACTACTGTCAGGCAGAGGATTGTTATATAGTCAAATACATTTACTTACTAAATTAAGTGTTGGAAACTGTAAGAAAAGCGTGCACAGCCCAGGTACTTTGGCATCTATGCCTAATGGCGTTTAATAGATAGTGGACCTGACAGCAGAATTGAGTGCACCGTATGCCGATTGAAGTGTCAGTTTTGTAATATTTACATTATGCTTGTCACCCTCTGTATCTGGCAGGGTTCAAAATCTTTGACTACTGTCTGCCGAGTGGCAGCTAAAATTTTAGGTGCCAGGGCACCGAATGAGCCCCTAATTTTTTGTTAAAACCATGTATATTATTTTCAAATATTGTGAAACGTGGCGAAGTAGTATCTTTAAAGGGAAAAAAAATAATCAAATATGGTTAAGATTATGAATGAGTTTAAGAAGGGAAGAGAGAATAATGAGAACCATAAACAGTGTATGACAGTGTTTGGTTATTGATAAGAAAACAACTGTTTTTGTATTGATTCATTAATTGCATGGTATTGTGACTATTTGAATGACCCTTGTCAGAAACACTGTTATCTTGGATGACCCTACACCTACCACAGTATGGGATGTGGTTAAAGTAATTACTAATACTGCGGACTCAAAAAAGCTGAAATTTACAACCAAGCTTATCATAAGCACATATATACGCGAGGGTCCAATTGGTTGAGCTTTGATATTAGGTGTGTCTAGAGGGCGTCCACAGGACACCCAGAGGGCCCTGTCAGGACGCCCTAACGCTTTAGAGGTCTTGACAGGACACGAAGGACGCTGAATACAGGAAAATCAAATACTGCCCACTATTGATAAAGAAAGTGTCCAATCAAATTTGACATAAAATTTGAAACTCGAAATATTCTTTTAGGAAGACCCCTGATGTTTAGTTAAGGAACTTCTTTAAGACAGAAAAAAAACAAAAAACTAAGACTGTTCTCCATTTAACAAGTTGATTACTGAAACACTAATAAGAACCGTTGATGTTTTACCTTAGATAATGGTTCAAGTTCCCCAGCACAGATGTTCAAATTAACCTACTTATTGAACGATCCCTGACCCACCATTGACTCGCATACTCATGCCGGGTTGTGATCTTTGCAGTGACTAGCTAAACGCTATACGCCGAATTGTTGATGGCATTTAACAGCATGGCTGGTATGGGACAGTGAGTATACGACCTTTTGAATACGTGAACATACCAGTGACATGCCTGTTTCTCCGTAACCGTTTGGTTGTTGTAATTAATGTGAAGTCGACTCTTGACTTGGTTATACTCAGTATGTTGCCCCAGTCTGTCAAACTTGCCTGGTTGTCTGTGTCTATAATTTGTGCTGCGTTGTAACAAAATTAATAATGCGTATCAATTTTGAAACAAAAATGTTGATTTTCAATTGTTTTTTACACAAAAATCCTTGATTTAAGACTTAGATATCTTATTTTAAATTTTTAAAATCGGAATACGTTCGTCCCTTCTAGTACACCCAGAAACAATTATCCACGAAGATGTATATTTTTTTCTCCAAATATGACGGAGACGATTAAAGAAAATCATCTTATGAACCTAATCAGAAGGACACCATTATTATTTAGCTTGATTATCGCTTAAAACAGGCAAAACCTACTGGTCACATCTGAGTTAACTTCGGATAGAGTCGACTTGATTTCCGTTCTGTTAGTTCACCGTTCTCACCCTCATGTATCATTCTACAAAAAAGATATGTAGAGAAGTAGTGTGTATCACTTTATGTAGGCTTAGTACGGTCACGAACTCGTTATCACATAATCAGTGATTAGTTGACTCGTCAGGTGTTTAAAAAGATAAAGAATTTATTTCATTTTTCACGCCGGTTTCACCATTTATGAAAATGTGCACAAGGCAATTTGTGAATGTTCATTACCAATTAAGCACCATGTAATTATTCCGGGTGTGGTTCACTTTTCCGTATTTTGAGACCCATGCAGACTAACATTGACACACTTTTGTTAAAGATAATGGGGAAAAATATAAGGAGTAGCTATCTTTTGGCTATACAAAAAACAAAAGTGTTCAAGATGACTTAATAGAATGTAATTATACCAAGAATAATAAAATATTTCTGCTGAAACCTTGTATAGTGAAATAAGTTTCTCGAAATTTTGCAACAAATAGCTTGCAGGTATCTCAATATACACGGAAACAAGATATTCGCACATGGGAGAATTACTATGGTTTCAAGCAGTGGTATTTTCCGCGAACCCCAAAGCCACAAACCGAATACTTCTGTGGGTGTCGCCTTTAAAATTACTTCCAATAAGCCGTCAAAAGGGTCTTCTTACTTAATTCTTATTTCTATCACTGATACAAAATTATATTCGCTACTTTCAAGTCGGCTGGGAATATCACGTTGGTCCAGTTCCCCTCTGGAGTAGAGGGTAATATTTGTAGTATAATTCCGACCTATGACGGGTATCAAGTATATTCACTAATTTCATGTAAATCTAGCGGTGAATTAAAGTCAAACGGGACGTAATTCCATCATAAAAATGATTTGAAATTTCGTTATGTTTAGAATTCACTCTCTTTCTATTTCAAATTAATTTTATGATTCATCTACAACAAATTGTGTCGTTTGGAATTAAAATGTGCATGTAAGGAATACCTTATACTTCGATTTCATAAATGAAACCTAAAATTTTGCGTGTGTCCCAGCTTGGACTAGTTTGAGAACATTGTAGGTTATATTAGGAAACAAGTGTGTTCGTGTTAGAGCGTCATTTTATCGTTTCGTTTTGCAACCAGTAGATCGTTCATATGTTACATCTAGTTGTGTTACTCGTTATACGAATGTTAATCTATTTTTTCAGTTCCTGCATAGACCACATCTTGTAAGAAAAAAAGATGTTTGTCTCAATCGTTTGTTTTATGACTGATATCATATTCTTCAATGAGGAAAACATGACCTTCCCGATAGTCTTTTTCAGCATAATAGTTTTCATAATTTTAAACTCTGAAACCTTTTCCCTTTTCTTCTGTGCTGTACGGATATCAGTACATAAGCGCGGAAGCCATATACGGCTGTTTTTATGTTAAACAAAATAAAGCCCCCCCCCCCACCTCCCTGTCAGCCCGTATTGAAAATACTTGGTATGTGACGCTGATAATAATTGTTGGAAAAAAAAAAAGAAAGTCCCTAAACATCCTCATTGTCTGATATACCTTCTTCTAATCTTTGTTCTTTGATGTTTGCCTGTTTCGATTGCTGTTTTAGATGTACCAGTAAATTTGTTTATAGTTTTAAGAATTTTTTAGTTACTGTTTTTGTTTGTTTTTTGAAGTTTCTATATTTAAGAATGAGCGTGTTCGATATTTTGTATATATTAAAAGACGTGTTCTCAATTTCCTTGTAACTTTTTTCCTAATAGTAATACACATCGATCCAAAAATTGATCATCAGATCCCAATTTCAATTTTCAGTGTCAAAGGCATAAGATACAATATTAATTTTAACAAATGAGATATGATAACCTCATACTTTCCCGTTATGTAAGCTCCAGTGCTCGAAATTAACGTTATAATTCATGCGCCTGTTGGGTGCATATATTTCAAAAGTATGTGCCCGGCAAACTCTCCATACACCATCCCATATATGCTTATTCAAAATGCGAAAAGTATGTGCATTTTAGGGGTGCACCCTTCTCAAAAGCATGTACCCGGCAACGCAAATATGCACCTCAGGCGCAGAATACAACTTTAATTTCACACCAACTGATATCATGTGCTTTATCGCGCTAGTTTACAGATCGTTACTCCTTCGTCTCCGTACAGGTACAGCATGAACCGAGCGAAAGCGGGCCCGGTGCAGCAGCCCAAGGGGGTGAAGAAGCAGGGCTTCTTCGGGGACGATGAGGAGTCGGAGCCCAGCATGTACTTCAACAGTCAGTCGTCCATGTTCCGGCCGGACAAAGAGGTCAGTATTGTAAACTTAACGGACATCCTGACACTTAAACCCATATCTGCATACCGAGTTTTGATGCTGACGATTTTGTATTTGTTTTTTCCTTGAAGAATATGGCATAAACCATACATTCTATATAACATTCGACTGTCTGTGTATTGTAAAAATACTTACTGAAAAGCGATGCAACTGTGGTTATTAGCAGTAACAGAGAGAGTTACTCTCTCTGGCAGTAACCACCAGTACCATTTGAAAAAATGTAAAAGTACAGAATGGGTCCTTAAAGATATAAAAGGTAGATGTAAATACCACAAGGAACCAAATTCTAGGAAAAAGAGAATTATAATTTGTGAATCTCGCATTGGACATTTACTGCAAATACTAATATTGTAATAATGCCCAGAAATATGGCAATAACTCCCTAATAACATTGGGCAGTTATTCATCCCCACTCAACGGGCATTAGATCAGTATTCCCAAATTACTGCTATGTGTGTGGTTACAGGCATATATGTTAAATTGGTTGATCACTGAAATCCTTTGACATTTGCTATTTGTAGATGATGACGTCGGCGTCGCCGTCTCAACTGACGTCGTCGTTTAGTTCTAATCTGTACGGCCAACCCCCGGTATCAAGTAAGTACAGAGTTAATGGCGCCTGCCTTGAAAGGTGATCTTCAGTAATGTTGGTTTAAAGGTGTTAACTTGGGTACTGCCTTTTGTTTTTTTGGGTATGAAAACAATCTAGTTTAGTACTGTATAGAAATTATTCAAATCTTTGAAAGTCATATTTCATGTTGAAGGTATCCACTTTAAGAATGAATTTAACAAAATTATAAAAAGAGGGTAAAAGTAGAATACATATTGTTACAAAGCCTAGTAAGAGCCATGCATGAATTATAGGAATCTATTTTTATGGATTTAAGAAAAAAACTAAAATATTATGATTTGAAAAAAATTATTTTCACTCTTACAAAAGCGGCTTCTATGATTAAAAAAGTCCTAATGATTTGATATATGAAATACTTCAAAGTAAAAAAATGAAAAGAAGAAATTGTGATAGGAAACTCCTAATAATGTCATGAGAATCAGTTAGCTTTATTCTTGCTAATGTAGTGCTGAATGTTAATTGTGTCCTTTAGGTATGGGCAACATAACGTTACAACAACGAGGGCTAAGTAATACACCGTTCCAACGAAACAACCCGGGCCACGTAACGCCGACGAGTATAGGACCCAACTTCCCCCTGGGTATCCAACAACAACAAGCGTCTCCAAACAGGTTAGCAGGCTTTTTTGTATGTGTTTCAACTTAGATTCGGGTAAATTTGCAACAAGAGGGAAGTGGAGCACTCTGTCACTTTGCCTCTCTCTGTACAAAAGAAGACTCTGCACGTTAACGGCCATCTTGTACTGCTCTCGCAGCCTAGCCTGCTTTTTTGTCTGATATCAGATTCGTTTCTCTTCAACATCGCTTGTTGTAACTTAAGAAATACTCGCTTACATCACATTTGAAAGTATTTCAAGATAATGTCACACTTTCTTTATGCTGTGTGCTCCCGATGCGTCAACTGGGGATCCTGAATCGGATGTTTCCAAACTGACCTTGTTTTATATATCAAATTGACACCTTGTATTTTCTCTCTCTGACAAAGTAGTCTTTTCCAGATGTCAAGTTGACACATTTTTTTCTCCCCGTGTTATAATAGTCTGCTCCTTGTTTTTCCCTATCTTACAGTAGTCTGTTCCCGATGGGTCAGCGGGGGATCCTGAGTCAGATGCAGGCGAACCAAGCGGTACTCAACAAACAAATGAACCGACCCATCTCCTCTTCACTCATGAGGTAAGCTACCAATATAGGCTATCACTCGAAAACATATAAGGAGGCCAAATAAACCATAGTGTGGTGAGGGATGGAAGTGTTAAGGTACTTTAAGGTTCCCGGTCTTCTTTTGGATTAGGATTTGGAAAAGTTACCAACAGTAAACTATTAATATGTATGCAAACTTTTTGCATAAATTGGAAAAAAAAGCCCAGGTTTATTTTTCATGCCTCACTGGCATCCCTGTAAAATGTATATCAGGTGTGCTGATGCTTATGTGAAATGTACCTAAAGCCACGCTATCGTCCATGAGGTCATGATAATTTGATAACTCTCCGATAACCGTCCTAAATTTGTGGTGTCGACAATAACGTCGCCGGATTATGTTCAAACGTTGCAAAACACGTCGCCGGCCACGACGTCACTATGGGTGGAGCATTTGACCTTACCAACATTGAGACGATACCGTCGCTCTAATATATTTCCTTTAAATATCAAAGAGCATCCCTATGTAATCCATTGCATTGTCTTTCAGCTCACATTCAAATACGTCAACGACGATGTCAAGTTCAAGTATGTCGGGGCGGTTTGGGGGATCACAAAGTGAGTGGACCTGTTTCTGAAGCTTGTTGGCGAATCATGTTGACAGCCCAATTTCTCTATCAGTTATTTGGACAAGTTTTGTTCTATAGAGTAATGCACAAAAGTAATATGAAAATACTTATTACTTATAAAAGACAAACATGATCAATAATTATTTATGACCTTTAGATGTGCAGATTACACTTACCTTTTCATTTGATTTTCATTACAAACATTCGATGTAAAAAGAAACACGACTTTTTAAAGGATCAGAGATGTATCATTAAGTATTACAAATTTAAAAATTGGTAATGTAGACACGTTCGAGTATTGTCTTTTTTACCTTGCAGTTGGCGATTCTTTAGGATTGTCGAACCAAAGTAAAATGAATCACCAAGGGCAAGCGATGTGGAGTTCGAAATGTAAGTTTGTTTTTAGACGTTTGGCTACTATCAGTTGATCTATACGTACTCATTAACGGCGATTCCAAATTTCTCTTAAAATAACCAACACAAAATATAAATGAGTAAACAAAATAATGATGATAAACCAAACAAATTGAAAGAAATAGTAGATAGTAGTACCATTACTTATCATGCCCTCCCCAGTTCTTTGTTGTGATTCATTTAATTACAATAAATAAATACAGATAACAGATAGAACGAAGCTTAAGATTAACGCGTCCTTTTAATTTCTATCGTTTTATTTTACATTAGTTTAGTAGATGGTATCTAAATGGGGAATGTTTAATTTTGGCAGTGACGTAGCTCAGAATATTTCCAAAATGTCCTATCATGGATATAAACCTTTCCAATTTGAATAGCTATCGGATAATACGAGTTTCGCATGATAATATGAACATCAGTCCCATTACCTTAAAATAGGAGAATTGTATCCTTAAGAAATTGGCAGTCATCCCCGTATTTCGAAAGTCAAATCTATCTTTCATAAAACTCAGAAAAATCGTAGTTTGATTCATATTTTCTAAACAGCTCAAATTACTGAAAGGCGCACATATTTTCATAGTTCAGGTTACTCTATACGTTTAGGTAAAGTCATACTATCTAGGATAGAGTAGAGGCCACATAGCATTTTCCACCAAAGGGTTGGTATAATAGGGGAAAGTTTTTGGATAGGCTGGATATTGTTTCTTCATAATCATTAATACAAACCCCTCCTAGTTAGTCCCCCGTGTACAAACTGCATGGACTGTGCCCTTGGAGTGTGTGAGTGTAGACATAATCCCTAGTACTGTGACCCACTCTCCCATTCTTACGAAGCATTTCGCGAAACACCGCTAACTCCTAAAGAAAAACGTCATCGTTACGTTTAAATTTTCAGATGATAATCAGCCCAGTTTAGATTTGTCCGAGTTCCCGACATTAGGGAACCGGTCAGCACCCGCCAACCCCATACCCTCTGTACGGAACTACGGTGAGTGTGAGACGATCCGGACTGGCGATCGAACATACGTGTCTATAGCTGTTGTGCATTTTACAAGTTAAATGTTAAATATTGAAGTTTCACATAGAGTACGCATGGACTACTGACGGTAGCTCCATTTTGAGATATAAGGGTGCTTTTCACACTATTCTGGTTTTAAAATCACAACTGCTTCTTTTTACTTTTTAAAGAATCGATTTAAGAAAAAAGAAAAATATGTTACTTGTTTTGCAATCAAGTTGTATTTAGATTCCTAAAATGTTGTCATTTCGATAATATGAATCTAAACTGTCTACATACTTTTGCTATTCTAAAACATCTTTAGTTGTGGAATTAATTGACTGCCATTGAAAGTATGTATTCTGTCTTACCGTGTCTTGATGGCAAAGTATTTAAAGAAAGGTGCTTACAAAATCATACTTGAAATCATAGAAAAATATGTTTGGTTTTGAAGTATTTTCATTTGGAGATCTCAGTTAATTGTTCCCTATTAGCAACCTTTTGGGAAGCATTGTGGCAGTACTTGAATACATGGGTATTACGATGTGCGAACATCTCATTTACGTAGTCACTAAATGGCCTGAAAGTATGTCGGAACATTTTTGAAGGTATTGAATTGGTGAAAGAAATTTCATATCTAAAAACCTTTAATTTGTAAGCACCCTGTAGGTAAATGACCGGTAGACTTTGTTTGTTTTAGGTTGTTGTTCTCAATTATCATTGTACATTTTGACTTGAATTACATCTAGAGTAGACTTTATATTGTTGTGGTAAATGTAATGTGGTGTCAACTGTAAAGTTCATTACTCAGGATGCTTGTTTTTCTGTTTAATGTTCCCGTGTTAATCAGTCTTGCACTTTTGTTGATTGGCTTGTTTTTTCATCTCATCTTACAGTGGGAATGGTGAGTAAACCAGCCCAAGAACCCGCGCCCGAGTTCCAGATACAACCCGACGACTTCCCCGCGTTACCCGGAGCACAAAGTAAGTAAACGAAAATAAGACAGTTTCCGACAGCTTGTTCCTGATCAAACAGAATTTTTACATAATTCATGCACTACCCCATAACCCCTAATACAAGCCGCAGCTTAAATGAGGGCCTGTCTCAGAAATGATGCTTACCAGGCCTCAACTTTGGCTATTCAGTCTCAATAAGGGGTTACCACACCCTTTTACACTAAGATCTTCAGCAAAAGAGCTTCTGAAAAAATAACAAAATTAAACTCAAAAGAGTGCAACTTGAAAAGGGGCTTTGATTAGGTTGTGGCTTAAATTAGGTGCCTTGCGGTAGTGTATTTAAATACTCTAAAATAATGTAATCTTAAACGAAAAAGGCATTTATAAAAGAATGTTTTTCTAGAGACATTGGTTAGTCTACTCTTTTACCTCTGAATGCAGTTAGAATTAACGATGTGTTCACTATCTAAATATTTACATTTATATTGTGCTTCACAGATCCTCCGACGTCAAGTACTAACGACAACTCACAAAAAACGGTAGGTTATTTAGAACTTTATAATACTGTGATTTAATACATAAAGTAGAATGTAAACATTTTTTTTACAATGCAATGAGAGCATGGAAGTGTGATCGGTGTTCTAGATTCCTAGTCCAATTTTGCTGCCACCTAAATCTCTTTTTTCCATGATTTTCTGCTAAATGTTGTAACCTTGACCCCCTTTCAGCCGACGAGTTCGCCCGGCCTCCCGTCTTACGAGGCTGCGCTTAGTAAAGAGGGTGTCAAGATGAACGACAAGGCGGGCGGTCAACCGCGACGGGGCATCCAAATAATGCCAGACGGTAAGCAGATTATGAGACCTCTCAACTTCTCAGGAGATTATGATTTTCATGCACGTTGATATTGAGTGTGTTATTATCAGTGTACCAGCTGAGATCCTTTAGGAAAGAAAAATGAGAAAGTTATTTCCAGTTCGAGACGAAGAGTGAAGTATGATTTGTGATGTCTCTTAAAGAAGAACTACAAATATAGTGTGGTGATGACGAGCACTTCACATTTCCAACCATCAGCAGAGATCTTCTTAGAACAAAATTCAAGTATCAAAAGGCCCAAAAGCGGGAATATTAGGGGACCTTATGTTCAAAGTATGGGCCCGTATATGACAGAATCATGGGCAAATACTAGGGGGAATGGCCTCCTCATGGCAAGCACAGTGCGGGATTTTAAATGCCGCATCCCGCAGGCCTAGGAGTATCCCTGATCAGTCACGTAGGGAAGATCAAAATCTTGCAGTATCTCAAAAAAAAAAGTGAAAAGACTTTATGGCAATCATTTCATAGTTTAAACGTGTCTTTGTATATCTCAACCAACCTGTCCTCTGTTTTTCAGGTTTGGTGACGAACATCCCGCCCGGCATGGTAATAGACCAGTTCGGTATGGTCGGCTTACTCGCCTTCATCCGGTCATCGAACGAGTCGGACCAAGCCTTGACGCCGCTCGCTCCTGGCATCGACCTCACGACACTTGGCCTGAGCCTCAACTCACAAGAGTAAGTCCCATTTGTTTCTAGTTTCTGGATTTATAAAGCTGCTCATACTACTTTACGTTCCTTGTTAAAAGCCCGTTGAATGCGAGTAAACGAAGTAAAACCTCATGGTCTTGATTTTTTTACACCTATTCTGCTGCAAAAAGTGTTAGCCTTCTGAAAAAAATGATATTTTTATTTTTGGCGTCAATGTTATATGGGAAACATCGCAATTTGTTTTATAAGGTGGCTTCAGTGATGTTCATATCAGTAAAAATATTTTTTATTTGTGTTCTCTGTGGCCATATGTAACAGTTACGTTTCACTCGAGTCACTGACGTGCAGCTTCTTTCAGCAATGTTTAAACTTAATAATCATAGTGTTTGGCAATGTTATATTAATGTATTTTTGTGTTCGCAGAAACCTGTACAGCACGTTCCAGTCGCCGTGGGCCGACGCGCCGTGCAGACCTCAAGATATCGGTGAGTGTTGGATTGTGGTGGCTGAGGTGGATACTATGAGAATCAGCCTATAGACCTAGTCTAATACAGAATTCTTAGGGGACTAAAACAATGTACTGACTCTGAATAAGTTGGGTGACTGATCTTGGGGGGGGGGGGGGGGAATTACGTAGGGTTATGTAAGAATTACACTTGAAAAGGAATTCTATTTTAACAAAAACAAAAGCATTTAGTAACAAGCAGAGATATGTAGATAGCTTACACCAACTTATTCCTAGATCTGATGTACATTCAGTCACATTCTCGAAGAGGTCATTTAACTGTAAATCTTACAGCATACACTGACTCTTTCACTCTTTGAATTCTATAAAATACTATACAAAGTAATGAGTTCGCAGAAAACAATTCTAAGATTTTTGTCTGATTTCAAATTTTTTCACTTCAACACTTATGATAGTTTTCGAAAGAAATGTTTAAATCACGTTTTACAGCTAATTCAGAAAAATGTAGACTTTCCTTATATTTCTTTTCATTGTCCCTGACTTAGGTTTGTGCGTTTGTAAGTTAGTCTCATACTCCCAAAGGCAGTCTAGCCGTAACTCTTCCCCGCCGACCAGTTTTCTGCCCATTCAGAGAAACACCTAACCCTTGTAGATGCGTACCTCATGCTTGCAGACTACCACGTGCCCCAGGAGTACCTGACCAACATCTTCATCCGCGACAAGCTCGCCCCGATCAAACTGAACCGCTACGGAGAGGACCTCCTCTTCTTCCTCTTCTACATGAACGGCGGGGACGTGCTGCAACTCGCCGCCGCCGCCGAACTGTGAGTGAAAATGTTTAGTCTCACTTGGGTGTCTAGCAGAGTGTAGTGCCGTTATAAAGAAGGCAGCAGTATTTTTCGTTCTTTATCGAGCAATAAATGTCAGGGTTCTCATCCTGGTTTTCAGCTTCTAGAAGGTTTGTGATCACGGGGTTAAATAGATCAGTTCAATTCTTTAAATACAAAAAGAATTAACAGTAGATAAGGCATATACAATAGAATATGAATAGATTGTAATCTTAAAACTTGGTCAATAAAGCGGTAGTATTTATGCCGAGTTAAGCCAGGATAATAAAGAATTAAAAACAAAAAAATGTAGCAGCGTCTCGTAATATACTAAAGAATATATCAGATGACTTGAACATCTATATCTCATTAATTCAGTGTTAGTTGACTGTTCTCATATTATGTAAAAAGAACTAGTACAAATTAGGGAATGATATATACCTTGATATTACAAATGTCCAATTCTGTTGGTTAGGAGCTGCAGTACCTTACCTGAATACTCATCGCTTGTTATTGCAGATATACCCGAGACTGGCGGTACCACAAAGAAGAGCGGGTATGGATCACGCGGGTGCCCGGGATGGAGCCCGTGGTCAAGACGAACCTCTTCGAGCGAGGAACGTACTACTTCTTTGACGTGCAAAACTGTCGGAAGGTACCCAAGGAGTTCAGGTTGGAGTACGACAAATTGGAAGACCGGCCCATGATGCCTAACACCTTACAACACAACCCCAACCAGCCCGTACTGGTGATCCCCTGATGGTTGCCGCCCGCCGGGCCCCTGCGCCATCACCCGACTCCTACCCATCAGTCATTGGTCGCCTGCGTGACGACACGCCTCATCGGACACAACAATGAAAACCGCTGTGCATAGTACGACACACTTGACCGCCTGTAGCTAATCAACCGACCGAACTTCACTTGTAAATTAAAACACCCACTCCCCAACCCCAGCCTTGCAGCACACTGGGCTTTCTTTTAGATTTTATTTCAATTTTTATATATATGTACTAAAATTAAAGGTCGTAAGTCAAGCTGATGCCAGTTGGAAGTATGTATCACCCGACCTACCCAAAAGCGGCTCGGTCGAGGGGTGTAGTTTTTTGTCTTTTGTTTTTGTTGTCCCTGGACCCGTGCTCATGCGTGGCGATACTTGTAGATTTGTACATATGCCCGACTCTGCGGAGTGGCAAGGAAGGAACTGCCATGTAGAGCCAGTAAAGTTGGAGGATGCCTGTTTAGTGTAGCGGAGAGCCCGTCTGTGTTCGGCTGCCAAGTGGGCAGGTTGGCGCCAGCGGAAAAAAGAAATCATATCATTTTGTTCGAACATCTTTCTTTTTCCAAAGGTAAATTTTGAATTTAACACTACAAAGAATGTAATACCTTGTTTTGAGAATTACCTTAATGCAGATTGTATTTTCTAGCGATTATTCTTAATGTAATTTTTTTTCTCAATGTGAAACTTAATTTCCTACGGACTAAGGTTTGAATCTCTTGTCATGGGCGTTTCAGCAACACATCGCCCTGCGTCTTGGCCTCTTGCTACTAGGTGGCAGCACTGTCACGCTAAACGAAAAATGTTTTTCTTTATCGATTGATATGTCCATAATGTTGATCTCATGCATTATATACCCCAAATATGTGAGTGCAACATAACCTTCGGGTGTAAATTCAGGGACCGGTGGAAGGCGCGAGTGGCCTTGGGCAAGTGTTCAGAGTTACAGACCTTGATATTTTTGTCCCTTTCTCACATTGTACCCCTCCTCTTGTATCCAAGAAGAAGCATTTCTCTTGATGTACGGACGCATCCACAGTTTACTCCTGTTTGTTTTTGCTACAAGCTGCTGCCATGCGAAGGGAGATTTATTTTTGTAGATATAAGACTGATGTGTGTAAGAGAAGTCTAACTTCTACGTGTGAATGGATTCTGTCTCTGCGCCTTTATTTTTACTTTACCTGTTTTGTTTCATCTGCGTTAAATTTAGTAGAATAGAGTAAGCGCTGGAGTCGCTAATCAGTTTTAGTTTTTCCCTCGTAGAAAAAGCTGATGTTTTTTTTGTTTATGAGATACCAATTCCTACGAGGTGAACCCTGGAGATCATTATAACCTTTACTTCGAGCCTCAAAGGTGCTACGAGTTAACTCTATTTACTTTAAGGAGAATATGGCGCGTCGTTCCGTGCCTGACAGATTATTTTGCAGAGGCAACTATTCAAATTTTATCCTTGATATAGATGAAATTAGCCAAAGCTGTCTAATAATTTAATTATTTTCCCCGTGGGAACTCTTGAAGAACAAAATGAGTATTTACATATACCGATCGGTGAACCATGTACTACTACTACTAATATAATATATCATTGTTATCATCGTGAACTTCTGGTACCAGGACAATGGCTATGTGATTGTGTTAAGGAGATAAGATTTGAGAAGAAAAAGAATACATGTGACATACAAAAAAACACAAGTTCCTGAGAGAGGACCAATATGTTTGTGATTCGCGCCAACCCGCAGCTACCTTGGAGTCTGAGCACAGCTGGTGGCGCCTCCACGCGGCTCCCGGAGACACTACAGGAGTCTGCTTCACTGACTGGCAGTTTATAATAAAACTATACAGAGCATACACACGTGCGTCACTTCTTTTGATTTTTTTTGTTTATTATTAAACCTATTTCATAGAAATAACACCATGTTCTTCCATGTATACCCAGGTATACATTCCAGTAAACATTGATAATATCTTCATAATCTATTTCTTGAATTATATGACTCACTTCCAGCTAAGCGAAGCATGGAAGTTATTACTCTTAAGTTACTTATTTGGAGGCGTAGCGTCTATACTCAATTCATATTGACTTTTTGTGCTGGTACCCAGACAGCACTAACAAAATGCATAGGGACGAAGTACAGATTGCTAGGAACAAGCTGCTTTAAAAAAGACTTGGGGTTTTGTTTTTGGCAATACTATTTTTCTCAGAATTCATACATGATCGGTGCATGAAACCTGTACATTATGATGTCAAATGTATCAGGGAAGAATAGTTCATTTTGATTTTTCCTCGTTTGTTTGACATTTTTGCATGATAATCGGAAGTTTGACAACAAAAAATTGTTGGCCAGATTTAGGAGCTGCACCACTCAGCCCAGCTCCTAAAGCACACTGTACCTAGAGGATCGGCCAGGCCAGGCCTAGCCTACTTTGCGGCTACTGGGAATTTTTATAAAACGCCTCTCATCATGGAAGCTCTGCTCCAGGACTGACATTAAAACCAGTTATACTAAGACATCGAGGAAGAGACTTCTGGGCCACTGGGTATCAGCAACAGGTTTTGGTGTTCCTTGGTGGCAAAGAAACTTCCTGGTGTGGTACACTGATAACCTATAGCTGGTACCCAAAGGCCGGGAAAGGTAGTTTTCATTCATTTTTGACTCGTTTACTTGTTGCCTGGAAGGGCTATGTTAGCTAATTGATGTTACCTCAATTTGATTCAGTAACTTAGTACAAAGGGACATTGTGAAGAAAAATGAGATAATTCATCGACTTAGAATTGAAAAATTGATGGCCGGAGTTTTCTGCGTTCATTTGACTTGGTGATTTGGGGCGCCTTTACCTCTGACTATTACTGGGTTATCCTAGCTGGGTTGTAGCGGCCTAGTATGTTTAAGGATCACAAAACCATTATTTTTTTAAAACAAATAACTATAGAAATGATATTATCTTCCAAGAGTAACTATTGTCAGTGGTTAAAGTATTGGCCATAAAGACTAGCATATATACCATAAGGATGTTAAAATCTATATTTGTGAACAAATACATTTTGTTGCAGATCCCCATTTATTGAATCAGTTTTTGCTTAGTTATTTGAGTTTGACAGATTTTTACCACAAAGTGCTTTTGGTTCCACTTCAGCTTCTTCAATGTAATGAACAAACCAACTAAGTGAACTGCGCACCATCCCCTTTTGAAGTCCGAATTATTCAAAATATAATAATACAAAAGTTCCACTTCAGGAACCTCGCTGGCGTTTTAAAGTGATATATTTATGGGGCGTATTAATTTTGGATATCCCCTTCCCCACCCACCCCTATCAAAGCGTTGATCCGCCGTTGATCTTTGAATTGTCACGATCTGTATCAGCATGATACTATCTCAACACTAAAAGGGCAAATTCAAAGTGCAGTCACAGACAACCTTTGCCTGGATATCTGAATAAAATGTTTAGTAAAGAAACCGGATTTGATTTTTTGTAACTTAATCCCAGGTGACAGCTTGTTGAAAGAAGGGACACTAGTACTGGATCCTGGACATGATTGTACGAAGCTCTTCAAAATACAAACTCTTTCCACGAAAACATCCACCCGTTCTTACTGTAAAGTTTCAGTTTTTATGTCACAGTTCGGTTACTTCTACGATGCAGAATAACACCAGCGACGTAAGTGCACGATTGATGCCCTTTTTGTCAGACCAAAGTTTTAAGGATGACATATCTGCCCTGAAACAACTGCGAGTTTCAACGAAACCTAGTATATAAGATTTACCATTAATATCAATTTGGTTTATCATACATATCTTGTGCATGGATATTATTTGACAAAGAGTCTGTATAAGTCTGTATTCACAGTTTATATTTTAACACATGCCTAGGCTATGGCCATAGAATATAATTATTTCATAGTTAACAGAATCTGCAAAATTTTGACCCTGCATTGCTTTTGGCTCCCTTTATATTAATGGCCATTAATAACAGGTGACATAATTTTACCCATTCTATTGCTAATCAATAATCGTATTAGCTTGAGTCTATATGCAGGAGGCAGGCTACTTATAAGTAATTAAAACAATTGATTCTTAAAGTCCTTGTGATATCTAATTGTTAGAAATGTTTTATTCTAAAACTGTGATCTTCTAGTTGAAAAAATCGTATTACACTGCTAGGTATCATAACTAAATGACATGACAATTGATAAACAACAAAGGGGACGTTTCTCTGTACAATATTTTATTACAGCAGAGCAACTGAAGCATTTAGGTATATATACACCAAATGTTGGGCTGCTTCGTCCAACAGGGGGCACTTTGGTCAGTGGTTCAAGTCCTCACAATATACTATATACACACTCCCCCCACATACCACTCTGCCTCAGGGTATGGTACCTCATGAGGTCAGCATCACGTTTACAAACTATAAAAATACATTATCATACATCACATTGGGGTTACTCTCATTTAAAAACTCCCCAGTTGTCATGGATACCCGCTTGGTCGAGGTGAATGTCTCTTGATTCGGTCACTAGATGTCTAGGTCTAGCCACAACACTTCTTGAATCAGTAACCTTTTAAAACTCTTATCACAAATGTATGTTGTCTAGAAGCCTGCAGCATTGAGTTTGTTGTACCTTAGGCTATAGACAAAATATTAATAGCACAAGTTTTTTTTTACAAAATCACTAGCTTCAGCCAGCGTTATTTAGCGGAATAAAATTGATGCATGTCATATCATGATACGGACATGGCGCGAAATGAATATTCCATGTCAAATGACATAAGAATCAAAACAGTTCGTATATAAAATAATTGCTACATTTGTAACTACAATGTACATGGAAAACCCCTTTCATGGAGTTGCTGAGTGAAGAGAAAGTAGCCGGGCACTTCACTACACCATAATATATTTGCTACAATTCATGCTTGAGGTTGCCTCTGAATTGCTTTAATTCTATGACACAATTGCCAAATGAACATATATATATACACCGATAACATCTAGAAAAACTTTTTTTTAACAAACCTGAGTTTTTACGCACTACAGTACATGTAATGAACACTTATGGTATAAACACTGATCGTTATTTGAAGAAAAATAAGCCACTAATGATTTATATGAAACGAACAAGATTCTTGGTCAAAATTAAATTGTCTCATTTCAGGCTAACCCAATAAGAATGATCTCAATATATGTATAAACGAATCAAAACAAAGAGAAGACCCAATGTACACTCAAACTATCTGTTATATACTCTTGTTTTTAATATTTTGTCACATGCAAGAGTTTTCGGAATAACCATAGTAAAGGTCTTGGGACATTTCTGATCTGTAGTGAATGACCAGCTTGTAAGATACAGCAATGTAAGCAACCAAGGCATTATACCCTCTCTAGACTCCCATTGTATAATATGATATAGGTAAATAATATACGTTATGTTACATAACATAATATATCATAATTTATCTACAGCTTTTGCATATGGTATGTCCAAAGACATCTAAAATGTGGTGTTTTCAGCGTTGCAAAATTTTCACAGCTACGGAACTCTTCTGGAATTATACAAAGGTTTTTTTAGGTTTGAGCGTTTAGATATGGCCCCTTCCATTTCCAACATTAAACTTACATAACGGGGGGTTGGCCACTCTGTAAAATACTATTACATACTATGGAATGATGGAACGTATTAGTTTGATAATTGAACTACTAATCCGTTCCGGCACCCTCTATGTAACGAAGAACCCAACTGTGTTATGTCAATAGATAGTTAGATATTGCAAGAATTGAGTATTTTATATACACGTATAGCTTTATCTATTGCATACCACTGTACATATCTATAGGTGGCTTGTATCTAGCCGTTTGTAGTAGCCACTCAAAGATGAGATCATTTTGTTGTTCGAGGAGGTTTGATTGACTCAATTGAAACAGAACTTAGGTCACAGATTATAACATCACGTGAACCTGTCACCATAACAGTGTCTACTATACTGACAATTAATTGTGCATGTGCAAAACAAAACTCTTGAAGAGGAGGCAGTGATAGGCCAATGTACAGAAAGAATGTGTCACAGGTAACAGGACACACATATAAACAAAGAAGCAAACGGACGTGAATCCGCCCGTTCAGTGATGTGCAACTTGAGATTAACAATAAACAAAACAACATTATGTTAATTGTTGCACAGCACAATAGCTCAATGTCAATGCCTGTATTTCCGTAAAGTTAGTAATTTGCAACCTTAGCTAAGCATAAGCTATTCCTCAAACATTGTGTTTTTCATCAGGGATATCAGTATTGTATTCACCCAAGTTGTGAATATTCAGTCTTCACTTCTCTTTATCTTTGTGGTAGAGGTAGATTTTAAATGGTCACAGACATGTTATAAGCGAACAGTCTTTGGTAGGAAGTACTCCTATGGCAACCTAGGAGGGTGCATCTGGATATACATCTGACATAATAGTAAAACACTATATTGCCTCTCCACAATTGTGTCCAAGGACATATTTAAGTGCACCATTCCAAACACGCTTCTTGAGAATCAAATTGATTGATAAATACCCAACCAATAGGCATTGTGCAGACTCGGTCACATGACCAGGTTTTTCAGCCAGCAATATGGTCCTTAAGTTACAACATCTGAAGCAAGGAAATTATGCACCTTTCTTAAAGATAACACATAACTGCTAGATCAGCCCAGAGTTATCATTAAAGCATGAACAGACATTGCGTTGGCTACATGAAAATTGTATCTTCTGGACAACTAGTCACCAATATGGTGCCAGCCCCTGTATATATGGAATAAGTCACGCTATCTGCATACCGTATGTAGATATCATGCAATAAGCCCAAGTAAGAAAATATAGGTAGTCAACATAGGTGCAAAGCACTGATTGATCACTTTTAATGCAATGGCATGCACCAAACTATATGTCAATTAAGTTTGTTCATTTTGGTCAGGGAAGCGGGGGAAGAAAACTCTCCGTGCTGGAGCCTTGGAGGAGAGGCACACAGCAGGACCGCCTCAGAGCAGGTCCGACTGATGAATATAAAATAAGAGTTTGTTGCCATGGCGACATCAATAGCAGTATGGCAAATGGCAGCTTTGACACCTGCTGTAAAAGGCTGACTTTTAAAGACGGAGAGAACATTTTTGTCATGTTCACAGTAATTGGTGAGATTCTGATTTTAGGACATATCTGATTATCAGATATATGAATTATATGCAGAGCTTGGCATGCATTTCCGTGTAAAGAAAGTAGATATAACTGAATCTGACAGATACTGTCAATAAACACGGGGATTCCCTGTGTGTATTAAGGTTAACATCTTATCAAGCACCCCAATCCTCCTTAAAGAGGATACCACACCAAATACACAGCACAATGCTAGAATAATGTTTATCTTGACAAATTGCCAACAGAATAATTTATGCTACATAGATGTTAACAAGATAAGTTTTCCATTGCATTGGACCTTTGATGCACAGGCTAATATTCTTGTATGCTCGGCTTCACATATATGAACATATATCCTGATATTGTGTTATTAACAGTGAGCCCACACTGCTAATGAATGCTCACTCTTTTTATCTTTTTGTTTTTGTTGTAATTATACCACAATCGCCTTCATACTTGAAGAACGGCACAAGCAAGACTATTTCTCTTTAAGAGGGTTACAATTCTCATGAGACTCGTTAAGGAACCACAAATCTGAGAACTATTCTGTTTTCTGACCGATTAAATGTCTTGTAATCATTTTTCTCTGTGTGTAAGCACAAGTATACCCAACCATTTCATCATGTACGTATTTTTGAGATACATATTGCATTTTGCATATCTCGCCTTTCATCAATAATTACCATTCTCATATTATGCAATTACCATATTAGCTAATGAAGACACAAATGCAAGGCAACTTTAGGGAATCCCAGTTCTTGCAATGTTGACTATACCACGATACAGGATAGGCAGAGATATATCGTTCTTCAGGCAACTCTTACTCTAGTATTCCCCATTTAGGGGCAATACACTTCCGTCATAATATTTGTGTCTTATTCTGTAGACCAGTACCACATAAGGAAATAGCGCACTTGTACATCTACCTAATGTATGACGTTTTATATGTCTTATTATGAGACAGTTATTTGAACGACATACAACAATAGTATACGTTGATGTGCTACATACATGCACGACAAAGTGCAATACAGTCATGGCGTCACTGACTGACCTTAAACAGACATGCAGAAAAGGCACTATGATTTATACCGACAGCAGATGAACTTGTTGAAAAAGTCACACTGGAGATCACTTTTCTTAACTATAACCTCATAGCCAGCCTCCCTTAGATACCGCTTTACATAGTTAAAAAAAACTCCTTTTAGGGGAACCCTATCTGAATGAACGTAGTCCTTAATGTCTGTGTGCATCTGCATATATAACACGCCCAGCTTCCTTCGAATACCATATTTACACTTTACACGATTTACTGAAGTATTAATTTTGGCATTTCGATTACATCTTCCTTGCGTAACATTAGCAATGTTTGTTACAAGAAATGGTATTTGCTTTTGTACTGTAAAGTAAAGGCTGGATAAGAATGGCATTTCCATTACAGAAGTCAACATGTCATCAACATGTTTAGAGGGTTTAGACCAACAAAGTAAGCACATATCTTAATACATAACATTGTAAATAAAGTCTTAGGGTCTGTTCAAAGGTCTGCACCATATACACAATGATTAAGTGCATTATGATACAGGAAACAAAGTAAAACATAAACTTGAAAAATTAAATAATTTTCTCTGTCGACCGGTAGTCATAAAATATATATGTCTTTGCACAATAATTGCTAGAAGTGACTCTAGTTCGCATGCGCATAGGGAGATTACAGTGGAGATTCTACACCCACACAGATGGCATCCCATGATGCATCAGTCATACATGTCCGTATGACCTTGAGGATGTCCGTGTAACCTTGGGGAAACGACCTGGTCTGGAGGGAGAAGCACCGGGGGTCAGGCATAAATAATCTCGTTCGACTTATAAAAAAGGCGCCATAAAACAGCCTAAGCTCTCACAGGAGGTGGCTGGCCAAAGGCTTCAAACGAGTGGAACATAATCAGTTGTACTGACTTTCATCATTCCCTGAACTAACAAATGAATAGTTTTTTTGATTTGTCATTATGCATTATAAATGCTATACATAATTGGCAGCGATGCAATTATATCGTTCATTATCGTCTAGCAATCGTGGTCCCTGATTAAGTAAATAATCCTCTTGCAAAATAGCACTTTTTTTAAGCAGAGGATAAAACCAGACCCATTTATGATAAGCATTAAAGTCAGTCATCTTCACTATAAAGCAAAGTGTTAGCACCTATTGCAATGTTGGCTGCATCATTTGGCATTCCTTTCACATAAGAAGCAATTGTCTGGACTATAGCTAGTCCTCATCACTTAGTGTATCTGTAGGAGTTGCAGCACAAGCTTGCATGCCTGCAGGCTTACCCTATATCTACGAGTACAGCCCTTTCCTGTTCACACCGTTTCCTCCATGCCAGCACTCTTCAGTAGTGGAGTAAGGCTGTTCACAGTGCATTGGTTGGAGTCGGGCTGCTCGTACTCTGGCAGGCTTTCGCTGGACGAGGACAATTCAGCATCTGGAGCAGTAGCCGCTGCAGCGTCGGCTTTACCTGGCTCTTCAAGGGTGACCTTAGTGACATCGTCTTCCATGGTGAGTATGACCGATGGGGACATGGAGGGCCCGATAGATGGCGCTAGCGAGGCGCTCGCTGATTGGACGACGGAGGCGGCCACCCCGACCACCGACGGCGACACAGAGGGCGCTACAGAGCTCTCCGGCTTCTCCATACTGAACATACTGGCCGAGTCGATTCCATCACAATGCGCCGCCGCCGCCATCATCTGACTCTCACGCGCTAAGGCTTGGGACAGCGCACGGTTATGAGTCAGCGGGCTGGGAAGATGAGCAGGCACGGTGCTGATATCGAACCGCGATCCTGGTTCTTGGTTGAGCCACCCGTCGATGTAGGACGGCGCCTTGGGCAGTGTGGAGGCCCCGTTGATGGTCTGCACTAACGGCTTGTCGTGCACCTTCTCCCCGCCCTGCATGAACTTGAGGCCGTCCAGGGTGCTCTTGGAGAGGCTGAGCTGTGAGCGGAGGTGGCTGGCCATCAGTAGGTTGTTGGGCAGGTGGTGCCGGCTGTGGTGGGGGGAGGCGATGGGGCTCGCCAAGTTGGACGTGAGCTTACTGCCCAGGTTGCCGTTGGAGAAGTTGTAGCTTCGCTGTTGGGGTTCTTCTTGAATGGTCTCCATAGGGTTGATGACTTTCATCTGGTCCTCTGAGATACTGAAAGGTAGAATAGGAGGGTGTCAGTCCAGCAGGGAAATCGTATACATTCAGGTCCCTACAATGGTTTAATTCTTTACTACTTCACCATTGATTAATGACTAAATCATTAGGTGAATGATATTACCTACATACCTATTGCAACTTATCATTTTGTAAAAAATGGATCAGTTGAAATCTGTTTCCTATAGAATGGAGAAAAGGGGAGGGGAGAAGGCTCCTCTTTCTGAATGACTCAATTATTATTGCCTGAGCCTTAGATGATGGGTACAAGGATGGATTGTGTCAATTAGCCCTTGCATGAATACCATGATTGGGCTCATTGACACAGGTACATTAATTAATCCCAAAAAGGCCGAGTCTACTCTCCATGACTGAGTACACGGGTACTGATATAGGATACCTGGGTCCGCTGATCAACTAACGGTTAGATAACCATTGGTCACATTGATGGTCAACGTGACCCAGACACCGTCCGATCTCAAAGCTTCCATGGCCCTTAACTATATCACATGGGTTGTTTTACCAATTAACTTTACCAAATAGTATATAAAAAACCCTCCACCAAACCATATTTATATCACTGATAATCTACATTAATTTATGTATGCACTGAGGTATTGTTGACTAATTGATGAATCACTTAATTGTTTTCACAATGGAATGCTGCTTGTTACTTCGTCATCGTGGAACAGGGTTGCATAATATAACGTGACCGGGGGGTCTGGCGGGGGAAGGTCTGACCACAGACTTTGCATGATCAGACCAACCGGAGGCCACCACCCACAGACAGACATTGGTCGTGGGGCTCTCCACCATAAGTCCCCTGAGTAGCCAGCAAACTTTTGTCTTTACAAGGACCTTAGAGACAATGACAACTATTGGCTTGTGACCCCCACCCCCTCTCTGGCCCCATACAGAGAGGGGCAGTTTCCAGGACCCTCCATGGGACCAGCACATGGTCCCCACATGTGACCGGTCCACATGACTTTTATGTAACGACTTGAGCACCAAATAAAAGGCAGGCCACACTGGTCCTGTGACACACTTCTTGGAACCTGTTTGTGCTGGTATTTATTTCTCATACATATTTCCAGACCTTCTCCTATCTATACCCAGTTCCAGATCTCCTTACACCCAACTTTTCCCAGTACCTATTCTCTGACACCCACTCAAAATTACCACCTGCTGATCAACCCTAACCCCTCCCGTACCTGGAGTCCAGGTTGTATAATTTGTTAGAACTAATAGAATACATATTACATGTGACATGTCGGCTACTGTTCTAATCAGACATTTTTCTAAAGTCTATTCTATCTAATGGCCATTTTGTTGTATGTTCCTAACCATGTCTCTTGTATGCATTTGACTAAAAACAGACTAGCCTCAAAATGAGCCTACAACGTTAATGGCAGTTCAATACAGGCACAATATGCACTCTGGAGCTAGTCTGTATAAGAGCATAAAGATACACAAGAAGTACAATACACTTTATGGGCTAGCCTAAAGATTCACTCATAATGGCAGTTCAGCACATTCTGAGAATAATCAGTAAAGGGTGTGAGGTATAATATTGAAGGATTATGAGAACACAAGTACCTGATGTCTGCGGTGGAGCCTATAAACGGCTTTTTGATGGAGGAGAGGGCCGACTTGGTGTAGGGCAGAAGGGGTTTAAGGTATTGTATTAAAGGGATATAAGAACATAGGTACCTGATGTCTGCGGTGGAGCCTATAAACGGCTTTTTGATGGAGGAGAGGGCCGACTTGGTGTAGGGCAGGAAGGCGGGCGGCGCCTCGTCCCAGTACACATCCTTCTCCAGCTTGGGGTAGGTGCCGTACAGCTCGTCCACCGCGATGATCGACACCTGCATGTTCCGGTCGATGATCCAGTTCATGTCGAAGTCGTCGTCGTCCTCCCCGAACGGATTGATCATCTGTTCTGCAACCTGAGGAGGATAGAACGACTTTTTGTTATACTTCATCAATTCAACATATGAGGGGCGGATATAGATATTTTCATAGTGAGGCCTCAAATCTTACATCGAAAATTGATATTTGGTAAAATATGAGGGATTTATCATCTGTTCTGGAACCTGAGGAAAATAGCACAACTTGTTTAATTCTATATCAGTATTGCAACCCCAATACTATCACTATTGTCATGCCCTCTTAATAGCGGGTGAATAATCAGGGCTGTATTGCTCTGGAGGGAAATAATGCCTCTCTGTGCCGTCTTAGGGCATATGCCAATGTTTGTGTTGTCACTATTTTCCCCCCTTGCCCCATACCAAGTTTCTAGTTGGTCTGTACTATATATATATGTAAATCCTTCCTCGAGATAATACCTATCGATATGTTGCTATGCTGCCCCTTCATTAAAGTATTGATTATATTCATGATATTTAGCAGCTATACTTCTCCCAATAAGTCAAGTTAATTGTCTTTGGTAGATGGGAGGAGATCCCAGATAATGGGATGCCACCTACCTTGAGCCATCCCATGTAGAAGAAGAACTGGAGCAATGTGAATATTGGGACGAAGAGGTCGACGTCGTGGCCGGGGTAGTTCTTGGCCGGGTCGAGGAACTGCCGGCCGAGGATGGAGCCGATGAAGAAGGTGTACACGGCCAGCGTGGTCACCTGGGTGTACACCAGCGGGATGCTGATCCAGTCGTAGTTGTACAGCATGCCCAGGCTGCCCCTGCAAGCAGCAATTGGCCGTCAGATAAAAGGGTCCCAATTCCACCTGCCCTTTCTTTTTGGTGTATGGATACATTACAATTTCTTATATAGTGATTACTGAGTAAGCCTACATTGCTCTTTTCATACTTTGGATTGGAGAGGCATAAAAATGATTCAACTGATCTGGCAATATATCTAGCATGCCATCAAATTTGTTGTTCTGGGATTGTAATGCCTGAGCCGCCTTGATACGAGGGAGCAATTTAGTCGCATTATCACTCGTTATAATATACATTACGTTTATAAATAGCATCTGACGATCCCAATGAAGCCAATCTTTTCTTGGACAATTTCCAAAAAGGGAGCTGAACTATTAATGGGCCTAAATGATCTCTAGCTATCACAGTGCCATGGCCAGGGGTCGTTCTGAGGGTGTCTGGAACCCCTCGATATTTCAATGGGTTACCCCTCAGATCTACTTAGAACCCCTTTAAGTTTAGGGTTATATTTAGGGCCTACCTGGGACCCTATCATATATCTGCCCGGGTATCTAATGTTCAACTGTCCCCACCGACTCACCTGTAGGTCATGAGTTCCTCCATGATGGTCTTGAGCAGGTAGTCATCAGTGATAAGGCCCATGACCCGCGCGTCCTTGACAAGGTTAAAGCACCAGTTGAAGGGCACCCACCACTTCCCATGAGGGGTGTTCACCTCGTCCATCATCTGCAGCTCAGTCGGGGTCATCACACCTAAAAGCACATAAAGCAACCTTCTGGATTCTCCGGCTTGATCTGGGTGGTCAATTTCATAAGTAGAAAGAGGTGGTGTGCCATTGGTCAGATCGGCCGCCACTGGTCCGGGTCGGTATAGTACTCGGCCGGAAGTCGATGGGTTCAGCCGCAGCCAATGGCAGGCCTCTCTTTGTAATGGCACACCGGTATACTCACCTCCGCCAACCTGTAGGGGTGGAAAGGCTACATGGGGGAAAGAATGTCATATTAATGTCAGTGGATAGTAGAAATACTTTACCCTGGTTTACGTTACCTTGCAATGTGAAATTGCTTGCATTTCTCTCTCTCAAAAAGAGGAGTTTGCATGAGGCTTGTTGGCTTTGTGGCTTCCAATGGATACAGGTGTCCACGGCTGGGCCAAGGCCTAAGGTGAGTCATTATGGGGGCCCCCTGAGGTCAACACGGGTCACGGTAGTAGCTAACAACCTTGGAGATGGTTGGTGCAAGCACCAGCTAGTTCTCAGTCTTTTCCACTAACGGCAGTAAAGGTGCGTTCGGATACTCCACGTACAACCACACGGGCTTGGTCGCCGCTGTGACGCCTGACTAGAGCGCCACCTACCTGCAAGGGAAAATAAAAGTTCTTCCATGAGATTGGGGTGGCGGGCCTACAGTGTCTTTATCAGGTGGTCGTGGCTGAGGCTGTACTGCCCAGCCACTAACATACATACTCGTGGTTTACTTTCCACACCAATGAGGGTGTTGACAGAGCTGGGCTCTAAGTCCAGGGGGACTTTGTATAGGCCACAGGGCCGTCCTATACATGCTGTCAAGGTGCCTGGGAGACTGGTGACAGTCTGGAAGACCGATGACAACTTTTCCTCTTACACTACACGTTGGGATATCTCCATCTTCGGAATAGATTCAAGGGTCACAAATGAGCTGGTCTTTGTGAAGCGACGGATACATGGCTCCGAAGAGTGACTTTTTTTCCTGTTTTCTTTTTTTAAGTTTATCTTCAAAGTCAAACATTGGTTTTGAATAGAAGGAAACCAGGTTTCCCTTGGGAATTCTTATCTGTAATGTAAACTAATCTTATCATATGTTGGTTTTCTTTGAAGACGGGTAAGTTTGAAAGAAGTACACGGAGGGAAAAATATGTTAATGACAAAGTAAGGGGGGAAGAGATTTTGTACGAATAAGCAGCCAGCTAGTGCATTGATACTATGGGAGGGTTTTAGGGAAATTCAAACACGGATGTTAATTCACAACAATCAGATATAATTATCGACAAATATAAAATTAGAAATTAATTATCAGACGAAAGTAGGTTATTAGAAGAGTCAAACTTAACAACCTTAGTCAAATGTTTCATTGACAGGTAAATAATGAAATACTTATTACAGAAAGTCCTCTTTAGTTACAACTCTGTCACACACCGTTGTTAATTACTCTATACAACCGATTAATTAATGTCAAACCAAAACACGATTCTATTGACAGATACACCAATATAAACAGATGAATTCACAGTACTGCATAATCACTTTTCTCAAAAAGCATTCAATTATATAATAATCAATAAGCATTCAGTATAATTATACCCACAGTTATTTCACTATGTATCATTATATCAAAGCATAAAGAACAATGGGAATATAGGCGAGAGACAAAACGTGGTTGTTAATAAATCAGGCTGGTCGTGCTTACCGGCTTCAATGAGGTGCTCCATGGTGGGGAACCTCTTCTTGACGGAGACGGAGGTGGCTTGCAGGGTGATGAGAGTGGACTGCATCACGTATCTCATGATGGTGCGGCGCACGAGGCGGGCGTGGTCGTCGAACCCCTCCACCAGGGTCATCACGTACAGGCTCAGTCTGCAGGGGGAAAAGGGCAGGTCAGGTTTGTGTCATGGCTATGTGACAGGTAAAAGACACTTTTCGATAGTGTGGTGCCCAGCTAGCGTAATAGCGGTGGCTCAATGTATAAAGCACTGGCAGATCAAGCCATGTGAAAAAACAACATTAAAAGGGGTGGGGGGACTATGAGAAGTAATTCTTTTCGATTGCTTTTTGGCAGGACCTCACATTAAAAACGCAAGTTTTCCAGGAAAAGGCCCCACCCTCCTTGATCGGTGTGTATACTTAATGGAAGGTCCCTTAGCAAGTGTCTACAAGACCTACTCTGAGGGAACGGATATGTCCAAAATTGCATTTTTGCAGTTCCAGATACATATGCAGTTTAGAATTAAACTTTTCTATCACAACATCAACATAAGATACAATATTACCAATTTTGTTTTTACTGTATTCCAATAGTAAGAGCAAATAGATGGGGAGCTATTTACCTATCTGGCCAGGGAATGGAGAGGAATTGGTTCCACCATCTTGTGACGACGATGGCCACGTAGAATCCCAGGACAAACGAGAGCGGGATGAGGTTGGTGAATATCTCACAGTGCAGCGCGATCTTCTCAAAGATGCTGTCAAAGACAAAAGGACAAAACATTAATGACTTACGTAAACTAGAACGTATGGGGCAAGATTTGTACAGTCTCGACCAATCCTTGTTTCGTCCCCCACCCAACTTATTCAATGCTTGGCCACTATTCTTTCAAAAAGCACATTAATTTCTCATAACACGTCACTTTTTATTTAACCAAAAAGAAAATTAGTTCTGATTTGACCTTAAAACTTGACTGGCCACGTACTTTGACTCTACTTGTTTAACTGAATATGAATATTTGCGATTAATATGGTAAGTACTGAGGCCTAAACTCTAACACTGCAAGGGCTGCCCTGTAATATCCAGAGCTAAAGTTGTCTTAACGAAGAAGATCATTCTTGACTCTTTCAAAGTTATAACAATGAGGAAGGGAACTACCTTTCTTGGCCTTTGGGTAACCAGTGTACCAGGCTGGGAACTTTCCTTGCCACTGGTTCCTGGCAATGCACACCAATAGTCTATGGCTGATACCCAGTTGCCCAGAAAAGTCGTTCTCCCCCTCATTGTTACCAAAAGTAAACATAAACACCAGTACTTACTCGCGCTGCCACGGATTGAGGGCGAACCTGTAGATGAGGGAGCAGATGGAGTACAGGGCGATGAAGACGATCATCTCCTGGTACATGAGCTTGTAGATGCTGCCCTTCCAGTAGAAGAGCAGCCTGGAGAAGGCGGCCAGCTTGGCGTTGGGCACCTTGTCCGAGTAGGTCACCGTCATCTTGGCAGGTAGTGAGTCGCTGGCGGGGTGTTATAAGTATGGTAATGGCAGGCACCAGTTTAAGGTTGATGTGATGAGGTGATCGCCAGCAGCAGCGATGTAAGTTGGGCTGAAAGGAAATCGGAGATAGCCAATCAGGTATCAGCATTCATTCACTTCCCCAATCCCTTTCAGGTTTGTCTGAATATACTTGGACTTTATTATACAAGAAATCAAATGTGAATGACATGCATATATACATGTCTTGAAAATACCTCATATACATATATATTGCAATAATTAACTCTGAGAAACAAGGAAAACTTTGAAACGTATTACTTAAAAAAAATCGGAAGTAGCGAATCTACTATCACTGTTCATTCACTTTCCATAGGCCCTTTCAGGATATCTGAACTTTGAAAAAATATATGAACAGGTCTCCCAAAGGTCAGCTTTATCTTTACTCTTTAGCTTCCATCTAATAAATACATGTACTTTCAGCGTTTCTGAAGGCCTTAGACCACTGTTTGGCAACAGTTTCCATTTGGTCATTTCAATAGACACAGATCTACAGAAAATCGGAATAGCGATAGAAAATCTGTAAACTTACATCCCTCCTGAGGAGTGAGCGGTGAGGGCGTCGTCCTAGTGGACAGCTGAAGACGCTGAGGTAAAGTAACGACTGGCGGGTTGGGTTACTCACAGAGCAACAATGGCGTCAACACCTGGAAACACAAGGAGGCAGGAGGGATGACTCAGCAATTAATCCAGGTTGAACGTCCTCAGGTCTATAGACCTTTTTCATTGGTGTGGCGCCCTCATAGTGTTGTAGGGCATGAACCAATGAATTGTGATATGGATTCCAATGGACCCAGGCTAAATGTATTGGGAACCACGGGAGGGGTCACTGCGCAGACTCGTGAAAAAGACGTATCTGGGGGACACACCCATGGATCTTGGGCTGCTGCTGGTGAAAGTAGGTTCATTAGTGGGCAGTGAGAATCAGGGCAATTGGTATCTGGGTCTATCGGGTTAAGACAGGAGTGAACCAGTGCAGGAATTCTGATGCAACAGCCAGGATCAATAACAGGTCAACTGGCCATGCGCCGCGTGGGCCGGGCATCTGAATTGAACACCACAAACAGACCCAGAAACGGTCAGCTGGCTGGCTGCCCAGAACATGTTGTATGTATGCTTCAGCGAAAGCCTTGGCTTGTTTATGTCACAGGTTTCGATTGAAACATTATGCAACGTCGTGTTTACTGGATTTTATACATATATTATGGGTTGGTCAGTAGGTGTATACTGACTCACAGGCAAAACACTTCTAGACATAACAAGTAGTCCATGTGATGTTTTGACCTGCAACAGTTTCTTAGAATTGTGTTTAAGAGGGCAAATACCTGCTCAATATACATACACCGTCTAACTGTAAATTTAAGTCACCACATTTTTTTTCAAAGAAGGTCTACAGACAGGTGAAATATTTACTTTTGATAGATATGCCAATCAAAATTGATACCATTGCTAGTAGAAACCCAGTTAAATAACTTAGTGTCGTCTGGCAACAGATACATGGATGTTACATTGGTCTCCAATTGTAAACACTTGAACATAATTCATGGGAATTAAACGTGAAACTGTACCAATATGTTGTAACATTAGCTGTTGCCCCGCCATTGCAATTGCAGAAGTGTGAGAAGTCTTTCGAAAGTAAAAGTTCGATATAGGCCTATTTTTGGGCGGCCCAAATTGGACACAAATGAGGTGCCTCCCTACTCTTTCAGTGGCGGATTTTTAATGTAAAATTCTGCCAAAAAGTCATTAAAGAATATTTTTTCCAATAGCGCCCCCCCCCCTTCCAAAATCCTGGATCCGCCACTGTCTTTTCCCAGAGATAACCAATGTGCCCAAAGCAAAAAACGTTAATTTACTTAAGGAACTGGGGTGATTTTTGAGACGTGTTTTTGGCAGGAAGGAAAGTGAGAGAGTAAATACAAATACCTTTGGATACCTTTCGGCCGAGAGGCTATCATAAAACGACTGGCCGATTTCTTGTACCCCAAACGAGCTTGCTAAAGAATAACTACTTAAGACATAAAACACTAACTTACCAGTATAAACGTAGGCAACCTACGGGGCGGAGCAATACAACGTAACGACTTCGAAGTAACTGTAACTCATCTGGGCAGTGAAGCGGTTGTAAAACTTCATCATCCGCGCAGGGGTCTTTTACAGGATATCTGTGAAAATAGAGGCGCAGATAAGGAGAAGGTCCTGGTATGGGGACAGGCACGAGGGGCATGACACAATGAGTCATTATACGGAGCGTTATAGATAAACAACAAGGGACCTACAGTCTTTGGGGGCAGTGGGTTCCCTGTTATCCCTTTGTTATCACACGGAATTGGGCTAACTACATGCCATGTTAAGGAATCATTGATTTACACACCACGTGGCATGAGAACGGAACCAAAGGGACAATCAGCATAATGGAAAAGTTATGGAAAGAATGATCACAAAAGATATCCAGAAATAGAATGTCACATTGAATCTCCAGTCACGCCCATGCTGGACATCAAGTGACAGTCCGGGATATGAAATATGAGGAGATGTTTGTTTGTAGCAGCAATTGCTTGTAATAATATTCCTTCCGGCCCTAGCTGTCGTGCATACGCCGATGATTACCCGCGAGCACGGGGTGGGTTATCATGACTTGTCCCTTATAAAGAGGGAACTGCTCGGCGACATGAGATAACTACATATGGGATGAAAGCAAACCATCGCCT
The DNA here is from genome assembly GCA_936440205.1 of Lepidonotus clava. Lineage (NCBI taxonomy): Eukaryota > Metazoa > Annelida > Polychaeta > Phyllodocida > Polynoidae > Lepidonotus > Lepidonotus clava. Next base: position 48,629,441 of record OW387136.1, on the reverse strand, counting down.
GACCTGTCCAAAACGGGGACACCATTAGAAAGCTAATATCCGTATTTATTTAGGCGTGGCAAATGACATTTATCTGACCTTGCGAACATTGGCCAGGAAGGTGGCGTAGTTTCTTCACCTTCAAACAATCTCTATAGTTATTAAGCCAGTTTCCATTGGTCAATTAGCACTCTGTGGCTCTTACAATCTTTAGTATGCAGCTGACGTTCTTATTTTGAAGGAAGATGAAAAAGCTCCCAATTAATCGACGCCCACGCATACATTCGGGAGGACATATGGGCCTAATCACCTATAAACAGACCTATAGGCCTATCATGGACTAAGGTCAGATTAAAAGAAAGTACCTCTTTTTGTTACTAAATTTAAAACATCAATATTATGAGGAGTAACGATAAGAAATCTGCTGTTTCTAGTCGCTGCTTTCTTATGTGAATATTGCATAACGCAACGCCCTCTCAAATTATGTAAGGTGGCCCAATCAATTGATAGAACAATATAGAAGACCTCCAAATGAAAGACAAGTGGATATCTACCTGCTTATCACTAAATGTCCGAATATAGAAATAGGAGTAGGAAAGCCTATCCCGAGAGTCCAAAGGCTATAGACTTGTCTCTTATAACGAAGTCTCATTAATATTAGATGTGCGAGTGTCATGTGACTGCCGTTTAGTGCCTTCTGTTAGACCCATTCTGCTATGCCCTCAGAGGTTTCGGAATCAGGGATGGATAAAGTATTTTCTAGAGAGAGTGGGGATAGAAAATAACCTTGATAGCAAACAAAGAGGAACCAACAAACTTGGGATAACTAGGGGGTGGAGGGAGGGGGGCAAAGCCCGACGGCACCCCTATATCCACCCTGCCTCTGAACCTCCCAAGGTGACCTTCAGGCGTAACATACGGGCACTCAACAGATGCTCATTTTCCTATATATAGGGGAGAAAAAGGGCTTCATGGGGTATGGTAACCAAGGCAACTGACACTGTCGAATAAACACCATAGAGACCCAAAAGACGGCACCCACATAAGTAGTAAACTTATTCTTGTTTTGTAATTACTTGTCATGTCCATCACAAATGTTGATTGAATTCAAAGGTAAATAGATTAATCAAACACTTAAAAAAGAAACAGCGTATGAATACATTGGGTTAACTGGCAACGTAAAGAGGCAGCGCTGGCCGCGGTGCTGCTCTGTCGTCGACTATCGATTTCAAGTTGGTGTAACCTAATTGTGCGGCTCGCCCGAAATAGGGGTGGAATAGAGGTGGAAAAAAAGATTCAAAGCCAAGTAAAAAAGAGACACTGCTTTAATCCGACCTCCGTTGCATGCCAACCAGCCCTTAGTCAGGGTTTTAACCTTCTTCCATCTTCTAAAAGACCAATTACCCAACAACACAGGCTTTGGGCATCTCTGCAGAGCTGTGGTTCTTAGCACTGCTTTGTGTGAGTGTGGACCACCAGTATATCATATGATATGCTTTTTTTTAAAGGAATTCCAGAAACCCAATTGCAAAATACAACGTAAAAGTAACAATTCGTTTAGTTCAGCGTGACAATCTTTTCCAAAGGTATTCAATTTTACCGTGCTTACTACGCCATCAGAATAATTTACATAGGAATCTCTAGTTTTGCACCTACAGTCGTAACTATTACTGGAATGATAAGAGAACCAAGATGCCTTGTGATGTCTGAAACTCCCTGATAGCTGAATGTACATGGCACTGATTGGGCAATACACCATGTCCTTGATGACGTTCACAGAGCATGACTCAGCACATTCTGGCACTGCAGGAACAGGTAAAGCAATCTATGGTGGCCATTTTGTGTTGCTTACGTAGTTTGATCCGATAGTACATTATATGCATATATATGGCCGAAAGAGCGTCACTATACCATATTTTGGTATTCATTAAATGACAGAAAGCTTAAGGATCTTGATTGAGATCCAGTCGGCCACTGCTACTAAAGAAATAATAGTAAACATGCATGGCCTTTTGAACATTGCTTTTACACGGATAGGTTCGTATGAAACATATCCACACTATTGGAAACACAAAGAATGGATTCCATAGAGTTCAATTTACAAAATAGCAATTTGGTCACCATGTGCCATATCTATGATCGCATTTAGTGGATATAGCTATGCTCACGCGAGACTTGCATAATGGTTTAACACCTCAATCCTTTGATAATAGAAGCGTCACTAGTCTCCCAATAGCGATCTCTATATAATCACCTGTTAATTGTAATTAGATCTGATGGCCGCTGAAACCATTATACAAACCTATTTAGGCTTTATCCGTCGTTTTCGGTGTCTGGGTTATGTGATTAACACATTGAACACAAAGCTTTCCTAGAAAGTTGACCCGAGGCCAAGATCACTAACACTTTGAGGGTATCAAACTACGTCAATGTAGCTAATTCTATACACAAACATTGATACAACTACCACTTCATAGAAACCCATAGAGACGCTCGGGTCAAATAACGCCAGAATATGTATACTTTCACCCACAAAGTGTTAGGTGAATGGAGCGGGTTCAGCTCAGGTGAACCAATGTTAAAGGTCAGTCGGAAGGGTCAAAGTTCACCAGCCAAGGTCAAAACCGTCAACCAGAATGAGTTATAGGTTGTATGTTGTCAATGGCCACAGGGCATTACCCATGGCTATAGCCTGCATGTCTGTCGGAGTCTGTGAGAGTTGGTCCTAAAGGACTGATTCACAGAGAAAATTCCCGTCTGATCGATATTAATTTTGTTTGCACATGTTCAAGTAAGTCCAAGTCTGGTAATTGGAAATGCTAATGTTCTTACTAATATCTACAGAGGCCTATAGAGACGTAGGTGTATCATCCATGCATCCTTTGCATCGTCTACTAAGCTATTATTGAATCAGGAATTTGATAGCGGTTGTTCATAAATTGTGGGCAAATCGTACCCGAAAAGACTGAGTTTCTGTTGGTTGAAAAGCAAACGTCATGTTTCGTCATTGAATTGAGCTATAAGCACAAAATCATCTACCATTTTAGCCTCTCATTTGCTTACTTTCACTGTTTTGCACAACTTCAATGGTTTTGTCATCCGATAGATCCGTAAAGGGAGGGCTAGGATACAGAATAGGATAGGGGCCTGAAAAAAAACGTTGTCCTTTCATAAAACCTGGCTGATTCTCAAGAGATCTTAAAAGGTTTAGAGAGGTGTGAAATTCACCTTATTTCTTCTCCTGGTGGACTAAAACCTCTTTCTTCAAGAAGTAGAGACTGTAACGAGCTTTACGACTTTTACGACATATCCGCCGCTCGACGGCTATAACGGTTTTCGATAGATAAACGACTTGTCACGCAGCCCGACTTCCCGCGACTTCTTTACATGGTGATCAGAAGTGGAAATACCTCCAGAAAGGAAGGAAAAAGGACTCACAAGGGTATGAACCTGTGTTTTGATGAAAATATAAACCCTTGAGATAAAAGGGAGGTAGTTGTGAAGTAGTGTCAAGTCCAAGAAACCTATGAAAAGTTGAAGTGAAGTGCTGTGAATCTGAGCCCTGACATGTGCCAGCCATTTTGAACTGTGTGTAAACCCTATCCTGATTCTGGCAGTGACTTTTGTGTGTGTGCATTGCTAGTCAGTCAAGTGACAGTTGAGTTCAAGTGTGAATTTTATGACTAGTTCTGTGTGAAAAAAGTGCATCATGGCAGAGGGATTAGGCAGGCGGAATGTGCCATCCATGAATTGGCAGGCCACTGATTTGGACAGGGAGTGGGCCAGGTTTAAGCAACATTGTGAGTTTACATTCAAAGGACCCTTGGCAGGGAAGACTGAAGTTGAGAAAGTGAACTATTTAATGACATTCATAGGTGATAAAGGCCGTGAGGTGTACGGCACATTCCAGTGGACTCCGGCGGCAGGAGACAATCCGGCTGAGAATGACACCCTGGAAGGAGTTTATAATAAATATGCAGACTATGTGAAGCCGAAAAGGAATGAAATTAGGGCAACTGTGAATTTTAATCGTCGTAGGCAGGAGCCAAACGAGCGATTCGACGAATTCGTGACCGCGCTGCGTATCCTGGTGAAGGACTGCGGGTACGGCACGTTGGAGAACCGGATGCTGAGGGACGCCATCGTCCTACGATCCAGACACCCAGCTGTGATGGAGAAGTGCTTCGACAAGGGGGAGGAGCTGACGCTGGATATGGCCATCAACATTGGTCGCAACTACGAGACATCACAGGAGAGTATCCGAGTGGTGGGCATCGACGAGGACAAGAAAGTTCACGCGGTACGAAGCCACCAGAAACCCCCGACATGGAAGAAGAAGGCCCCGGAGAAGTCTGCTAAAGCTAAGGTGGACACGTCAGGAGAGTGCGGCAGGTGCGGCTACGAGTCAACCCACAATAAATGTCCAGCCTTAGGCGCCACCTGTAATTTCTGTAAGAAGCAGGACCACTTCGCGAAAAAGTGTAACTTCAAGAAGAATAGGGCGAAACGCGCGGCGCACGCGATTGAAGAAGAAGACGACGATGTGAGCAGTAGCAGTGATGAGGGCGGCTACGCTCATTTGGTGCATACCGTGCATCAGGTGAGAGGTGACGAACGGGACGAATGGTGGGAAACGCTCAAGATAGGTGACCTGAGAGTGAAAACTCAGTTGGACACAGGAGCGGCGAAATCATTTATGTCGGAGAAAACGTACTACAGTATGGACGAGAAGCCCCCGATTCGACCGACGAAGAGTGTCTACCACTCCTACACGCAACACCCCATCCCGCTGCTGGGAACCGTGGTGGTTCCAGTGACATGGAAAAATAACGTCGTGGACGTCAAGTTTAACGTGACAAAACAGGACCAGAGTCCCCTGCTCTCGGGATCTGCCTGTACGGATCTAGGCCTCCTGCAAAGGATCCACATGATCGACAAAGGGATAGACAGTTATCCGGAACTGAAGAGCGCGACAGGATGTCTGCCGGGCGTTTATTCGCTAAAGGTGGACCCGACGGTAGAGCCAGTTGTCCATGGCCCGAGACGACAGCCACACGCCTTGAGGGAGAAAATCGTCACGAAACTCAAGGAAATGGAAGACGATCGTCATATCGTAAAAGTAACGGAGCCGACGGACTGGGTGAACTCCATGGTCGTGGTGGTCAAGAACGACAAGGTGAGGATCTGCTTAGATCCGCGCGACCTGAACAAGGCCGTGAAGAGGGAACACTACCCGACACCGACCGTGGAAGAGATAGTCGCGTCGATGCCCGACGCGAAGGTGTTCTCCGTCGTGGATGCGAAATCGGGATTTCTTCAAATCGAACTGGACTACGAGTCAAGTTTGCTGACAACCTTCAATACCCCGATAGGACGGTACCGTTGGCTGAGGTTACCGTTCGGCATAAAATCAGCGCCCGAAATCTTTCAAAGGATTATGGACACGATGTTAGAAGACATCGACGGTGCACGCGCTGTAATGGATGACGTCCTGGTCGCAGGGCGAAATAGGAAACACCATGACGCGATCATGGAGAAGGTAGTTAGGAAGGCCACTGAGTGGAATCTCAAGTTGAACTTTGAGAAGTGCCAGATACGTAAAACCAGTGTGAAGTACGTCGGGCACGTCGTGTCTTCTGAGGGACTGAAGATTGACCCCGACAAAGTTAGGGCAGTACGTGAAATGCCCGAGCCAGAGTCAAAGGAGGACGTACAGCGCTTTCTAGGATTTGTGCAGTATATCGCCAAGTTTATTCCTGGCCTTAGCGAAGTTGACGGTCCTCTACGCGAGTTGACCAAGAAGGAGGTGGAGTTCGTGTGGGAAGATCCCCAGCGAAAGAGCTTTCAGAAGCTCAAGGACCTGTGTTGTGAAGCACCGGTTCTGGCATTCTACGACGTGAACAAGCCCGTCAGGATTCAGTGCGACGCCTCGAGCTACGCAGTGGGAGGAGTTCTACTGCAGGACGATAGGCCGGTGGCGTACACATCGCGAGCGCTGACCGAGACCGAAAAGAACGGCTACGCGCAGATTGAGAAGGAGACCCTTGCGATAGTCCACTGTTGCAAGAAGTTTCACCATTACATCTTCGGGAAGGAAGTGCTGATCGAGAGTGACCACAAACCTCTACAGGCGATATTCACCAAGCCCCTACTAGCAGCACCGATGCGGCTGCAAACCATGATGTTACGACTGCAGCCGTACGACCTGAACGTCTGCTACAAACCAGGGAAGGAGATCCCTATGGGCGACACTCTGAGTCGGGCAAACCTGCCAGACACGGAGCCAGACATCAAGCCTGTGAGTGTGAACATGGTAAACTACATCGCAGTCACCCCGACTAGATATCGCGGCTTCCAAGAGGCGACCGCGAACGAGCTGTACCAACTCTACCAGATCATCATGAAGGGTTGGCCAGACACCAAGGACCAAGTGCCACACAGCGTCCGGCAGTATTGGACGAACAGGGATGAGCTCTCAGTCTCCGACGGCATTATCTACAAAGGTATGCGAATCGTTGTACCACCGAGCCTGAGACCCGAAATGCTGAAACAATTCCACGAGACGCACATGGGAGTCAACAAATGTAAGCAGAGGGCACGCGAAGCGCAGTATTGGCCAGGAATGGGTCAGCAAATCCAGGACATGATCAGCGACTGTGTACTGTGTAACACGTACCAGAGCAAGCAACCTGCGGAGACGCTTCGTCCAACCCCTACCCCTGAACGACCCTGGCAGGAGATCGCCAGTGACATCTTTGAGTGGCACGGTGTGAACTATCTACTCACCGTGGACTACATGTCGAAATTCATCGAAGTTGACAAATTGCAGGATATGTCCAGCGCCTCTACGATTGACGCGCTGAAACGCCAGTTCGCCGTGCACGGGCTACCCGAAGTGATACGATCCGACAACGGGCCCCAGTACTCCTCGCGTGAGTTTCAGGATTTCTGTGCGAAATTCAACATTATGCACGTGACGTCATCACCAGGTTTCCCACAGTCTAACGGAGAAGCTGAAAGGGCGGTCCAAACGGTGAAACGATTATGGACCAAATCGGAGGACAAGCACATGGCCTTATTAGATTATAGGACCACACCCCTAGAGAGCTGCGGCCTATCTCCAGCGCAGTTAAGCATGGGCAGACGACCGAGGAACAGCCTGCCGATCGCGAAAGGTCTACTAGTGCCGAGGCCTTACAACCTACAGGAGGTGAGGAAGGCGTTGGATCAGAACAAGTCCAAGCAGAAAGTGTACCACGACGCCAAACACGCGAAGGACTTACCCGCGTTGGAACCAGGAGACCCGGTCCGTATGACCCCTCTCCCGGGTACGAAGCAGTGGTTACCTGCCACCGTCGTCAGTCACCATGACAACGCACGCTCCTATGTCGTGGAGTACGCAGGTAGAAAATACCGCCGCAACAGGAAACATCTGCGGCTGTCCACTCATCAAGGAAATGTGGCACCGCCCCCAGTGCCTAGGATCGAACGCAGCGTACCAGTGGTACCCCCCAATGTACCACCACCCAGTGTGCCAGTCAAGGAAAAGGCACCTGCTGTGAAACCGCCAGTGGTTGCCCCTAGCGCAGTCACTCAGTCAGTGGTTGCCCCCAGTGCAGTCACTCAGTCAGCTGCACCAACCCCACCGAAAACCCCTAAGGCTATGCCCCGTGTCCCTACCCATACCCCTACACCGAGTGGTAGTGACACAATCCGCACTAAAAGTGGCCGAGTGAGCAGGCCACCCAAGAAGCTGGATCTTTAAGAAGTTGGCCCAGAAAATCTGGTGACATTTGATTGCATAGTCTGTGTGCTTAAACATGTCTAATCATGTCTTCATTTCAGCTTGTGAGAAAAGACTTTTGAAATACTGATAGCATAACTAAGATCTAAAATATATCTCATAAGTATAAGTACTTTAAAATAGTACATTCAACCCAAAGACATTGGCCTATAAGAAGACTAGAAGAAAAGACATTTCTTTATTGAAAAGACATTTATTTACATGTCATGTCGCTATTCACAGGTATGTGGTAGATTTATCCTCAAAAAGATAAAAAGGGAGATGTAACGAGCTTTACGACTTTTACGACATATCCGCCGCTCGACGGCTATAACGGTTTTCGATAGATAAACGACTTGTCACGCAGCCCGACTTCCCGCGACTTCTTTACAGAGACCACAATCGTCTCTTTTTCTTAAAGAAGAAGAGAATAGGCCTAGGTCTAAAGGCTGCCTTCTCCCTCACCTTTCCCGGACATAGAATTGAATAAAGCTGTCGATTGATTTCCCCCCCTAACTGAACATATCCCTAACACCTCCCTTCTCTGCCTGGAGGCTGACAGGTGACCTTCCAGACATTTTTTTTAACCAACCACTGGCCACCGGAGCCTTAAGTGCGGAGTGTATCCTCCGCTGGTTCCTGGTACACCAAGGGTGTAGTACACTAGGAGGTTGGGTACCGGCAGGGCCGTCCTACACTCTCCAAACACAATTCGTCACTCTTCACAGCGTCTGACTGGAGCAGACCGGTTTGGGGCGGCCTTGACTAGTTCAGTCCGGTATATCCAGGCAACAGTGTAGAGAGTTCAGAACTTCATTATTTTAATTTATTTCATGACTCCTTAAAGAATACGGACGGATGTATAAAAACATATACATGTGCTCATTTTAATTCATGCTATTGATATGAAAGCCTGGCGCTTGTCTAGACTAAATCAAAATTGGTTAAAGAAGTCGATATCCGTTGCCTACATCATTATCTTATCAAAGTAATAAAAAGGAGAGGAATAGGTCTACACCTCTTTACACGGAGACTAGACCATGTTTTATGCCTAACCACGTCATATTTGATGGGAGTTAAATAAAAGGTTAAGTATAATAGTGACGAGAGCCTTATTTATGAGGAATGTGGTCATTTCATGTTGTTTTACAAACCAGAGTATATGTCATAATTTGTTTGAAATATTATTACTCTTGATTGCTAGTTCCATTCAAAATTGAGTGCTGAATGAACTCAACTAATAGGGTAGAGATTAAATTCATATCAACGAAAATCTGAAACGTTTCTCGCAGCAACAACACTGATACTAATTTGACACAATTGACGGACGCAACGGCTACATTGTGGTAGTATGTGCATAGGGGCCGTGGTGTTTCCATGGCCATACAAATAAAGTGCCAATTCAATATCATGACGTTCAACACCAAATAAACATCTGTTGCCTATCCATCAATAAGAAATATTCTAGTTGCCAATAGTTGCTAACACCAAAACGGTTGCAAACTACATGGTTGCCGTCTAAGGGAATAGGACATTTTCGTTTACAAAACAGTTGCTAAGAAAAGTAACCAAGTATCGTCAATCATTAAATTGAACAGGCCTATACCCCAGGGTCTATGCATTATACTCATGATACTGCAGTTGGGTACCATCAGCCTTGGGTTTCCTGATTCTAGAGGAACACACATTAACATATAAGCGTTACCAATGTCAACATAGCCCACTCTAACCTAACCCACTATATCCTGGAGGGTTTAGAGGCAGAGACATAAGGGCAGACACAGGCCCATTGATCAGACTCTGTTCAGGAGAAGGCCATGAGGCCTGCTGCTTGTGGTAGCCATTGGCTGACCGGTCAGGGCCGGCTGGCACCGGGTTCAGCTAGAGCCAGCCAAATATAGAATAATGCGTGGAAATGAAGCAAAATACACCTTTACACTTACCCATTTAATTGCAAGAATAGATTGAAAAAATATCAAAAGACCTAAGCATGATAGCATACACCAGAATGGGAATATGTTTCTGTAGGGCCTAACACCAACAGTTTCTTGAAATCACTTCGAAATCGTTCGACAATGGTTACCTATATTATTTCTATAAATTTCTATAACTCATCTCTTTTTTTATAATTGTATTCTTGTCCTAGCGGCCCTGATATCTAGTACTAACCTCAACAAATTTCTTGATTCCTCGGACTGTATTTCAACGTTGTGTAGTATTCCTGAGATTCTGTATTCTATATGGCAAACTGTAAAAAGCACGTGGCCTATGGACGAGAACACGCGCACGGTATATAGAGAAGGTCAATCTCCTAGCGGACCCTGATTGACACTACTCCAATAGTGAGGAGTGGGAGGCCACTTCGGCTTGGAGAGCGCATGATGGTACGTCACAGAACAGTGGCGACTCCAGGCGGGCAGGACGGCTGTAACCTGTCCCTGCATGCATTATTCATCAAACGCCCTTCCTACCCCCCCCCCCCCCCTCTCTCTCTCTCTCTGTACTTAGTTCTGGGCATTTCACAAGACCAACCACTGCCTCAGTACCAGGGGAACCCCCGCCCCCTCTTTCCCAATCACCGACAACTAAGCCAGTATTCCACTAGTCATTTCTGTCTGCCTATTATTTGGTAATTTATATGTTGTTACCAGTCATATTGCAAAAGACCACACATCATACGTGCCATTTCCAAAAAGAATTTGAAGACCTTTCTAATGGTATGCAAAATGTATAATCATTATGATTAACTAATATTCCCATTGTCGATTTTTATAATGAGGATATCAGGAATAGTGGCTAGTGGAATACAGCCTTTAGTCAGGGTTGCAGAGCGGGCTGAGTCGGCTGGCTGTTTCCGGGATTATTGGGTCTGAATCACTGCTTGCTCATAATCCGCCAGGTACAGGTGGCTACGAAGTGATGTGTAATAGTGCGATATGGAGAACCTGAAGAAAGCTATGCCAAACCATTCTGAGAATTAGTGGTCTGAGTTTGCAACCATACGCCCTACTTGCACTTTCACCTGGTTATCAGTCGTACTTTGGATTGTACTTAAGTACTCATTTAATGACCATCATTAATCTAATATTGAAATGCACTCTCATTGAGTTGCCGTGATATTACATGACACCCAGATAACAGAGGTATGCATATAACTAATCAATACATTAACCTATTCGACCTTCAAGAGGCTATCGCTATCAGCACACCCTATATATAACATTACACTGTACATATTTTGTCTTTCGCAATCTTTCCCCAGAATGATTACAAGAAAATGTTGGCTAATGAATCACCAGAGTACGTGGTGCCAGGTAGGTCTCGACATGCAAAGTCTGGAGAGGTTGGAGCAGGGATAAGGCCAAAAAAAAGGTTGTATTCGGGTTTTCCGACCGACCTTATTTTTTTGGCCGAACCTTAAGCAAAGAAAACTTAAAAATTGAAATGAAAGTATTATGTGTATAAATGGACTTCAAATGACCTCTACATTACGAGAATATGCATTACAGAAATTAGAAATAGTTATTGAGGTAAATCAAGGAAGTTATCACTTTTCAATATTATCTGAATTTACTATTTCAGTTAGAAAATATATATTAAGAACATGTCAACCTCCCAACCCTATTTTTTATGAGGCATCCAACCTGAAAACAACATGTTTTTGCCTACGGATCAGGCGGACCCAATCTGTGCCTGGAGAGTCGAGCTGTATGGAGAGTGGAGCTGCCAGCAGACAGGTTAGAGACCCCTGTAACAGTATACAGGTATGTGGTGGGGTCTGGTCACTGATCGGTAACCACCTGATGGATTAGTCTGTGGTCTGTTACTGAACAGGAGAACCTTAATCACAGATGCCACTCCTGACTGATGAAAAAGAAGGAACTGTAGTAAACACTTTTCCTACGTTTTTTAAAAAAAAACTTTTCATACGCTTTTCTAGAAGCAACTAGCAGAAAAATATAGTTTAGAAATAGAACCCTGACATTGAATTTAAATGGCTTTAAACTAAGACAAAGATGGTAAATCAGACATTAAAATGCTGTAGGACAAATACGTTGTGCAATCCAACATCCCTAAAGGGCTTAACCAATTTTGTTTAGTTTCGGCCGGAACTAAAGGTATACAAATTACCAATATCATAATTTTTAAGAATTGTTGTATGGCCTTGAAAGGACATTCTCACCACTTGCCCATACTCATGTTCGGTTAGGTCTTTCTCTAAATCAAAAGAACAGGGGAATTCCTTGGACCCTTTGGAATGCCCTGTCCCAGCAAAATTCTCCTCTAGAATCTATGGCCGTTGGGCACTCTCTCCCTCCTGGCACTTCCACCACTCTACACCACCCCCTCTCAGCCTCATGTCAGTGGACCACTCCGTCTCTGTATAATCTAAATACCTCTATAATCTTTGTCCGTCGGACACTCTATCCCCCCCGGCCCATTCCGTAAGTTAACAACTCTGTCCTCTATGATCTAAGGACCTTTAAAATACATGTCCATCGGACACCCTATACCACCCGGCCCATTCCCCACACCACACCTCCCCTTCACGTCAGTGCTGCCGGTTCTCTGGGTGATGCAATGCAGCAGTCCCCGCCCGCCGGTGGTTTTATTTTGTTTGTCTGTTTTTTTGAGTGGTTGCTCCCGATGCCGGACAGAGCACTATAGTCTGGTGGATCACAGATCTAATTACACCTACTTTTTTCATGATACCTTGATCCCAATGGCTGTAACCACAAATTCAATAAACATATTTCCCCCTTACATCTCTAGGGATTGGTATGTGTCTTTTAGCGCATTTGCGTTGCTGGCACATGGGAACAGCCACCTGGCATATATACCCATATTTAGGCCTATCTTAACATCATTCCTTTACAGAAAGCACTCAGCGTTCACGGAATTGATTATATTGACCTTGATCTAGGTGACCTCATATCTTATTCACATAGTTCTACTTCTCCTATGTACATAGCACGATGCAATGTTCTACTTTCCCTATGCACATAGCATGATGCAATGTTAAGGATCTTGATAACTATCCTTACACCATGCATAAGATTATAGAGGTGACCAACAATGTGCAATTGGAATTGTGAGTGACCTCCATGCACATGTATAGTACGTCTATAGGATGGCCAATTATGTCAACACAAAACATGACATCTATATGAATATATATAAGCTTAAATATAGCCCAGATATATCTATTAGTTTCATATATGCCTTTCACAAACAGGAAGCAATTACAGACAATAGCCCCCCTCCCCTCAGCTTAGCCCAACCTTCCAGACATTACAGCTTATGACAGGCATTGGGATTTTAAGCTGAGGCCAGATCCAACAGACTGGTATAGCTCTCACACGTTCAGCTCAATAAGCTCAGGGTTCACTAGGTGCATTCGGACAAGCAGCGCAGGTCTGGCACAAAGTGGTTATGGTACCAGGAGTAGCCATATACCATGAGTTGGGAGAGGGGAGTGGGGCGGTTACTTAGGATAGTTAGTCACTGTGTATACAACCCTTAAATATCTTACATTGTTTGCATGTTATACTTGATCCAGGATGTAGATTTATGAACATAGGAAAGGATAAACATGTTAATTGCATGTAGTTAATCTTTTGTTTAGTACAACCTTCATATCTCTTACATTATTTGTATATTATACTTGATCCAGGATGTGAGTTCACAAATATAGGAAGATGCATGTTCAAATATTCGGGGTGAGTCTGGCAACCACTGGAAGACCAGCTACTCAATAAGTGTGGCAGATAACCAGACTAATTCCTAAGTTCTTTAAGACAAACAGTATACATGTATATACTATTGAAACTATAGAGCCCTCCCCCACCCATAGCCCCAACACATGCGGCCACCTTCATGACTAGTCAGGCAGGAGCATGAATCTGAAATGTCAGATGTAACCACAGCCTGCCGTGTTGCACCAGGCACCACTGAGTGCTGTTGGCAACAGGACCAGCAACCATGGCCCATGAATCAGCTGTTTGTCACAGCATGTTGATCGGTTAAGGATATAATAGTATATATTATTTATTATATGTATATCATGTGCATTATTAAGAATGTAAAAGAATGGGATTAAGATAGCTATCAATAGGGATAACCTGATTCCATAGTTTGTGAGTATAAGAAGCTTTGTAATCGCCAAAGCCTAATCCAAATACAGGGCAATCAATTAAGGGTCTGGCATTGATAACGAAAACATACACCTTTTTGGCGTATACGATTGAGCTTATCCATTTAAGCTCATTTATTCAGTATACATTTGTGACAATCTTTCCTGATTCCTAACACCAAGAGAGTCAAATCCCTATAGTATAGGATTCCCCTTGAGACAAGAAGGAGATGAATCTTAACAGCCATATCCCTTAGAACTGTCATACATTTTCATCAGTTACATATTTTAAAGCGGCAGCTAATGAGGTACATTCTATAGGACCAGCAATACTAAACACTCTCTTCAACATACATTGACATTAAGATCTTGTAATCTAAATAATGGGAAGAATCTAGGACAATACATTGTAAAACTTGTTGTGGGCTCAACTAGTACTGACTATGCTAAACTTGTTCGTTTGTGACAGTCAGCAATGGACATAAGTATATTTTTCTAAAAATTGAGGTTATTCCATTCTTTGATACTATTACAGTTTATCCACGTCCCCTTTCCAAGTGAAAAAGACCAGAAATAACCTGGAACCTCTCTTCTGTAAACATGGGGACATTTGATACCCCTTTCCCCTTACACAACTCTCCCAAACTACCAACCCCATCCTACATAGTGACCGCCTCCACACCCATAGAAACGTGATCAGCATAGGGCTAGCACTCTCCACCCACAGTACACTGAAAACACTGGGTTGATATAGACAGAGGCCATGACAACCCTGGCCTGTCACTTTAGGCACCATTCACCTACAACCCTAGGGTAGTCAGGCAGGACTTTTGACTTCTCATTTTCTTCTGTGACAACCCTATGACAACCCATTCTTCATTTTTGCTTCTCTGACGACCTTTTTGGCCCAAAGTAGTCGGGAGAAAATGACTACCTTTGGGTTGTTATCCAGCCTCAGAATTCACAATGACAACCCTCTGACCACCCCAAAGTTGTCAAAGGATTGTCACAAGGTAGTCACACAGCATTGATGGCCTGAAATGAGCCCTGTGATGACCCAAAAGTCACCTATGAGAGCCCAAAAGTGACCTGTGACAACCCTTTGACAACCTTGCAGTGGCTCTCTGACGACCTTGTGTTTTCAGTGTAGGACCCTACAGCAAAGAGCAAGCATCTCACGGGTGACTTGATCTCTGTTTGAAGAGTGCACAAAGGTCACATGCGCACCAACTCTTCAGCTTGCTTCCAAAATACCTATAGATTGAAATATTTTGGAGCATTTGTTTTATACATAAAATCAATCATTATGTATAACTGTTTGGTTTTCTTTGATAGTGGAGACATCTTTTTGTTGACATGTTGCAAAGTTTTAGTGTTTGTGTGTATGAGTTCACCTAAATGATAATAGATCTAACTCTGAAAAGGAAAAAAAACTACTTTGGGAAGCATTGTTTCCTTATAAAATTATTTATGAAGAGGGCCAATTTTCAGTTTTCTCAACCACAAAGGACTCAATATACCTCTCCTTGTCCATCTCTGCTTGGGGATTGATGCTTAGTTTGCCTTCTCTACCAATCAGCCTTGACCTGTCCGCCTGTACAACCTCGTCCACATTCAAATTATGTAAATTGCGGGGGCGGCCACTCACTCTCCAAGCAGATTGATCACAAGTACCTGAACTGACTGGTCATAAATGTGTCACTCTCCAAGCAGTCTGTAGTGTTGTTGTCATGGCCTTAGGCGGGATCAGAGGTTAATTTGGAGCGAGTAGGCCTATTCAGCCTAAAGCTGACCGTACTCAGCCTAAGCCAACGCAGACCCTAGGCCCACTCAGCCTACTCCTGCTGGCCATTACCCAAACGATCAGCTGTAGAGTTCAAATACTGTAATGCAGGCCTGAATACACCAAAATGTATTTAATCGTCCTAACCCCACGACATTGACCACGTGTTGTCCACGCGGCTTATATATGTTCAGTGACCCTTTGTGATAGAAATTACTCAAGTTGAACAAAATACTACATGTATAGTGTGGGTAGTGGGAGAAGTGATTTAAAGACTGGGCTATGTGGCAATCAGACTCTTCACTGTCTGTTGATTTCTGCTTCTACGAATTTGATAGAGGGCCTATGTATAGAAATATAACAGAAGAGCATCTTATTTCACAACAACCACTTCTCCAATTGTATCCTAGGTTGTAGAAAGGAGTCGCAGTGAGAGTATAAACAGGAAAGCCATACCAGGATGTCACAGTATAAATAGATAGTATTACAGTGTATGGGTCAATTTATCAATAGCAGATGCATTATACTTAGCCCATAGTAAATAGTAAGCTTATTATGCGCAAATATACAATTAAGGTTTATGAGAACTCTAGCTGCCATAGTAATATATGTATGTCACGGAGTGTATATGTATGGATATACGAAAATATGCAAATATACCGCTATATAGATGATCCAAAGCCTTTCTCTGCATAACGAAAATGTACGTAAATTATAAACAAATTAATCAACGTCTATCCCACAGCAGCCCTACACAGTAACAGATCCTACCACAAACATAACCTTTGACATTTATACTATACGGGGGAGTAAAATCTTTTTCTGTACAACTGACTCTAGTTCAGAAATAATGGCTTTTGAGATAAAAACCAACTGCGTTGGTTGGATACCCATGAGTGGGAAGAACAACTGCGCTGTTGGGGATTGGAGAGTGGGAAGGTTTGCTGGGGTGACAGCCAGGTAACCCTATCTCCATCCCCATCTCTGCACAACGTCAATAAAACAGCACACTAGAATTTTGTTGACAAAGTCTGAGCTACTATATCACTGTCATTTCTGTTTAAAGATCTGTTTTGTGGTATTATGCTAAATACAGGTATATTAATGTATATAGGACCATCTCTTGAAGTCCAAAATGAATTGCATTCAATTAGAGACTCTAGAGGCAATTGCTAATTCACACTGAATGAACAATTACTGGTCTCATGTATATTAGTGTTCCCATACTACAAATTCCATCTTAAGACGGAAAGGGACATTGCTATAAGATTGGAGGTACTGATATCTATATTGTTTTCAATGATGATCCAAGATAATTTGCTACCATCACACATGCACATAATGGCCAATTAGGTAGAACCGTCAATCATTACGACAGCTTCCTTTATGGAATTTCATACTATCTAGACAAAAGAACCATTGGCATTAATATGGTTCTTTCATGAAAAATGGGGTTCTGTTGTGTAAAAGGCACTGTTTCTGCCAGTTTATGGGCGTAGCAGGTAGAGCCATAGCCGCCCCTGCTAGAACCAGTCGGATCTGGTTCTGCTGCTGGTCTGTGCTGCCTGCGTCTGCCCTGCGTCCCTGCTGCATGGCGGCCATGCCTATGGCTGCAGCACCAGCCAGCCCAGTCAGCACCATAAACCCACCGTGTATAGTTACACCTATCCACCCAAACCAGACCAAGGCAATCTAGGCCTGATATTAACGTTATACATTGGGGCAGTAAAGGCATTTGTAGATTACCAGCGGTTAGGATTTTGGTTTGGCCACTGGTTGGACTGGATGTAAACAATGACATGTGCTAGCGCAGAGAACGTAAACATTACCACAGAGGATGGTTTAGGTTTGTTAACCGCGCGGCTGAGCAGGCCAAAACCACGCGGCCTATACCTTAACCATCACTTACACACACAGATAGAGCCTGAGGAGAGGGGCTTCTCCCCGACTCCAGTTTATTCAGACTGGAGATAGAGCTGTAGTTAAAAATCACCAACCTTGCTTTGCGTTTCCAATCTTGTTCTGACCGTCCCAAACCAGATCTCTCCAGTTCTTGCAGGCCTTGATGGTAATATTAATGTGGTGGGGAGGGGCGTGCGCGGCACGGGGCGGGCTGCGCGGGCGTCAGGCCCCGCGTGAGGCGTGCTATTCAACGCCTCTGATTGGTTGAGCAGCGCCGGGGCTATTGACGGGTCAGACTTTGTATTTGGATTTTCTTTTAAATGAAAAATATCTACGCTTATAAATACTGAAGAACTGGGACATTGTGGGATATGTGGGAGGTGTAGGGAAACCAGTTGCTTGAAGGAAGGCGCGAAATTCCCCCCTTTTGGCCCCGAAAGCCACGGGCGTCCAGAAGCCACGGGCAAAAAATTGCAATAACACGAACCCTTATTAATTTGCTAGAATTTCGGGATCCTCCCATGAAGAGCAACAACTGAGAGGCAAAGCTTCTTTTGGACTCATCACCACAAAGTTACATAATGTGTGTCTTTGGACTGATCATGCACAGCAATGCCACTATAACGTTACACAATATAAAATCAATCATACGAATAATGAACATGTACCTTACAATGTTGATAAATGTAAACTGATCGTTCTTTTGTTAATTATTATGTGATACGTCACAAGGTTACGTTATCGCATGAGTAGTATAGAAAGTTGGGTTTTGCGGTAGGCTTAATTGGTGTAGGCTTTGGGATAAATAGATCCATTGCAAAGTAATGCATGCTCATAATCGACACGCGTTTGCCAACCCAAATAGTTGTTGAGACACATTGAATGGTCTGCCATTGAACGGACGTTAGTATATATGTTTAATCTAGTGGCTCCTGCATGAGTGCGTTTGATTCTATAGACCTTGTGCAGATGACGTCACAACGTCCAGAAAGGGGCTGTGCGCCATATTGGTGATCATTGTAAAACTTTTATTATCAACAATTCAAGAGTAGCTAGAAAATTTATTTTTCCTGGCTTCATCTCTAATAGTCACATGAAGTCATAATTAACCATTTTCACTGTTTAGAATTCTTTAATTCTAGATTTATGTCAGAGCCACATGGTTATGATAAGCACATGGTGATCACCAAAATGTGGTCATGTGACCACGTCTGCACAAGGTCTATAGGATCAATAAAAGCTGTATTAGCCCTTTATACGACCCTGCGTCGGCGTCGGTTTGAGGGGTGTGGAGCCCCAGCGCTGCTCGCGGCGTTCATCATGACGAGACGAATGCCAGGTTGTTCGTGCAAGGCCGCACCTTATGACCCTGATGCTGGTTATGTATCTAAATATTTTATATGATAAATGCAAAATCGACAATACAATATGATTAAGCGTCTTCCAAGTTTGACATCGTACAACTTTACTATATATATATATATATATGCGTAATTTGTACATTCCCCCACCCCCCCAGCAAAAGCATGCAAGCTTACCCAATACCTTCATATAATTATAAGTCATCCATTTATAAGTATTTAGATCCATATAGCTCGATTCTTTTCCTAAATGATTGTCTGCATGTACTGCATGGTACAGTACAGGGTGATTTAAATCATAGTTCAACACCTGCATGAGCAATGGTCCTTTCATTGGTTAAGATTCTATCTAACTAGATGTCGATTTATTAAATATGTGCCTGGCCATGCAATTTGTTCTGAAAATTTAACGGTTAAATCATTGATGTGAATTTCATCCCAGAATCTGAAAGTATGTCCATGATTTTACCTATCATGTTCAAAATCAGTATCCTGGATGCCCTGTGAAAGCAGTGCATACATACACATCAGAAGATAATATTAAGGTGGGGGGGGGGGGGGGGGCATGTATCGCATACACAATCCTCCCCTGGAGATTATGTGACACACTTGTCTGAAGCTATATTCAATAAAAGTGTTGTGCCAAAATAAAGGTTGTTTAATTGCAAGTATTGTAACTATCACAATATGAGAAGATGCCATCTGAATCGTAATGATGGATCTTCCCAATGCTGTTAAATATTCAGATATACATCTTTCCCATGGACCTGCGCAGTGAACCCTTCCATAGAAGGCTTGAACCCACGATTTCCATTGAAACCCGTACCTCAAACAGAGAATATTGATTATTTTCGACAGTCCACCAGCAATCCAAGCCAAGTTGTGACATAACAGTGCCAGTCTAATCTAGATATGCGACTTAATCATTTTGGTCAGTCTGTTACTCACTAAAAAGGAATGTAACATTTACATTATTTATGGTGAGGTTGCGTTATTTTGGGGGAGGTTGGAACCTCACCAATCCTGACATTATCATAGTGATATATTTCACATTGTACATGGAGAGGTCATCCCGACACCCCAACATCCCAAAACAGAACATTATGATAACTTTATGTTTTGGTTAAAGGACATAATTAGAATATTCCCTGCAATTACATTGCAGTGCATCATCAGAGGAACATTAATTGAAGTAATCAAAATAATGTAAATAGAACAAAAAGAGAACATCACTGCAACATTATAATAACTTCACGTCCCCAGC
Source organism: Lepidonotus clava (assembly GCA_936440205.1). Taxonomy (NCBI): domain Eukaryota; kingdom Metazoa; phylum Annelida; class Polychaeta; order Phyllodocida; family Polynoidae; genus Lepidonotus; species Lepidonotus clava. The sequence goes on along the minus strand of OW387136.1, from coordinate 48,609,236 downwards.
CGGGAAGGACCTTCGTATCTATCAACCTATACTATTAATTACCATGCAGGCTATAAAATCGCTAAAAAAACAATTTCTTATATCATTCTAATACCATCTACGGAATAACTATTGGATATTGAACAGAAACTTGGGGGAAGCGTGCTTCAACGTTTTGATTTATGTGGAAATATGTAAGACAGTTCCTTACGTTTTCTATCTGGAATATATCATTGAATGATGTTTAATATAATCAAACCATGTGTCTATTTAAGCAGCCTACAGTGAGAAGTGTGTAAACAGCATTCAGAATGTCAGACTTAATATAAATCAAGCTGAAACTAGTAAATGAGACTTACCTTAATGAGTTCTAATATACAAAGTTCAGCTAGCCTGCACGGTCTCCTACTGTCTTGTAGTGAGGGGCCTCTATAAGTCTATCTACTGGCATCTTCCCATTGTGGTATAATTCCCTCTGTCTTTGTCATCTCACGAGCACGTTGTGGTCACGTGACCCCTTCTCATGGCCCCCCACTGGGTCATGCTCGAGTGACTCACACTATCTATCACAAAGAAAGATAAGACAATTCCTCTCCACCCCAGTCACGAATTATTTCTTTATATTCTTTGTCCTTTTGTGTGTGTACATGTGTTTGTGTTGTGAGAAAGAGGATGGGAGGAGCGATGGAAGACATACTTCTTCTATTGTGGGAATATATGTAATGTAAATGTATTTGATTGCTGTAATTGTTATGTTATTCCGTAGCCTTGCAGCTCATCCATTGGATTATACATAATATTAATGATAATTCAGCAACAGTGATCCATAAGAATTGGATTTCATTTTATACGTATGTATATATAGTACAATGGTATTTTGATTTTCACCTATGAGATTCTACAATGAATAATATCCTTATAATCAGTTGGATAGGCCTAATGGCACATTTTCTGGTTTCTGAATTTCCCAAATTCGTTCTACCATGTATAGACGTTGTGCACATGACGTCACACCCTCCCAAATTGGGATGGTCGCCATATTGGTGATCACTTTAAATCCACTATTATTTACAATTCTAAAGCACCAATTAATTAGATTTTTGTCTATTTTATCTAAAGAAGGCTCATTGAATCATAATATACAATTATTTTCTTGAAATTGTGGACATATCTAATAGCTACGTGGGTGTGATGACCGCATGGTGATCATCAAAATCTGGTCACATGACCCTGTCTACACAAGGTCTATAGCAATGAGGATGAACTGAAAGCTATTCAATTAAACTATTCCTCAATTAGCACTCATATGGCCCACAAAGGTCGCGGTTATGTGGTAATTTAAATCAGGAATTCCCTGAAGCAACAGGGCAGCTATATAAAACTCTCAACTGATAACATATTGAGGTACATTTAGAAGCAATAAGGAATAAGAACGTAGTCTGAAGTCACGCATACACACAGACTGCAATCTAACATAATGTACACAATGTGACATGCTAAGGACTTTACTAGTTCAGTTTCCCTGGATACCCGTACACAAGGTACACCAGCCCGCATCTTATTATGTGTTACTACAGGTTGTTACTGTATGCATGTGGCAGCATTACAAGGCAACATGGAACAAAACACCACTATCACACCACTATTATATATATATATATATATATATATATATATATATATATCACGATTAAAAATCCACATACAATTCCAGGGTCGCGCTAGGAATCAAAATGCCCTAGCCACAGTGGCGAATTTGTTGCTGGAAGGATTAGCCACATTTGAATTTGATTAGCCACCCATTTTACCTAGTTTGTAAAGCAATACTGAAGTTAGTGTTTAATTTATTTTATCGATGTATATTTTAAAACTAAAACTATTTTGTAAATCAGGCCTGTAGCCAGGGGGGGGGGGGGGGTCCAGGGAGTTCGTACGAACCCCCCCCCCCCCCCTGGACCTACCCTCCTTTAAAATATCACCTCTATGGTCCATATAAATTTAAAAAATATGCATATTTTAGACAAAATTATAAAAACGTACCCCCCGGTGACAAAACGAACCCCCCCTCTCAAAAATGCTGGCTACGGGCCTGTAAATTATAGCAGTGTAAATAACCTTAATAGTTTTTTTCTATGTAGATTGAGCAATGGCTTTGAGATGAAAACTGGCCTGGTTGAATATCAAAATCTCAGTCTTTAAATCTATGATCTAGAACTCCCAATTCCTTTTAAATGTCTATCACCTGATACTAGCTTTTACCTGCTAAACTGATAACCATATAACATATAAAATGAAATAGTAAACGGTGTAAAGATAGATAATAGGTATTAATAGTATGGATTTTGAGCCTGAAAAAATCACAAATAAGTTAAAGCCATCCCCTACCTTTCAAGCTCTATATGCAGAGGTGGCAATTTTCCGACAATAATAGGAGTTATATGTATACTGATATTCGCATGTCAGGCCATTGCATAAATAGGAGGGATATGATAAAAAAGGAAAATCATCTCTGATATACCAGCAAAACTGTTTCAAGTATCAAAACCCCCAGTCACTTGAACTTTAGTGATCCTTTCTCTTTAATTAGGGGACATTTTATCAGGAAATATAGGCAAATAATTGGGGAGTTGCCATTCCACAGTAACCTTAATGCATTCTAGTCGCTGCCAATGGAAAAGAGGTCGTGCAATGAAGCATGCTATTTGTCGGGGTTTATTTGTCTCGAGGGGACCCACCTTAAGAGTATTCCTGCTAATTCATACCAAAGGTATATATTAAAATGAAATGCGTCAAAAATATCATGAGCATACAGAAATCATTACTGTGAAATTTGGGGAAAGAAATGTATATTGGAATACAAAAGGATGAGCTTTATTGACATTTTGGCCATTTATGATGTATTGGATAAAGCCCTCGCACTGTGGCGAATCTAGGGGTAATTTGCCCTCGCCACACTGGGTTTGGACTCGCAAATGCGAGGGTGGCGAGCAGCTAGCGCGAGCCCAGCATGATGATACATAGACTGTTTGATTCATGTAACTTGTAGGAGGCGTGAAGAAGCTGATAAAATTCTCAAAAAAAAGCTCAATACTAACACCTCAATCACCAATATTGGTGATAGCAATAGCGCGGTGGAAGATTGCTTTTTTAAACTTTGCTCTTCCAAACTTCAAATTCCACATACCATCCCAATGTAAACAGCCTACTTCTTGAACCGTAAAGTAAAACATTTTTATTCAAAATACCTTGACTTGCTGCAAAATGTAAATTGACCATATTTTCAAAATGTCTGTTAATTGTCAAATAGACTATTTTTATCCAGTCTCCATTATTATGGTGATGATCCAATGTGTGCATGTCTTCCATGCAATGCTTCATTTTCATAACATTATATTGATTGTATGTATATATTTACTGTTACTGAAATAACTCTGAAAACCAAGGGTAACCTTGAATATTATTACCAATAAAACCTTTAAAAAAACGGAGAAGTCTTCATATGCATTCCAAGTTAATGATATCAATTTTGTCCCTTGGCATAGGAGGCATACTCATTACACGTTTATAGACAATTTTGAAATAATATTAAAATTAAGTTCATAGCTACTGTTCATGCTTATCTACTATTATATAAAATGATATATGTAAGGCAATGTTATGTAATAGGCAAATTTATACATATATATGGTCATTTTGACATATATCTCGACCTGTATATATATGCATGTACATATACATGCACACATTGTGTTTGTATCATACATGTGCACACATATATAGTCCATAGGCCTATCTATATGCACGTTGTAACTAGGGTGGAGGTAAGCAACAGGATGCGCGCGCACGTATCCAGGGACCCTGGAGGAGGCTGTGGTTACACATAAATTTACATATATAATAGGGTTGTCACCGACGGGTTGGTGATTGGCGCCGTGCCAAACGGTTTGGGGCCTTCCATTAAGTATGTACGCACCAAGGGGGGGGGGGGGTGGGGGGTCTCAAATTTTTGAAAATTTGCGTACATACCTGTACAAGTCCAATGCGTATTTTAGCCAAAGGGGGGGTGGGGGTCTAGAATTTCAGAAATTTTGCGTACGTACTAAATGCAAGGCCCCTTTGTGGTGGCCGTCCTGTCCTGAGGCAACCGCACTGATGGGGCTCCTGCAGTTTTTTTTTAATATTTATTTTACATTTTTTTATGTATTCATTCATTCATTTACTTATAATTACTTTGTTTACATTAGGGATGTGTCTTCATCGTTTATCTGATATATAGTGAATGCCATTATGACAAAGAAATGCGCATGTCCTGTCCTGAATTCAGATGGGCGTGTCACCTGTCTGTCTTTATAACATTGGTACACTCATTCCCCTTGTCTGAGACCTTAAGGAATATGTCTAGTTATGTAGGATATAAGAAATTAAAAAATAACAGGGCTGTCGGGCGTCGATCTGCAGGAGTCTAGCTACATATTGATGATGGGGTGTTTTGTTTAGACCTACTGGTGACAAGAGCTAGACCTGTTTTATGAGCCTAGTTATGAGACACCGTGAATATACGACACAGACACAGACACAGACACAATCACGACATGTCGTGTGTAGTTGCCTTGAGGCATTTAATGATTGTGTATCTAGCTGTAGCACATTAAAATCCTGCACTGAACGAGCGAATGAATACAGGTCAAGTAATATGGGAAAATTATTTCATGGGGTAAGAGAGAGTAAAATCCTCTTTTTTTCAGGGAAAAAAAACATATTACACTGACCACTTTACTCCATGCAGGATAGCGGATAACAACCGTCAATTTCAACTGTATTTTAAAGATGACAAAAACTACGCATTTATGTTTGTAACCAGAGACCCTAAACAAAGGAGATGATACAGATCAATGAGTTCTCTTTATTAACGGCTGGATGAATAAGTATGCGCGTATATATAATATTATGGTCAGAATTGCATAACCCCAAAGCAGCGATGCGTATCTAGCCACCATGATGATATTTCATGATATATCGTCACACCTCGCTTTAGAACGGTTTAATATGTGCAGTCCTGACAACTTCGTAATGATCAGATTTTATTGAATAAGTACTAGTGCAACGGAATCGTTCCTATGTCAATAGATAACGTGCATGGTTAAAAGCTTTGACAGCAGCGTTAACGTTTCTGGTGAATCGTTCAGGACATTAATTGTGTTTATAAGGATATTACTAGGGCTATGTAAGGGAAATAAACAGTGTACAATAATCAAGAATAGCTCAGGTGATATACTAACTGGAACGGCCCTATGTGACTATATGAGTACCTATTATGCGGACAATGGTCAGATACTAGCTGAAGCTATCCCGAAAGGCTCTTCGAATTTTACTTCTGCTTATCCGGCTTGTAAAGCTGATATTAGCTTTAGCTTTATACCATTGCCTGTTGTGACAAAATTAATACGGGCAATTGACTTGAATAGATCCTCTGGTCTTCAGAATCTTAGCACCCTTCAGCTTAAGGATGCTTTATTATGTGCTTCGATCGAATTCACATATCTTATTAATATGTCGATTGAAACGTGTGTTTTTCCGGATGCTTGGTCAATCGGGACAATCACTCCTATTCCTAAGGAAGGAGACACATTATATGCTGGAAATTGGAGACCAATCACTTTACTGCCAATACCAGGCAAAATTCTGGAATCTGCGGTACATTATCAGATTTATGGTTATCTAGAGGAAAATTCTCTTCTACATCATAAACAACATGGTTTTCCAAAAAGAGCATAGCACTGCCATAGCTATTTTTGACGTAGTCGAAGACTTGTATAACAACTATAATATGGATAAGGGGACGAGCTGCATTTCTGTCGATTACAAAAAGGCCTTCGAAACTTTAGATCATGAGATATTACTAAATAAACTTTCAAAATATAAATTTTCCGAAAGATCCATACTGTGGGTAAAATCCTATTTGAATAACAGACGACATAGGGTTAAATCTGGTAATTGCCTATCGTCTGACACAAGAGTCGCATATGGTGTCCCTCAAGGATCCATAATGGGACCCCTGTTCTTTATTTTATATGTAAATGATTTAATTTTCCATATGAATTCGTCAACAAGGTGCTCTGTGACAATGTACGCTGATGATACTGTGCTATATTCTTCTAGTGTTAACCCGGTTTCTGCTATTGAACAAAGCCAGTTTGCGCTCAAAAAGCTATAATGAATGGTGTATTGAGAACAAGTTAACTATTAATTTCGGAAAAACCAAACATCTGTTTGTTGCTCGTAATAAAGACATGGAACTTAGTATTACTGGTAAATCAATTACAATAGACCAGAGAATTCTTGAAAATGTGAACACCTATAGATATCTGGGAGCTGATATTGAAAAATCTTTGCAATTTGATACTTTTGTTGATACAATCTTCAATAAGGCAAATAGAAAATTGTTTATTTTGAAACGGATACGACCGTTCCTGTCAAATAACATTGCTAACCGAGTCTACAAGACTTGTGTGCTTCCTATTCTCGACTATAGCAATTTCTTAATTGGATCAGCCAAGAAAAGTAGTATTGATAAACTAACAGCACTGCAAAAGAGGGCTGTTAGATTGATTGACTACAAGACCTATCCCAATGCTACCACCGACGATTTGTTGTTCATGTATGGGATACGGTCCCTCGAGGATAGGCGAGCGGAACATCTATCATCATTGATGTATAGACAGAGTCACCGAGTGGAGAGGATTGATACGCATAAACCCTATGCGGGACTGCGTAGTAATGGTAAAATTAAGTTTAGGCAACCGAAAACAAATCTTACCAAAGTACAAAATAGTCCCTATTACAGAGGAATGAGATTGTGGGACAACTTGCCTGAAGCGCTTCAGAAAGCCACAACTAAGGTGAAATTGAAGAACCTGTTGAAAGCACAGGATGGATTTGGTTTTTGACAACTTACCAACCAGCTTTTATTAATAAACATAAAAATTCTTATTAATGTGATAGTTATGGTAAGACTTATAAAAATGGAGTAAATTTCTGAGCCTGAATAATATGAATTGTGAGTATCGGTTCTCTTCACCTGCTGATGCTCTCTACTATGTATATATATATTTGTTGTATTATTACTCACTTGCCTTGTATTTCATCTTTATCATTCTTATATGTCAATTACCTTTTATTCCCATCATCATTCTGTTTTCAACTGGAAGAACATAAATGCTTTTGTATGTGAAGTTGAATTTGAATAAAAAAAAAAAAAAAAAAAGTGAAAATGTGACATTCATTTTTGTGTCATACACTCCTTGAAATGATTCATCAAAATTAATGAAGAACAGTGAAATAATTACTATGTACGAAAAAGACACTTGGTTTTTGTGGTCAGGTTTATTGATTATTACACTTACCTACCATCATTTCAGCAATTTCGGCATTAAAACTGTTTTGCATATGCAGTTCCACTTTTACATATTTCGACACCAACGTTGTACATTCGGGCCTGATTTTATAAAGTGGTAATTCACTCGTAATGTCCAATTTGATTCTCCCTACCACGGATAGCTGATATCCAGTATTGTATGGACCTGCAGGCTAATTTTGACTGATTTTGTCGACAAAAGTCCTGGAAAACCTATAGAAAATAAGCAAATAATTGTTATATATCTATCTACAATGAATGAATTTTCAAACTACTCAGGAAATATTAATGGTTATGAATTCCAATTTAAAAAATAATAATGGCTTGATTTTAACAATGTTAATTTACAAATAGTGACACAATTCATGAAAATTCCTATACTAAAGCCTTGTGTGTTGTCGACATATTACCCAGCATGCACCTTATTTCAGGCTAATCTGCAGGTACTTCCCAAGAAATTTGCTAACTGTGGTAGGGAGAATTCAGGCATTATCCCAGTCCTATTTTGGGAGTTAGACCTTATACGGGCACGCGTCCGGCACTTCACTCGCTTATATAATAATATGTATTTCCACCTGTATTAGGCCTATTACCTGCCTGACAGATTAAATTGATATTCTTTACAGAAAGGTGTTGCAATATTACAATTGTAAAGTTCGTCAACAAGAATACCACTTGGAAAACAATGTTCTCATATTTGAGAGATCTGCCCATCCGTCATATACACTACAGGTCGATCCTGGCCCATATAATTGCACTGAATTCAAAGTGCAATTTATATCCTTTATTTATATCTATATTGTAAGGCTCTCAATTTGAACAAGAAGACTTTGTGAACTAGTAAAGCAGGTATTGTGATGAAACACCAGAGGGCTGTAGATATTGTAAAGCATTTAGCTATTGGCACCCCCATGTGGATGCCATGAAAACTGAGTTGAACGATATCATAAAGGTAGGAGACAGGTGAAATAGGTAAACCGGGCATTTGGGGTAAGTTGTGCAATGGTCAACCAGTGAAGACTGTCTGGGATGTTGTGAAAGTCTCACCCATTCCATAACACAAGGGGACATTATGGAGACCAAGCCGTTCCCCCCATTTAAGTTTAGTCTTGAATGCAAACCAATATCTTATACCTTCAACCTGGAATTGTGAAATAATGAAATATCTTTATGATGTTGGGAATCAGTAATGATAGTATTAGACATAGGTATAGCGCCAGCCTACGGCTGACACTATATAAGGGCAGGACTCTAGAGTGAAGTGAACATTCTACGTCAACCTTTGAGAAGTACGGGTGGGTCAAGGGATACCCATTCAACTGCATGGGGAAAGTATCCTCGGAATGTTTAACTGTTTCACATTGCCCTCGAATTTCTATAATAAGAATTCTAAAATTGAAAGTGATGACAAAAAAAAGGAAAAAAAGGAAAAATAGAAAAGAAAAAAAAGGAGGAGAAATGATAATAATTCTGTCCATTTACCGGCCTCTAGGTATCTTGTAAATCTTGGCCTCTGAATTTGAGATTATAAACAAAAGTTTCGCTAAGTGAGCCTCTTCCCCCCACTTCTATACACACGCCGCTGTGGCAGCACCTTCACATACCAGATTAGTCCGTGCAGCCCCACTTAGCTATTGCATAATGGTTTGAACGCCTAGCGGAATTGGACGGTACTACAGTCTATACCAGGCCCTGACTTATCACATGTTCGCGTGTGTCCATCCAGGACAAATTGTCGCCACCACTAATTGCCACTTTCCATATACTACTGATGTGTCATGCAGGGCTCGAGTACGTCAACGGTCATGAAGGGTGTAACAACCCCTGAGCCCGAGAGTTGATTTCCAGTATTCAAAGCTCCTGCAGTTTATTTTGGGATGACATTGCCGACAAGCTACTTGAAGAACTATAGAAAATAACCAAATATTCGTTAGTTGTCACTCTGAATGATTATAATAGGCCCTATAGATTGGAAAACATAATGTAGATAGATAGATCTACATGTAAGTTGCATGTGTTTCTCTATGACATAGCCTATAGGTCTGCAGGGCAAGAAAGGACTGAAAAACTTGAAATGTCTGGTCCTTCTACCTGTCTTAAAAACGTAGCGCTGTTAATAACTTTATGATAAAAATAAAAGTGGTATATTTAGATTCAGTATATTTTTTTTCTATCATTCAGTACCAAAATTGTTTGTCAGGCACAAGTATTTTATTAAAGAAATGGGAGTAGAATCTGACAAAGACGGCACAAGTTTTCAAAATATGAGCATCCTCCCATGTGACATTGCAAATGAATATAATAACTAATGGGAACAAAGGGGAAAAATATAAAAATTAATACGTTCAGATGATAAATAGCCATAAATGACACGCTAAATATGTTTAGAAAATTAAAAAAGTCATCAATCATGTACTCTCCCACCAGTAAACTGATGTGATTGATATAAAAAAAACTTACTACAAATCTTTGGAAAGCAGAACTCAAACTAGAACTGAAAACCAAAACCAGCCCTTTCTTGCCCTGCAGACCGTTTAAGCAAAATGTATAATATACAACGTAAATAATATCATAATTGGTCATGCACGTGTAGAAAAATGCGGTATATGCCAAATGATTACTGTGATTAAGTCAGCAAAGACTTTTATTTTTGTAACGTGTAAGAGTCAGATAATTCTGAATATGAACAAAATAGCCTAAAACAAACACACACGAAACATAAATATAAAATGTATAATGTGCATTCATGTCACACCCAATGTGCGATTTATCATGTCAGAAACCTTCCATCACCGTGCAGATTGAAATAGCAACTTCTAAGTTGTGACTTAGTTTTAGAATTTTGAAGATTGACCCTAAAATCAGGAAAAAAATTGCTTTTCCACGAACAAAAAAGTCCCCATAATTGTATAAAAGATGCGCATAGCGTGCATTCAGTCCCAATCAGGCCCACTTCACAGTGGCGGACCTAGAATTTTGAGAAAAAAAAGTTGGTGCTGGTGTGTGTGCGAGAGGGAGGGGGGGGGGGGGGCGCTGTTTAACAACCTTTATGACTTTTAGGCCAATTTTGTAAACCCCCCCCCCCCCACCAAAAAAAAACAAAAAAAACACCACAAAAACAAAACACCAACAACATAAAACTAACAAAATACATCAAAAATCATCAAAAAAACAAACAAACAACAAAAACGGACGCCCAAATTTTCTGAAAAAGTGGAGGTCCTCATGCATGAGAAAAAAGTAAAAGAATAAATGGTAATAAAAAAAAAAGATTTATTGATTATCTATAAAAACCAAACCAACTTCCCTTTTTGATTTGATAAAAAAAAGGTTAAAAAATGTATCATAATCTGATTCTAACTTCCCTTTTTTTTTATTTGGAAAAAAAGAAGAAGAAAAAAAGTATCATAATTTGGGAAATTTTTATCAATGTGAATAATTTCGTGGGTGATAATTCTGTCTGTTTCAATGTATCTAAATGTTTATCAATTAAAGCCAACTTAAACTTTGTAACATTATAATTGTAAATCAACTTTATGTGGAAAGTAAGCTACTGGCGTATCATGATATTTCTTGACCAATGAAAACGGCGACCGAACTATACTTCTGATTAACTTCCGCTGTAACATTCGTCAAGCAGAGTCTTAGAAAATTTCAATGCAAATACTGAGCAAACCTCTGCTGGGAGAGTGAGAAAACCGGAAGTTCAAACAACCAACATGTCGCGCGTAGACTACAGCAAGTGGGATCACATCGAGGTAAGAAAATTAATGTTATTTACACAATTCAGTGTTGAAGATCGAAGAATATTCAACCTGAATGTACCCTGCTACTTTCCTGAAAGTTTGAAGGTGATGGGTAATGTAATTCGGTCCACAGAGGCTTTCTAAGCACGGGGACTCGCAGCAGCGTTCGACTCGTCTTCCAGAATTTTCCCGAGGAACAGTGTCTTCAACCTTGTTTTGATCATTATTTTGACAGATTCTGACCCACTGACAAGTAGGTTTTTAGCATCCAGCATTTTACACGAGAAACTCTAACGTTTGATGCGAGTGGAATCCAGTTTGACGTGATCTCAAATAGAATAATCGCAACTTGTCAAGGTCTCATGCCAGATGTAAACAACATCCAACGCTCACTTGCAAGTTGCAGAGTGACGACTTGGTCAGCGTCACGTCACCTGTCAAGCAGTGACACTGACTGACAGCCTCTAGTCTAGTTCTGTTTCTGGCAAGGTCACATGTATGATGTCTATGGCTCTCTGAAATTGTCTAAATTATGGTATGGGCAAGTGTTATACAACTAAAAACAAAAAAACAATATCCGTCAGTTTGGTTTATAACCTCTTCTAAAGTTATCATTCCTGACAATAGAGAATACGATCGATTCAAGACCCAGGAGACGAGGAGTCAGGTCAGTTTACTTGCAATGAGTCTAAGCCTTTATTTAATAGTCTATAACTATTACCTAGTGGTGGATCCAAATATTTAGAAAAGAATGTCCGTTGGGACCGAGAATTCAACATTAACAAGAAATGCGTAGTGTCCGCAGAAAAAAGCGATCTGTGACGTTCGTCAACATAATTACGTCGACGGCATTACAACGTCTGTCGACGTCCAGCAACATTGTACTAATGGCTTAGTACTTTTAATATATTGTCATGATATATAATCCAACAAGGATCAGGCTTAGCAAGTCTACTTCTAGTCTACTTCTAGGAGAAATATCTTACGCTCCTAGCGCCACCTGTTAACCAGTATAAAAGGCGCTGCAAGGTAGGGAGCGAGGAGTTAGTTGGTTAGAAGTTAGTAGTCACTTAGTTTAGTGAGAACATCAGCTAAATATGTTTAGCCAAGGAGTTATACCTGGAGTAAGTACATCGGCTCCGTGTAACAGACTGGAGTTTACCAATACCCACTACCTCGGACATAGGATTGTGTTAGAGCTGAATACTAGAATGGTCTAGAAGGTGTTGGAGCAACTCGTGTTCTAAATGTGGTTGATTGCTGATAGGAGATGGGAGGTGGACTGATGAAGACTTATACATGGTGGCTTTGACTCGGGATGAGATGTTTACTGAATAAAAACCCTTTCATATTAAGAAGCTCCCTCATCGTTCATTTCTTTTGAACTATTGAGAAGTGAATGGACAAACTTTAAACGCAGTCTGAATTACTCAGGCATTCTGGAAAAGCAACTCATGAAGACTTGGATATACACGAATCTTACGCAGTCTTAAATCAAACATTAACAATAGTTCAACATGACGTTCTGTGAACAAATCATATTTCAGATAACAACTGGAGAATTTGTTCTCTGCTGATAGCTGTATTAATTTTTAACCAATCAGAGATCAGATAACAACTGGATTTGTTCTCTACTGATAGCTGAAACTAAACTGCAACAGGAAGGGGCCTGTACCAAAATGAGGCTCTCACCACTGTAAGACCTAAATGTTGGTACAAAAAAAACTAATAACTTATCCTCACTATCATTTAGAAAAAGTATTTTCAAATACAATTGTATTTTAGAACTATGATCAGCTGAATAATGTTCTCTATAAATGATGCAATGATGCATTTGTTTTGTTCAAATACACTGACTGCACTTTTATGGTGTGAGACCTGAAGATTACCCTGCACCATGAATTTGGACAGGGGATAAAGCGATCACGTCGCTACGCTCCATTGCGCCTTCGGCGCGGATCGCTTTAAAAAAATGGTAAAATTTGGCTCAAAATCCACCAATGCTACCGACAAACTTGCATTGATCATTGAAGTGGGCCTGGATGGAGGCGGGGCGGGTGTGGGGGGAGGGTCCATTGTTGTCTTTTGTAGGTTGTCCAGTGTCTCAATTTCTTGAACTTGGACTGTCTTGGAAGTTGGAGTTACCCAGTGGCAAAGGTGATTGCCCAGTAATAAAACAATTAGCTTGAAGGCTATTAAATGTATTCGATTCAGTGACAGTCAGAACATTTCTTTTGCAATTAAAAGGGAAATACCAGGCCTGTATCTTGGGGGGTAGCCGGGGGTGGCCCGCCACCCCCCCTACAAAAGAAATTTTTCAAAAAGTTCCACCTTGCTTTCAAAAATGCATCCTAAAAACACTAAAAAAAAAGAGTAAGAAAATGTTGAACAGTTCCACGTGGGGGACCTCACTACCCCCTAGAAATTATTGAAATCATAACCAAAAGTTCCACTTGTGGAACCTTGCCACCCCCCCGTAGCAGACCCTGGGTACGGGCCTGAATACGCTTCAAAAGTACATAGAAACAAAAGGTTTCTGCGGATAGCATTTTATCCCCATAGACGGGCATAGTCTAGATGAGACCCCGCACATTTGATATAAGTGTCTTGGGTGAGTTCTCCAAGCCTTGTTTGCCTTTTCAGAAGGATAGTTCTCGAAATAATCACGGAATCTTAGCCCATGCCGTAAACAAGTAACAATTAATCAACCAGAAACGGGTTTGGTTAGTTTGACCAACTAGGGGCTGTAGGTGAGTATTGGTCCAGAGAGCTGTAAAACGAACCAAGTTTATTGGAAACTAAATCAAAACAAACCGATAAGGTGCACACGTGTTAAGGTAAACAATCAAGAAAGGCAGTGTAAATTGCTCCTGATTTGGTGGCTGTGTAGGAAGAAACTGCGGCAATGGTGCAGTCACCATTGTAATTTTGTACATTAGAAAACAGGCTATAAAAACCTCAATTCAGACACTGCGCATTCTTACCCTATTCATTGTAAATATTTGATTTTCAGTTGATTTCAAACATACTGCCATATTTACTGTTATTCTGAGAACTCCTTTACAGCCGACCATAGAGGCTGTTTGAAATATCATTATACAACAAGAATTGTCTCCGCAAAAGATGGAAAGAGTTGCATGTCTTTAATAAACCATAGATTATGCGTTCCAAAGTAAGTTGGAGATAGGCATTTTATTTGGAGTGTTTTGCTCTACTTTTATAAGAAATGCACAATCTATTACCTAAATAAGCTCATGATATCTCCATTCCCCATCAAATGACGTTTAATTTCTTAATGAAAACCCACTGACTTACTTACCTGGATCCATCCTATATCTTTGATAACTTTGTAAGGAATAGTGTCTCACGTGTTGGATCGTTTATATTGATCTGGAAGCACACCTGGTCTTGAAAACGGATACCTAACCTTGACTCGAGACTTTCTAGTAGACGCTAGATCAGAAGGACAAGAATCGATAACCCTCGTATTCAAAGAATACACACCACCATTAGTTACGTTGTTCAAAATGTTGAGAGAAATAAATCAATACAATTATAAAAAAAACACACGAACAAACACGGAAAGATTTTTTTTCACAAATGGAGAGCCTAGATAGTAGGGAACGCTATCCTATTCAGATTGTTGACCATAGTTCCTTGTATCTAGTTATGATAGTATTGATACTTGTAAAATCAAAATAACATTTCATGAGTATACTCATATAACATGTAATGGTTCATACAGATCCCAAACGATGCACATTTTTCGCTCTAGCATAACACAGCCGGTCTCTGGTGATAACGGTCGTCATGGATGCTTTTCACTGTCAGTTTGCACACCCTGTGTGCTCACAATGTCATATGCTCAAAAATATTATAGGTGCGCTAAGATATGTATCTGGGACCAACTTAGGCGCTTATTGGTACACTACCCTCAAATTCTACCCACAAGTGTCAAAGTGGTTTAATCAAAAGAAAGCGGTAATAATCAGGGCTCAACACTAAAGGGTTTAATTTTGCTGTGTAAGGCAGGTACGCATCAAAATTTACCTCCCACTAGTTCTCCCCACCACGGATAGCTTATTTATTATAATTTACCTGCAGACTAGCCTAAATCGAGGTGCATTCTGGGAAATATGTAGACAAGTCACAGAGCTCAAGTATAGACATTTTCAATAATCATGGCATAATTTGTGGTTTCATATGATGGAAAACTGGCATTGAGTGATTGACTAGAACCACAGTTTGTTTGAATGTTTCTATACTTCGTCGAGGCTCAGGTTTTAATTATGATAATAATTAACCTGTTTACCATGATTGTATTTACAGCCCTTCTTAACTTGTGTTCTACACTGATAACACTATCTCCATTTCTTCCGCTGCAGATCTCTGACGATGAGGATGACACCCATCCAAACATCGACACGGGCAGCCTGTTCCGATGGCGGCATCAGGCCCGCGTCGAACGCATGGAAGAGGCCGAGAAAGAGAAAAGTTCATTCCAAAAGGACATTACAGAGTAAGCAGTGGTTGTGTGGTTAAAACAAAACACTTGTTTTAACTAGATAGAAAAAAAGTAACAAAATTTGTCTAATCTATGATACACAGCTCAATTATGCATTTGAAGTATACGGATTATTGAAATGTTGTCATACAAAAGTAACACGTCAACTAAGATACGTGACTGCGTTTCCTAAGCATAAAAGTAGTTATGTATTAATTACTAGGCTATATTCTTTAAATCAGCATTATTCTTACCTAGTCCGCACTTTATTTCCACAGCCATCAACGAAAGATGTTGGAAATAAAACAGAAAATCAAATCGAAGGATGCTGAGGTAAGTATCGTTAAACCCTTGACAAAAGAGGTCAACTCATTTTACTTACAATTTTCAACATTTCCTTAATCTCCCGAGCAAGATAGATAAGTGAGGTCTGAATTAACCTGGTGTAATCAAATAGACTGTGGATTCTAGCATAGAGAGGTTAGGTGCTGTTAAGATCATACCTAACATGCCAGCCGGTCAAGTAGACAGGCGATGCTTCATCAGATGTTTAAATTTGGTTATGTTCTGGTCCGTTTTGGTGTCTTGTATTTGATAATTTATGACGATTTAACCATCTTGCAATTAGGAAGTATCGGGTTTGTTTTTATCGGATTTTTTATTCCGTTTCTTTTATAAAAGGAGGCGGGTGAGGAACTGGCCAAGTTGCGCATCGAGGAGAAGGAGTTAGAAAAACAGGAGATGGAGTTCAAGAAGAAGGAGGAGGAGCTAAAAAAGAAAGAACGGGTACGTCCACCTCTATCACGTTACAGTCCCACACAGGGTTTCACATTAAGGGGTTTAATTTAGGGCAGGTTTTCGTTACCCAACCCGTAAAATTTTCTGTATATCTTTACGTTCTAGAATTTTATGACATATTTTGCCTACCCATTGTCAACATGTACTTGCCCCGTCCCAAGATTTACCTGTCCCGGGTAGGAGGGCAATGCTCAGGCATGCCAGACTTCCACGGATTTCCGCGGTTTTTGAAATATTTTGGGCCACTTTTGAGATTGATCCAAATCCGAGGAGAAAATATTTTTTATATAGAGGGGGGTAGGGGGTCCTGACATATTTTGGAGATTAAAATGAAAATTGAGTCAATTTTTGGGGTTGGTTTCTTCTTTTATATTAAGAAGAAACAAGTATTTCTCTATTTTATATGACATAATAGAGCCATTTCTTCTTTGAAAAGGAGGTTTTAATGCATTTATGATAGATATCTTAATTTTCCGCGGAAATGGCATTCATTGACTGGCATGCCTGAATTATGCTTCATGTCGAGCCGTGCCACGTGCTAAACCACTATCACACACTTCCTTACCCCATATGTGAGGAAGAACTTCCATTTTAGCCAACGTGTAAAGTTGTTTAAAACGTCCCCCCCCCCCCCCAAACGTAAGAAAATGGACTATTTACTTCCCAGTGACGGCTGGGAGAGACGGGCAGATTACTTTTAGGATGAACTGGCAAGGGATAGTCAATATTGTGTCCTTGTCTGAAAATAACCTATGGTCTTTCCGCTTCAGCTAACGCCATGGAACGTGGACACATTATGTAAAGAGGGGAAATCAAAAACGGTAAGTGTTGTATAACAGTATTATAGTTGTTTAATGTAATCATCTTTCTAAAGACAAAAAAAAAAAAGAAGAAGAAAATATCGTGAAAACGTATTTTCTTTCTGACAGATCTTACATAGCAGATTCGTAGCAATCCTTCATACTTGAAAAATGTGCGTTACAAAGTTTTAATGTGCAAAAACAATGCTAACAACATTGATGAAATATAATTGATTATAAGATGTTTTCTTATATCAAGATACTAAATTGTTTTTTTTTCATTGCTATAGGTTATCAACAAATACAAGGAACCTAAGAAGGAGCTGACGGAAGAAGAAAAGATGGAGCGACAGGTAAGGGATTTGACCTTATCAAAATATTCTTGAATTTTTAAAGATATTCTTTAAAAGTAAAGGAAAATCGGCTATATTTTTGTTACAGCGGACCAGTGGGCATTATTTGCAAAACCAACACAAATTTAAGTAAAATAAGTTGTCTAACGAACTACGGTTGTATATTGGAGAGTTTATATGAACAACCTTTACAAACAAACCTCTACATGATATCATTCTGTCAGATGAGAGTACTAAAACAACATATTTCAAATTTTCTCATTTGATCCAGGCACTCCGAAGCAGTAGCATCGATTCTGATCAGTACACTTTGAGCCTCGTATCAACAATATATTTAGAAATAATCACCCATACCTTAATGCCTCACCTACCATTCTCCAACAGGCGAAACACACAAAGGAGAACGAGAAGCTGATTAAGAAGTTCGGTATGATCCGGCGGTACGAGGACAGTCAGACCTTCCTGACCGACCACCCGGAGCTCGTGTGTGAGGAGACCGCCAACTTCCTCGTCATCTGGTGCATCGACCTCGAGGTCACAGACGTAAGTTTTATTTTTGCAGTCATAAGCAGCCATGCTTAAAGAATCAAAAAAGATATTTCAAGGTGTCTTTCGGTGAGACCTTATGCAGTTTGGTAAAAGAACCCAAAAGGGTTGACCGGACCCAACAAACAAACAAAGCTTTCGGTGAGAAGTCAATTTAGTTAATCTGCTCACTGGGAAAGTGATAAAGATAGTCACAATAACAGGCAATACTTGGAGAATTCTAACGTCTAACTGGGGGATTTTATCATACTGCATTGAAAGCAGGACAGTGCAATTTGCCACGGGACAGGTAAGTCTCGGGAAAAACACAAGAGATTTTGAACGTGAAATTGTTTAAAAACATATCAAAAAAGTACTTTTAAAAACGTTTATAAAGGTTAGAAATTTCTGGCATGGCAATTTTTTCTATACTGGTGCTCATTTTGTGAGCCTTACCCTCTACATGTATATATATATATTTCTCCTCACAGAAACACGACTTGATGCACCACGTGGCCCACCAGACCATCGTGATGCAGTTCATCCTGGAGCTGGCCAAGCAGCTGGAGATCGACCCCCGCGGCTGTGTCAAGGCCTTCTTCTCCAGGTCAGTTCTCCCAGGGCCGTACCCAACCCGAAAATCTGAGGGGGGTCGAGGAAATCCGAGGGAATGTGGGGGGAATTCTGAGGGGTTCCATATAGATGTAAGGTGGTTCCAGTTAATTCAAATAGGGTTTAAACGAATTCAGAGGCAACCTTCCATGTACTGGATCTAAATTGTTCAAAATTCGAGAGGGTCTGCGACACCCAAAAGCTCATGCTAATTGCTTGCGGGAGCAAAAAAGCTCCCTGTCAGGGAAAACACAGATTTTGGATTTTCTCCCCAGATTCTTTTATGTGAAATAATAAAAGAAATGAGAACTTCGAGATCAAAACACAACTGGGAAATTTTACACTGTGACAGGGAAAATGCGTGGAATTTGATCATGAAAGTTAAGTAGGGACCCTGACCATAGTGCCACCTACAATCACTCCGATTACCGATTCAAAGAATACAAATGCATTCCTTTTGGATGTATTTGAATAGTGTTTGCCTTATTAAATAGAGATAGGTAATCATTTTCCAATATTTTCTAATCCTTTCAGGATCAAGTTGGCGGAGAAGCAGTACATGGACGCCTTCCAGGACGAGTTGGAGGGTTTCAAGGAGCGGGTGCGGGGCCGGGCCCAGGCCCGCCTGGAGGCCGCCATGAAGGAGGTCGAGGAGGTACGTGTGCCAGTCAACTGAATTAACTCTGATTACCACTGGGGAAATAATTGACCATTGTCCATAGTATTATGGACTTATAACTAAAATTAGGGTTTTCTTTTGATTCATATTTTTCAACTATTTCTTTTATATCATAATTTTTACGCTGATATTCAGAAATCATTATACAAATATAGTATAAATATAATGGAGGAAAAAGTTGCTTTTATGATTACATCTACTATTCTCTCAGACTTACATAGGTACATTAAATTGTTTTACCCTACTGTTTGGTGCTTCCCCAATCTACATAGCCAGCCACTTTGTGCTTTTCATTTTTTTCGTATTCAGCCACACAGAAAAATAATTTACAATTCTTTCAGTAACACTTGAATCATTGCACTTCCTCATTCTCCGGGATTGTCCTCGATCCCTTTGGGATCGGTACTTCCCAGAGAATATAGATCATATTTTTAGGCCTGGAACCAGCACTTTCGCTGGTAGTGTTAGTACACACACTCTCCAAGCACCAGCGGTCAAATTTCAGCTAACGGCAGCTTTTTGATGGCTCTGCTTGGAGATCGTGAGTCTATAACACTGTCTTCTATGGGGTTTCTGAATGTAGGTCACCCGTAACATCTGTTCGGAGATCTTTCCAAATTTGGTCATGTATAGTGTTTCCCTCATAAGTTATACTATTTTTGAAAAGTTGAGCATGTTTGTGTCTGTTGTTTGATCCTAAGGGTCAACACTTATTGGCGAAAGTATAGATTGGATATTGGAAGCAAGGACTGAGTAATGATACGTCTGTTAACCATGAGCATCAAAAGGTTGAAGAGGGCAAAGGAGGATGTTGTGGCAATGTCTTCGGGATGTCATGGCATTGTCCTGGTATGCCCATCCCTGAACCTGGTATGCCAATAATGGTACCTGGTATGCCAATGCCGGTACCTGGTATGCCAATGCCGGTACCTGGTATGCCAATGCCGGTACCTGGTATGCCAATGCCGGTACCTGGTATGCCAATACCGGTACCTGGTATGCCCATCACCATCCCCATCCATCCCAGTGAAAATATTTTTGAAAAGTTGAGCATGTTTGTGTCTGTTATTTGATCCATTTGTGAAAGTATAGATTGGGTATTGGAAGCAAGGAATAAGTAATGATAGGCCTGTTCACCATGAGAATCAAAAGATTGAAGAGGGCAAAGGTGGATGTTGTGGCATTGCCATGGGGATGTCATAGCATTGTCATGTGGATGTCATGGCATTGTCATGGGGATGTTATGGTATTGTCATGGGGATGTCATAGCATTGTCATGGGGATGTCATGGCATTGTCATGGGGATGTCATGGAGATGTCATGGCATTGTCATGGGGATGTCATGGCATTGTCATGGGGATGTCATGGCATTGTCATGGGGCTGGCATGGCATTGTCATGGGGATGGCATGGCATTGTCATGGGGATGGCATGGCATTGTCATGGGGATGGCAAAGCATTGTCATGGGGATGTCATGGCATTATCATGATGATTTCATAGCGTTGTCATAGGGATGTCATGGCATCGTCATGGGGATTTTACTGATATTTCCTAACCACATCTCTAGTATATCTATATAATGTCAAATACCCGGAGCTGTTTGGTTTTCTAAACCACTATCGAATCGATAATTCATTTGGGTACTTGTAGTAAAATGTATAACGTTATTGGATATTTTCCCTACCACATTTCTTATACCCTTAAATTTAATGATCTGTGTTGTATCCCTAGGAGGAGAAACAGAAGAGGCTGGGACCCGGGGGTCTGGACCCCGTGGACGTGTTCGAGGCACTGCCCAAGGTAAGGCTATTTTTTGTATATCTAAGATATTAAATCGATATTCAGGGTCCCAACAGCACAGGGAAACCAGGGAAAGGGGCGGAAAAAAGAGGGAAAACACAGGGAATTTGCAAATTCTGCCGTAACACAGAGAAAACACAAGGAATTTCATTTGGCCCAGTCCTGAAATTCCTGATTCTCAAAATAATGGGGATTTGACTTTGTTGTCGAGTCGTTCAAATATTTTCTACATGAACAAAATTGCTGGATATGACACCGGGAAAAATTGCTGAAAGGCGGGCAAATCTCAGGGAAACACAGGCAATTTGAAAGTGAATTTGCGTTGGGGCCCTGGATATTATTTGTACAATGAAAAAATCTGTTATGTACGAAGGACCTATTTTACACCCTACAAATGTGGATTTTATGAGACATAAAATCTAAGAAGCGTTTTAACAAAAGACTCTTTCTGGGAAAAACTGCCTGTCATAATAGTGACCAAAACTTTTTAGTAGACCTATGAACGGGATTTCATTAATTGAAATGTTTAAGACTTAAAGATCTCTTCAAATTAACATTTTTGAATCGATAACCATCTTCAATACTCCTCACCAACATCAAATGTCCACTCTGTTCGCAGGAGATGCAGGATTGCTTCGAGTCCAAGAACATTGAGATGCTGCAAGATGTGTTGTTAAAGGTAATCCTGAACAATATTTATTATCCACACTTACATCAAGAACTTATAAGGATTTACATTAGACAATTTCAAACCTGTCGTCTTGAAGCGATATTCTGAGTTTGAAATGCAGAAAATGTCAGGGTGAATCCCACTTGCCTTTTCCCGGTACGCCATTTAGGTGACTCTTGTAATCTCACACTCTTTTCTTATTCAACTATTCATAGAAATTTACCTTTTTTTAAACATGCCCTAGATAAAAATCAAACGTAAAAATGGCACATTGATGTAAATGTTTAGATTTTTGTCTGATTTCAGATTTGTTAAGTCATCTTTTTAAAATAAGTTTCTTACATAACATTATGAAGCATTTCAATATACTTCCAAATTCTCTCTGGACTTTCACAATTTTTCATTAACCCTGATATGCCTCCAAGAATTGGTATATAAATAAAAATGTTTCTTTCAAGTTGCCGACCGACCAGGCGCAGTACCACATGAAGCGCTGTATCGACTCCGGCCTGTGGGTGCCGGGTGGTGCCGACGACGAGAAAACAGAGAAGAAAGTAGAACCACCTGAACAAGTTTCAATAAACACCGTCGATTAGAGAATACCCAATGGTAAATGTTTTTTTTTAGTTACACATGTGATAAATGTACTTGCGAGGCCCTCTTGGAAAAGAAAGTGACTGTTCTGTAAACTGATAACAAAAGGTTACATACATAAATCATCCCTGTTTTACTGACAACAGTCGGGACCCGTTATACATTACAGTGTAACCTATACCTCCATCTGTTTGAAATGAAATAAAATTTATAACGCAACCCCCCTCCTAAAATAATTTGGGTTAGTTTAAAGAAGAAGAAGAAGAAAAAAATGTTTATTGGAACATAGGCTTGTCCCCCACAATAAAATACAATGAACAGAGCTACAAAAAATCTGTTTAAAAAAGAGGAAAAAATACCGCATAAACATTTCCTAGTTTGTCCTTGGTAAATTGAAAGGGAACTAATAATCCACTGATAATCATTTGAGCCTTTTTTTGATTTTCAGTTAAGATGTCCTGCGCTGGATAGCGGATCACCGTTAGCAGTCTCTGCGTCGCCCCTCCGGCTGATCGGATTATGTACAGTAAAATGCCCCCTACTCGCCACTTACCATCTATCTACTGGTTTTACAATAGGGACAACATAAACTTGTATTCAGAGTCAATGGTTCACGCTCTACCCATTATCAAGAAAAACGGATGGCGCAAGACACACACAAGTATTTTCCTATAATATTGGTCTTATACCAGTGTGCCAACGAAAGTCTTAAAAAATGTATGAAATTGGTTTTCGATTTAGGTGACTGAACATATCCTAAAGTTGTTGGTTGTCTCACATAAGATAAATATATCTTTAATCTGGAGTTAATATTGAATTCCAGAAGTGTTTCCTTATACACCATCTTAAAAAAATAACCTGAATTATAAACGACCGATTTAAGAATAGGTTTGTGTTCGTACATTGAATAATTAATAATCACGCTAGGCTCCCTCTGAGGTCGGTCCTTTTCCAAGTCCCCGGTCTTAGCATAACGGCATTCACAATGATTGCCACGCCAACCTTTCCAGATAAAACAATTACCAGCATTTGTATTTTTTCTAAAAAAATAATGCTGTATACGTACCGTCGCTATCACTTATGGATATTTCTGTGCATTTCGCGCTACTATACACCTTTTCCACGGACCTGCGCAGTGAACCCACCCATAGACGACTTGTTCCCAACCATTTAAGCCTGGGTATACTTGATTCAGGCCTATTCCGCTAGCAGGGCGCCACACTATTGAAAAAGGTGTATAGAGTGCAGCAAAACCTGAAAATTAAATATGTGGATCTAAACGATCGAAAATCAAAGTCCAAGGATAAAGAAAGTGTTGTCTGTGCAGAAAGAACTACGATATGTATAAAGAAACGCTTATTCCTGATAACTCTAGTGCTATGTGTTAAAGAGTGCTTCATTGGGATATGTGTAAAAGTATAAGTGCAAGCATGTATTAAAACGTCTACCAGAAATTGAAATTCCACCAGCGTTCTCCAATTCTACCCTATAAATGTCCTCAAATGTTGCTCGTATTTTTGTTGTTTTGATATGTTCCATTGCGCTGGAACGGAGAAATGTAAACTAATGTGTAGTGAAATAAAAGTGGGGCCGAATGCTAAAAGAATAAAAAAAAACATGCTTTCAAAATAACCAAAATATTCGTTCAAAACCTAATGTGATTGTCAAGTTTGTGCGTTACCTACTTTTATAGTGCATGTATTTTTCAGTATGCGAAGAGGTATTTGTTTATAGCAACATGTTTGTTAATTAAAGCATTTAGGTTCTTTATTCAGCTACTAATTCCCTTTGTATTTGTATTACCCAAGAATGAGGAACAGTATTGTATCGTCCAAAGTTAGACATGATAGGATGTCCAGGTATATGGTAACATTTAGAAGTATGTTTCATACGTTATCTAGAGTTTTCTTTTCATATGAGGTGCATGCTTAATGATAAACTTGAAAATGAGTTTTTATGGAAATGTGGAGCACTTTAATAAATCAAATGTTGGGAATATCGAGTGCAACAGTCTCCTGTACATGCGTTTGTATCGGAAAAGATAAATGTGATCTGTGAATGGAAATGTATGCATCGTTTTTGCAGAATAAAGATTAAAATGTGTATCATGCATATTGTATGGGAAGAGTTTTCTTTACTTCCCATCTACGTGGTTTTCTTTAAAAAAATGAAAAAGGGTGTTTTCCTCTCTTTACGGAATGGGTTCTACTCAACAACTTTAGATCGTGATACCGAAGCCTCTTCCCTCCCCCTATATATCTATCAATGATTTTCTGATCTCATTTATTGATCACCGCCAAGGAAACTTTAGATCAAAATAAGATCAGAATTTACACTACATGAAGTAAGTATGATCTCTGAAATGCAACTTTTTGTAACTTTGATGGTGGCATTCTTATTCACTGATTTATGGCAGGCACGAAAGAAACGCCGAAGAAAGACTATCTTTGCTTCTGATAAAATAAAGGATTCACGATTTCCCAAAAAGATATAGGGGAAAGAGAGGGGGAGGGGGCGCATGCATGCGAATTATGCAACTGCGCCATCAGATCGCAAAGTGTATATCCATTACTGTATCTTCGTTATAATTTGTTTTATAAGTAAATAAGTTAGCAAATAATTAAAAGGACACTTTCATATTACTACTCGTATTTTATTCCAACGTTCGTAACTTACATATGGGAAGGGTCTTCTCATCTGATAACGTTTATCCTGATGTCGTTCTTGGTACTCGTTTACAAATGATATGAAGGATCGGAGGTAGTAACCTTTGTCGAAAGGAGGTCTTCCATTGAGTACGCACGCATCAATGGTGGCGGGGAAGGGGGAGATGGGGGATGGGTGGTATGGATTTTTTGAAAGTGTGCGTATATCCCTGTACACGTACAGCGGGTATATATCTTAGTCCAAAGGGGAGGAGGAGGAGGAGGGGGGGGGGGGGGGGCGTACGTATAAGCCAGAAGGACACAAATTCCATCTGGTACACGCAGAAAATAAAGTTCCCTTCCGGCAAAGCGTGTATTGCACTTTTGACTTTAAGCAACTTTGTTTTCAACTGACGATTCAAGATTTTTCATTCAAATATTATAATCGATAAAATACTCTATATCATTAATCGATGAGAGTCCTTACCCATTTGAGATAGGTGAGAAAGTTAGTTGGTCATATGAATACATACATGTACCTGCTTCCACATTCTTCTGACCGTTTGATACAGATCGTCCTTTTTTAAACCTCTTATAGGAAGGTTCCATACAACTTAGACATTCTCTACTTCAGTTCGTGATAGTCTCTATTCTTAATCTAAAACCATTTATAAAACTTATTTCATTTGATGTTCCATTAATATGTCATAGGTACAAGTGTTTATACAATAAGTAAACTATATGTTCTGTCCAAAAACTACTTTCTGTACATCTGACTGGACCTGCAGCCTACCACTGTACAAGGAGGGTCCGTTCACATACTCCTGTTCTCCCGCGGACAGGAGCATTATACACAAATATAAATATCTATGGACATTGGGTTGGCATTTGGCGGACGAAGGGTATTCTACAGTTTTACTGTCTGTACAAAATAGGGCTAAAACTAGAACATCTCAAGTTGACTACAAGCTAGAACTATGTTATAAAATTTGTAATACATATATCATTTAGTTCAACATGATTTTAGTAGTTAATTGATGTAGTTCCACTTGTCATTTAATTAGGAATACTACATTGGAAGCAAAGTTTATGGATGGCTTAGATTGCTTTATACAAAGTTAAAATAGTAAAAATACAGGTTTTACATGTTTTACATTAACATGATTGTTTTGACAAGTCCAACAGCAGACTAGATTCAAAGGACCAGAATGCCACAAGTTACCGTAAACCTGCTTTCATATGTTTAAGCATTTCTGTACAACACCAAATATAATAATTCGATAGTCCAGTGTGTGGCAAATATGAGTGATACATAATATTAAATAGTCTCTGTCTACTTTCCGATTGACAATTACATCCCATGTACCAAACAGAAAGGTTAAGGGTGGGGATGGGGACATAGCTACAAATATTGTGGCAGGACAACAATGTACCTCATGATCTATGCAATATATCATATTCTTCAAATCAGGATAAATATCTCCATAATAATATATCTCAATACTATAGATAGCTTGCACAGATCTACACTCATGAGTACCTTGAATATTACTTGTATGGTAACCAGTCTTACTCCAAACCACCCAGAGACCGTTCCCCTTCTTATCAGCAATGGTATTTAATTTACCATTATTGCAATAATCTTTTGGGTTGCCCCCGGTTTTCAGATAATTACATTAAATGATGAATATATAATTATATAAATTCTGTATTTTACAGCACAGTCGAAATCCACCAGTCTCTGCATTCATTACACACAATCGGATAAAATACAAAATTTGTAATCATATCCCACCTGGTGAATAATAAATAAAAATAGAAGTTATAAGAAAACTATATTGATTGGTAGTATCAGCAATAGTGCAAATATTTTAATTCTCAAAAAAAAAGTAGAAAAACGGTTTTAACACCAAAACATGTGCATATTGAACGGCCCAAAATATGGCGGCTCACACATTTACATTAGTCCTCTATCCCCTGCGTGGATGGTCTTAGACTGTAATTACGTCCAATTCCACTAGTCACTAAAACCATTATGCAAGAAGTATCTAGGTCATGAAAAGACTAGAATGGTCTCTGAGGGGTCTGAGGGGACACTGGTGACCTTGAACGTTGACCTTCACCAGCACCAATCTCTCACAATGCCAAGTCTGACTAGAATACTTTATCACATCAAATGTACAAATATATAGGAAATTAGCAATATTATAATAACTAGCACTGGGAACTGGGATCAAACTTTGTTGACAGTTGGGGTAGTATATACACATTCTGGTCAATAAACAACCTGCAGTTGATAAAAGCTAATGCCACTGTAATCACCCATTTTGCGTCTAGTTAATTGTTGCGTTCTCAAGGTATGACTTTGGCACGAATACTTTTGTGGAAGGATTAAAGTTTGGGTGATGGAGAAAATCCAATTTTGGTGAAAAACTGTAGGTAAGCTACAGAAATATTGAATAATTAAAATTTCTTTCCTTGACAAAAAGCCGAAAGTTACTTTTATCAAAGTAGATTAATATCGATATTTATGCCGTTTCAGTATAAATAATGCTTGATCAAGAGTGACATATTACAGGTGTCAACAAAAGGGGATATCTAGATGATAAGTATAAGTAAACCATGGTCATTGAAAATGATAATTCTAGGTACTTACATGCTAATCCAATTTCACATCACCTAGGTCAAAATATATTTTTGTTTCCATTTTGACAAGATGTTTGATTTTTCTCTCGATAAACCATTATAAGATGAGTTCATGATTTTTCCTCATACCTTATCATTCTATATTTGTTTTCAGTAAATTATAAAAGATAAACAGAAAATATTACTCCGATATGATGAGCTGCATTTGAGTTCATGTTTTCTGCAGGTGCCTTGTTTAACCCTTTCCAGACTGTGGGGAAGCCCTATTTTACATGTTTTTAATGGACCTAGGAAATTATAATGCTTGTAATTGCCTGTATTCCATTTATAAATTAAACATATCATACATCAATGGAAAGCTTATAACCTCAAGATTCTAGATTTAGCATAGAAATTTTGAAATTATAATTTCCTGGTCACATGATCAGGGTCATGTGACCTTACAATTTTTAAGAAAAGTGGCAAATTGTTGTCAATTTTTCAGAAAATCAAGGAAAAAAGGGTTAAATTTTGATTTTCTCAAAAAGTTTTGAATTAAGAAATTATAGTGTATGGTACATGCAAGAAAATGATATATTGTTTTCCTATATAGGCACTGTCAATTTATAAATAACTGTCAATGATAGAATGTTGGTTTGGTGTGAAAATGTGTCAAAATTTACCAATTGTCTTCATTTTCCACAATTAGGGGCAATAAAACATGAATAATTGCAAAAAAAGATATTGATGAATTTTTTTCAAAATGAAATTCATTGAGAAATAGGTCTTGGCTAATCACAAAACCATTTTGAATGGGTAAAAGTGATTTTTTCTGGAGTAATCTGTGTCAAATATATGGTTATATTAAATGTGGTGCCATGCGCTGAGTGGTCAGTGACCTTTGACCTTTTCAGAGAACTTGCTCATTATCAATGCTACCTTTGTGCCATATTTTATCAATCAAAATTGAAAAACTGCAAAAGTAGAGGATATGATGTCATTTAAATATGAAAAGAATATTCTTTCTGGCTGGGATAATCATAATAATTTTAGTTTTTTTGTATATTATAATAAAAATAACCAATAATTAATGAAAAATACAAGGTTTCAAATTTTGGGGTTATTTTATGATAACAACAAAATCCCAATCAGTGCATAATCAGGGGGTGTGAGAAATATATTTTATCATTATTTGGATAAATGTAATGTTTCATATTGTGTTCTGTCACCTGGCCAACCAATAAGGCAGAAAAAAGTGAATGAATTCATTAAAGATTAAAAGTAGGGTGAAGAAAACCATTTATGGTACATATATGTACCAAATTTGCATTGGCGGTCTGGAAAGGGTTAAAAAAATGATATCGATAACTTATAAAAGATGAGAAAATATTACTTGAATGTGACATGATACATTTGAGTTCATGATTTCTGCAGGTGCCATTTCTATATTACATTTTGTTTCTGATAAATTGTTTTTGATAAAATATTATTAGAATGTACTGTAATGTGCTACATTTGAGTTTGGGCCGTACTAACGCATCAACGGTAATTTTTTGAAAATGTGTGTAAGATCCTGTACAAATCCGAGTAAATTATAGATGAGAAAATATTACGCGCATGTCACATGCTCCATCTAAGTTTAGATTTATCCCAACTTATGGGCTTCTTGTCGTTGTCCTCCAGGCCGGGGCCACTGTATCATGTTTTCTGCAGGTGCCTTATTCTATATTATTTGCTTTTAATAATTTTCAAACATAAGAAGAAAATATTACTCAAATGTGGCCATCTAGGACAGTATGGGCTTCTTGTCGTTGTCCTCCAGGGCGCCACTGTCCCCCGCCTCTAGGTGTTGCTCAGTAACCTCCTCACTGATGGTGGGCTTGTTCTATATTTGTTTTAGTAATTTATATAATTGAGTTCATAGTTTCTAAGACAGTATAGGCTTCTTGTCGTTGTCCTCCAGGCCGCCCCCACTGTCCCCCACCTCCAGGTGTTGTTCCGTCACCTCCTCACTGATGGTGGCCTTGTTCTATATTTGTTTTTAGTAACTTATAATTGAGTTCATAGTTTCTAAGACAGTATGGGCTTCTTGTCGTTGTCCTCCAGGCCGGCCCCACCATCTGCAGCCTCCAGGTGTTGCTCCGTCACCTCCTCACTGATGGTGGCCTTGTTCTATATTTGTTTTTAGTAACTTATAATTGAGTTCATAGTTTCTAAGACAGTATGGGCTTCTTGTCGTTGTCCTCCAGGCCGGCCCCACTGTCTGCGGCCTCCAGGTGTTGTTCCGTCACCTCCTCACTGATGGTGGCCTTGTTCTACATTTATTTAATAACTTATGATTGAGTTCATAGTTTCTAAGACAGTATGGGCTTCTTGTCGTTGTCCTCCAGGCAGGCCCCACTGTCGGCCGCCTCCAGGTGTTGTTCCGTCACCTCCTCGCTGATGGTGGCCAGGCTGGACAGGGTGCGCAGGGCGGGGCCGCCGACGGGGGTGGCGGCGGTCGGGGAGGGGGTCATGTCCGAGTCGGAGGGGGTCAACTCCCCGCCTCCAGGGTGGTACAGGGGCTTGTACCGGTGACGGCTGTCGTACTGCGGCGTGAACACCGACGAGTACGCCTGGAGGGAAAAAAAGGCGTTTCTTGATTACATAAATAGCAATAACTCACGTGGTGATTGCCTTAAATGTATGATGATTCCTTTGATATATAAAGGTATAGTTACGTAATCATAGCCTAGAATAAAACGGATAGATGAATTCCTGGTTTATATATATATCAAAGCGTATCCCCTCTATTATTTGGATGAACATAATCAGGGCCCATGGATTATAATGGTCATTAACCAGCGTATTATAGCTGTTGTGCAGATGACGTCACAATACCCAGATATGGTCTGGACGTCATATTGGTCATCAATTTGAAAGTGTGATCTTACACATTTTAAAGATATATAGAACAAACATTTTTGCTTAATGTTTCTGATGTAATGTCACTATGTCAGAATAAGCAATTTCTATCATTCAGAATTTATAAATTGTAGATGTACCTACAAGTCATGTGGTTATGATGAGCACGTGGTGATCACCAAAATGTGGTCACATGACCACGTCTGCACAAGGTCTATAATTAAGCATATAATGGTTGTAGCAAGGGGCAAATCCAGAAGCTTTCAAACAGGATGCTTTTTCTTCGGCACCTTCTCCACAGACTAGAGTTTTACATTAAAACATCGATATTTCATCGATATTTGATTTTTTAAAAAAAGGGAGGAGATCGATTGGCCTGATCAGTTAGAACCATCCCCAACTCACCCCGTCCTCGCTGACGGCCTGGTGCAGCTCGTCGTGCTCCGGGGCCAGCTCCATCGGGTGGAACACGAACAGCATGGCCCACAGCGGCAACATGAACTTCAGCATCTGTAGCACGGAGAGGGTGTGATAACAGTCAGGACGTGGGAAGGGACAGTAACGGTGAGGACACGGATACCAGTGATGATGCAGAGATATTGCAAAAACAGTGAGGTCATGGAGAGCAACCAGCTATACACGCTATGAAATCTTTGCAATATCGTTTACACCAGAGAACGTTTACACACAACGTTGCCTGTTTAAGCCGAACTCTGCACAAAACAAGATTCAAAATAATCATTTCATATACTACTCACACTATTTTACCGTAGAAGTGACCTGCTTTAAATTACCATTTCTATACCCTACTTACACCATTGTAATTATTCGCGCGTATATAATCAAATAGATTTAAGTGATATATTGTTACATAAAATGTGAGGCAATTGATGCAACATTGTCTGTATAGGCAATATGTTCACGTAACAGTGAGGGCATGGAGAGAGGGCAATAACAGGGAGGACACAGATATAGAGAGGGGCAGTAACCGTGGGAACATGGAAAGAATGCAATGAGGTTTAGTTTTTTTCCTCATTGCAAAAACAGTGAGGTCATAGAGAGCAACCGGCTATACACGCTATGAAATCTTTGCAATATCGTTTACACCAGAGAACGTTTACACACAACGTTGCCTGTTTAAGCCGAACTCTGCACAAAACAAGATTCAAAATAATCATTTCATATACTACTCACAGTATTTTACCGTAGAAGTGACCTGCTTTAAATTACCATTTCTATACCCTACTTACACCATTGTAACTATTCGCGCGTATATAATCAAATAGATTTAAGTGATATATTGTTACATAAAATGTGAGGCAATTGATGCAACATTGTCTGTATAGGCAATATGTTCACGTAACAGTGAGGGCATGGAGAGAGGGCAATAACAGGGAGGACACAGATATAGAGAGGGGCAGTAACCGTGGGAACATGGAAAGAATGCAATGAGGTTTAGTTTTTTTCCTCATTGCAAAAACAGTGAGGTCATAGAGAGCAACCGGCTATACACGCTATGAAATCTTTGCAATATCGTTTACACCAGAGAACGTTTACACACAACGTTGCCTGTTTAAGCCGAACTCTGCACAAAACAAGATTCAAAATAATCATTTCATATACTACTCACAGTATTTTACCGTAGAAGTGACCTGCTTTAAATTACCATTTCTATACCCTACTTACACCATTGTAACTATTCGCGCGTATATAATCAAATACATTTAAGTGATATATTGTTTCATAAAATGTGAGGCAATTGATGCAACATTGTGTGTATAGGCATGCAATGTGTTCACGTAACAATGACGACATGGAGAGAGGGCAATAACAGGGAGGACACAGCTAGAGAGGGGCAGTAACCGTGGGAACATGGAAAGAATGCAATGAGGTTTTGTTTTTTCTCATATACTGGAAGAGCATAGAGACGAATTAATATATCTGCAACCTCCATGACGATTTGTTTGAACTCGAAGACTATGTAGTCCAGCTGCTTTATCTAAACATAATGAATACATCTCAGATATTGAACTTACTACTTCTATATAGTTTTGCATACTCACCATGAAGAGTCCAAACACCGGCGAGTAGATTTCTTGTATGTGAAGCTAGATACAAATAGAAAAATAGAAAAAAGGAAAAAGCTATAGCTATGCAAATCGTTGATTGTGAATGAACATTAAGGTTCATTTGTTAGTTTATGATTCAGTTAATTAAATCGAAAATATCAAGTTAGATAGCTCAGCTGATTATGAATGAACTGCTATGATAAAAAATACTTACAAAAACGCCACTGCATCCATTCTCCTCATCCGCCACTAATAAGTAGATAAATATTGGATATTGTATTGAAAATAAGAAATTGGTGCTGTGATAATAGGAGACAAACAATTGATATCAAACAATATATATATATATATATATATATATATATATATATATGTGGTTACTGTAAGAGACACTACAGTTTAAGAATGGTTTACCACACTTCAGGGTTATCAGGTCCTAAACTTTAGGCATGACTGTATACTTACGTGTTTTAATGGTGAGATCATAGACTAACCCGACAAGGGCAGACAGCTCAAAGGCAAAGACCAGGCTGGAAAAGAACACCACAAAATAACATAAGTAACCATTTTAGAATATATATCAAACATCTTTTATTAATTATCAGTTTCATTGTAATATGGTAATGACTTGTTTAGGTGTACTAGAAAGTCAGTTTTTTTATCAGTTGATACGCATCATTCTCAAACATGTTTAGCAGGGGCGGATCCAGGAAGGGGGGGGGGGGTCCAGGGGGTCCCAACTCCCCCTTTAGGTGGACCCCTAAACTACAAAAAGAGAGAAAAATGCCGCATGCATACACGCAAATGCACACAGTTTTAGTACTTAGCCTTTATGCTGAACCCCTCCTTTCTGAAAATCCTATAGTTTATTGTCACTTACACAGGATGATATAATATATGCTCTAATGGGGCAAAGAAGAATGGATTCTATGTTATAATCACTTATTGGGTTATGTTTACGACATTACATCTTTTTATTGTTATTTCCTATAAAAAAAAAAAACATTACCCGTATGCCAGCAAACATACCCTTATTGGCCTTTGACATAAAGGCCCCTATTGTTCAATAGGAATATAGGCCTAGTGAATACTCCTACCTCCAGAGGTCCCTTTTCTGTGCGCGTCTCACAGAGTCTAGCGTACTGATCTCGTTGAGTCTCCTGGTGATGTAAACCCCGGCCAACATGAAGAGTTGGACCAGGGCAAACTCCGCCGACGATAAGGCCAACCAGTACGGCTCTGAAGAACGATTAAGATAATATTAAACAGGGCTATGGAATTGAATAAATCATATTGTTTAATGTATATACTTAAATTGCATACTAGCTAGTCACAACAGACCATCCCTGGTAAAGGAAAAGCAAAAATGCTATTGTAATATTATGTGGCTTACATTTGTTATAAATTCATTTGTCTATGTTCTCCCAGTTCATACTTTACAGCATAATCTTCCATTTGAAAGATTTTGAAATATATACAATGTAAAGTAAAAATAAGAAATGTTAAAGTTTTGTTGTAATCATAGAGAATTAATATTGAATTATTGTTGTAATCATAGAGAATTGAGGTTTGAAACATAATATAACCTACGGAAACATTCAATCCAACTGGGCTGGACGTTGAGGCATCCCAGGATGGTGACTATGGTGAAGTACACCAGCGCCATCCCGAATAGGGGTACCAGAACCCTGCGGATTGAGAGAAGACATAATTATAGACAAATATGTATTTACACAGACAGAGACAAATATATATATATACAGACATCCATATATTTAGAATGGCTGAATAATTGCAAAAGACTTTTAAAAATTGGCATTGGAAAATATCCAAATGAACTGCACTGTATAAATATAGGTTTACATAAAGGTTCCTAAGATTCCTTTATGTGAGCCATAACAATTTTTCAGGAGGGCATATAATTTATAGTTAAATCCCCCTTTCATGAAGTAACTGGATTTCTTCCCCACAATAGACATTGACATAAAATATACGTTAGATTAGTGCACTTAGAACATAATAAAGGCTATCACTGTAACCTACAAGTGTCCCAAAAGAGAAAGTTACTGTGGCGAAAAATATCAATAGTTATAATGGTCAGCAAACTGGAAAGGTCCCCTCAGTGTTTATTAGCTTTCCATGACTATTCGACATCTTTCATAACCTACCTGTGAGTGAGGACCTCTTTACGGAGAGCCCGCGTGGCCAAGGTCCAGTAGAAGTGACTGACCACTAGGAACTGGACCAGCTTCAGGTACTGGGCCACAAAGTCCAGCTGGGCGTACAGCCCGAGCAGCCAGTGGATGGCACTGGGTTAGAGAATATGCGGAATTTAGTACATGGACTTATAAGCCTAGCAGCCAATGGATGGCACTGGGTAAGAGAATATGGGGAATTTAGTACATGGACTTATAGGCCTAGCAGCCAGCATCCGCTGTCTGAATGTTACTAAAAGGCCCTGGGTAAGAGAATGAGTGGAATTTAGTACATGGACTTATAGGCCTAGCAACCAGTGGATGGCACTGGGTAAGAGAATATGGGGAATTTAGTACATGGACTTATAGGCCTAGCAGCCAGCGGATGGCCCTGGGTTAGAGAATGAGTGGAATTTAGTACATGGACTTATAGGCCTAGCAACCAGTGGATGGCACTGGGTTAGAGAATATGGGGAATTTAGTGAATGGACTAACAGGTATTGCAGCCAGTGGATGGCACTGGGTAAGAGAACATGGGGAATTTAGTACATGGACTTATAGGCCAAGCAGCCAGTGGATGGCACTGGGTGAGAGAACATGGAGAATTTAGTATATGGACTTAAGTTATAGGCCTAGCAGCCAGTGGATGGCACTGCATGAGAGAACAAGGGGAATTCAAATAGGGTGTACAAGCCCAAAGGCCAATGAATAGCATCGATTATGAGAATAAAGGGGAATATAACAATTGGACAGAGGTCATACAATCTGAAGATGGCACTGCAT
This sequence comes from Lepidonotus clava, assembly GCA_936440205.1. Taxonomy (NCBI): domain Eukaryota; kingdom Metazoa; phylum Annelida; class Polychaeta; order Phyllodocida; family Polynoidae; genus Lepidonotus; species Lepidonotus clava. The sequence goes on along the minus strand of OW387136.1, from coordinate 48,573,541 downwards.
GAGAGAACAAGTGGAATTCAAATTGGGTGTTAAAGTCCAAAGACCAATGAATAACATCGTTTATTAGAATAAAGGGGAATATGATACTTGGACTTAGAGGTCATAAAACCAGAAGTGGAATTTAATACATGGACCTTTAGGCTAAAGAGCCTTTGCATTGCACTGTGAGAAAGTGGAACTTAGTGTATGGACGTATAAGACACACAGCCAACTAAGTGACGTAACCAATGGGTATTTTAGGCTCATAATCATGATCAATAATTATGAACCCACTTCTTGTTGCTAAATATTTCCAAATTGCTAGAAACCCGCATCCAGTCTTTTAATTTTCTTTTGATTGTTAGAATGAACATGGTCTTCCTACATGGTTCTTCTTGCAAAAGGACATTGAAGTTTACATTATGACCTTACCAAGTCTACCAATGATACAATAATGAGTGTGGTATAGTTCTGTGTTTTCTCACCAGAGGACAGTCTCGAGCATGGCGCAGTAGAAGATGGTGTACTGGTGAAGAGTTGGGTGGTGGCCAAGGTGGAGCTTACACACCTTGACCACACACAGACCTCCTGTCAGCAGCATCAGTACCGACATCACTCCATTCCTACAAATAATAGAACAAGATGGTTTTAAATGGTGTTCTGATGTTAATGGTTTACATTTAGTAATTCGCTTTTTGTTGTCATTAGTACTATGGAAATAACATAACCTCCTCATTGGTGAAATTGTAACACCAGTTAATGAAAAGTGTTTTCTCAGAAGCAGGAAATTTGGAATAAACATCATTTAATATTACAGCACAAAGTTGTAGTATGTCCACAATTCTCCAAACAAAAACTCGCAATATTCTTCTACTCTACTTTGATGTCTCCCCATATATATGATTTATATGCCTAGTCTCTTTCTCTCTCATTATGCATTGAACTTTAATCAGTGGTCATACTGACAGGAATTCTAAAAAAATGCATAGTGTCCTCATGGGGTAGTTCCAAATGGATCGGACGAGGTGCATTAAGCAGGCACCCCCTTTTTTGAGTCGAATATCGAGTTAAAGCATACCTTGGCAACGATGTCTATACTGCAATAATGGACTCACCTTATACAAGCAATGGGGTTAAATTTATTGAAGCAGCCTTTGGCCATGACGTCTATCAAGCCCGTATCCAGGGGGGGTGACGTGGGGTATGCGTCACCCCCCCCCCCAAGCTGAGCCCCCAAGCTGAATCATGCAGTCTTAGGCAATAGTACGGGGAACTAAAGGGATAACATAACGGGGCCGTACACCCAACCTCGGACAGCCTCCCTGGGCCTTCTAATTATGATATACTATAGTGTGATTTCTGGAGACATACCATCAAAACATTAAATCTAAAAGCCTTGACCGGGTGCCTGTCTATTCGGGGGGGGGGGGGGGAGGCTTAGCCTTCTAAATGCCGGGATGGCCTACTTGTTTTAATTTGCAATATCCATTTTTCAGAGATTTAAGGTAGGCCTATGTGGGGATAACCTTCGAGAACATTTGGAAAAGATAACCTCTCAATCATGCTATATGAGGCAATGTGAGGTTCTATGGTGTCCTGAAGGGAAAACAATTTCTTTTACTTTTAATTTCAATATTCATTTTCCAAGTGAATTCAAGTATACATGGGGATAACCCTCACAGGTCGCCCCCCCCGCTAACCCATCTAAGGTCTACCAGCCCTCACAATCCAGCCCCCTCCCTCTTTCTTTCTTCTTTCTCCTTCTTTCTTTCTTTTCTTTTCTTTTTTTTAAATTTTTTTTTTGGGGGGGGGGGGGGGGGCAAGGCCCGTCTGGGCCCCTCGTATGGATTCGCACATGTGGGGTATGGAATCCCTTCAGATTTTAGGGCTGGGTATGCCCCTGCCTCTGCTGGCCCAATGTTATCAGCAGATCAGGGGTTAGGCCAGAAAATTTGGGAATGGGGGGGCACCTATGTTAAAAAGGGTCCCTGGGGCGCGAGTTTTGCATAAAAAAATAAAATTTGGGCCCCAAAAAGGGGACCGTGTACCCCCTAAATCCATCCCTGGCTATCACTGTAAAAACTTTCTCTTATCGTTTATGGGTCTCTGATGATCATGCCAGATTCCCAACGTGACCAATATTTCTTTGGATTATGTTTTAACATTGCAAAATACGTCGCCAGCTATGACGTTGCCCCTAACCTTTGCAACTCATGGATACCCTGGCATTAAGCTATTTTACTTCTTGAAAGTCCATTTTTTTGAAATGGTCACCCCCCCATGGAAAGTTCTGGATACGGGCCTGTCTATACTGTAATGAAGGACTCACCTTATATAGGCAATGCTGTTAATTATTGAAACAGCCTTTGGCCATGACGTCTTTACTGTAATAAAGGACTCACCATATACAGGCAATGACGTTAATTGTTGAAACAGCCCTTGGCCATGATGTCTATACTGTAATAAAGGGCTCACCTTATACAGGCAATGCCGTTAATTGTTGAAACAGCCCTTGGCCATGACGTCTTTACTGTAATAAAGGACTCACCATATACAGGCAATGACGTTAATTGTTGAAACAGCCCTTGGCCATGATGTCTATACTGTAATAAAGGACTCACCTTATACAGGCAATAGGGTTAAAGTTGTTGAAGCATCCTTTGGCCATGACGTCTATACTGTCGTTCCCGATGTGCAGTGGGGTGACGTTGGCGGCGTAGGCCGGGAGGAGGTTTAACCACGTCATGTTGGGCGGCACGTTCCAGAATACGTCCTCAAACATGGCGGCTGTAGTACGGGTGGCCACCACTAGGGGGTGACACAGGGTTTTGTGATGTCACTAGGGAAGACTTTCAGGGAACTGAGGCATCTGTAAAATATAAAACAGGAACTTTATTAGAGACAGAATCTTAATAAAACGTCCATTCCAGTGCCCATAAGATTGGAGATGACCATGAAACGTAATGATTGCCCACCCCTGCTTTATTCCAAAAGACATTAGTGTATTGCAATATAAACCATGGCAATTTGGTTCATAAACTACTACAGAGGTTTAAAAACACGGCCAAATATAAAATGCACCGTTTTGAGGGAATATGAGCCAAAGCAAAAGCATGTCAGCCCAATCCATAATGTCAAACAGTTCATTGCCTCAAAACGGTGCATTTTGATTGCCTAGGAAAGTTAAAGACCTGTAAATCTGTTGATTGATTTCAACAAGCCATTACGTTTTAGCGGTACCTGCATATTCCAGTGAACTTACTTGTGGAAACTGGGGAGCTTATATCGAGCATTTGGGCCAACCTTTGTCCAACACTTGGCACATATACAATGTGGAATGGGCTTACAATCTCTGATATTCTTGTTAAGAGTACAAAACAAAGAAGACATAATTATATATATGGCAATGACGCAGTTACTGATATGTATAACACGAATACATCACATTAATGACACTTCTTTCAAACTGTTCTTTTAGCATGCATATGGTAAGGATCTGGCTATTTTGTGTTTAGAATCTCTAAGACATCTCTTTCATAAATTCTCGTTATTCTATGAAAATGGCAGCACCCCGTCGGTCAAATACAATTGGCTGTCAATAGAGAGAATCATAAAACACAGGATGCAATCATTATCTCATCATTTTCTCCCAGTAACGAGAAGTTAAGTAATAGAAAGCCCCATCGATTTTCACTGTTCACACTTGGCTCGGCTGTCATTGGGAATCAATGTCTGCTCTAAAAGCCGGCGACTGTCTCTTATTACCCCGGTCCAATTAGAAGCCCCATCCCTCCCGCCTAGCGCCCAATCAAACAGCTCGGCCAGACAAGGCTTCTCTGTCATCGATATCTAACTCGATATGCTTGTCAGGCACTAACTGAGTTAGGACGGCTGAGACGGAAACCTCTGCAGTGTTCGTATTAGGCCAGAAGGATGCTATTGTGTCTGGTTTATTCATGTCCTTATCATTAAGCTAGAAAGATGCTATTGTGTCTGGTATCTTAGTTTTCTTATTATCAGACTATAAAGATGCTCTTCCGTCATGTTTCTTCTTTCTTTTCCCGATTAGGCTAGAAAGATGCTATTGTGACATGCATCTTGTTTTCTTCCTTTTAGGCTAGGATGATGCTATTATGACTGGAATTTTGGATTTATTATTAGGCTAAGTAAATGCTTTTGTCACTGGTGTTTCAGCTTTTTGACTGAATCCCTTTGAAAGTCGTTCAATAATATAACGTGATTACTTTATTAGGTTTCGTTACAGAGAATGTATTTCCCGAAGTTCCCTATAAGTAAGTGATTACACAAGCTTATTTTTTTCCCGTTTTCTTTGTATTTTATACATTCTAATCTTTAGGTTGGAAACAAATATAATGCAGAAACGTGAATACTGAAAAGTTGCTGTTAACCGTCAACTCTATCTCTGAATTGGCTTCATCACCTTTTGGTGTGCAAATTATTTCCAGAAAATCATATCACATTCCCCCATCTCGAATGTCACCCTTCCGTTGATTTCTAGGGCTTCATGCTGCAACTTAAACACATCATTAGGCGATGTTCTCAACTTCAGGGGGACTGCTGTCCTTAGAATAAAAGGGTAATGACCCTGTAAAGACCTACAAGTGGTGGCAAAGTAGGCTGACAAGTTTGAAGAGACCATTTTAACGGAACCTCAAAAACAGAAAAATCAGGAAGCAATTTTGCTTTTTTATTTTACTATTTTCTTTTCGGATCAAAAAGCTCTGGAAATGAGAGATTTCAGCCACTCAGACGTGCCATTTAGCTTAAAAAACGAACAGGATGCGTCTTGTTTGCGTGCCCTCCTTAAATAAAGACCTGGCCTTAATGGTTGGACTCCATTTGCAAACTGGCACCATCGAGGTGTGACTTAAGTGGGGCTGATTGAAAAGGACCAACACTTTGTAAATCAATTAAAGACATGCTCTTTTTGCGGGATGCTCAGTGGACTGGGTTAGGGGTGGGGTGATGGTGGGGCAGGACGTCTGGAGAGTTATTTGCAAAAGAGGTGATGGTAAAAGATGGTTTAAAATCAAGCACGCCCAATTCAAAGTGACAAGGCCCAGTCCCTCTGGACCCAACCCCATCGTGCCATAATGCTTTAATCATGACATAATGTCTGGATACCTTTTGTGTTATCATAACTGTAACTTGTCAAGAAGTATAGTAACATGAGAGACATCGGGACAGTTGTCACAGCATTATCCCTGATCCTGAGATATCCAGTGGCATTTCAGCCTGAGCACGTTATGCATAGTTTTGTCAACAAACGATCAACTGGTTGAAGTGACTTATCATTCTTTATCAGAACTAAATCACACGGTAACATTCTCTACACCTGCATGGATTAAAGATTTCAGAAACGATGAGTAATGGAAAGGTAGGTGAAAATTAATATGAAGGGTCCATTTCAACCTATTTTTCAAAATCAGTTTCCCCTCCGCTGGTACATAAATTCACCTGTCTTCAATTTTACCTCCGATAATCTTTCAATCACTTAGGGGGCCTCATGTAAGAAAACTGCTGCGGGCTTAAGATAACGCGGAGACTGTTTGGTGTGCTCTAAATAGCACAAGAGCCCCGCCTTTCTTAAAGCAGCTCTGCATGGGTCGATGGATAAAGAGGGTTTGAAATCCTCAGAAATCTACTTATCACATGATTGATGGATCTTTTTCCTGTCTCCCGCGAGTGGAAAATGTCCAGAGAAATCTGTCTTGATGGAGTAAATACCTCTCCGCTTGGGGAAAAATGTCTTGGCCCCCTTGACAATGCATAACGGAAAATCAATAGTGTTATTGAATACAGGCCTGGCCGTAGGCAGATGGTGCTTAAAGGATAAAGGGGCCTGTCCTCACTGCTGCCATCTGGGGTATATTACTGATTTGGTGAAGTATAACGGCACAGAGGTAAGTAATGAAACCTGTAAGAAAACCATGACTGCTTTTTGGATTATAAAAAGCAGATTTCACTGTTTTTAACATCATTACCATCACAGTTTCCATAATATTTTCTAATTTAATAATGATAATAATAATAATAAAAAAAAAAAGATTGTTATAGGCATTTCCAGGTCCAGTCTCCTAATTTAGTAACCTGAAAAGAATTCAGGCAGACGCAGTTCCAAGTTTTCCTGTATTTCATGCACCTGCAGGCTAATTTAGGCATGTTTTGTAGACAAAAACATTGGAAAACCAATAGAAATAATGCATCTAATGGCATTATAGAAATATGCAATGAAAAATATTTCAAAATCATCTTCCGAAATTGAAGAATACACAGAAACAAAAAGAAAAATTACATAATTCTACCCGTTTATAATTTCAAACAAATGAAAATGTCATAGATGAATAACCTTGATATGTGAAATGCTTGGAACAGGAAATGGCCTTGCCAACATATTTCCCACAATGCTCCTTGATTTAGCCTGCAGGTAGGCCAAAATACTGCTTACCAGAGAACCGCGTCTGGGAGAATTGATTCAAGGTAATTTTGTTCAGGAATTACAAATGGGGCGTGCAAAGGTCCAACACGTAATAACTATAATAGCCAATTTCACAAGGAATTGAAATTAAAGCCTTTCAGCTTGATTCGTAATGTCAAACCCTTCACTAACTTGTAATGCAGCATGTTGATTGGTTGCGAAAGCTTTACGAGTATTCATCTGATTACAGGTATGGAGTCAGTATGCTTAGATAGCACTTGGTGAAGCAAAATAACATTATTGGGGTCTTTCCTTCCTCCATAACTGCAGAGACTGGATTTTGCAAAAGGAAGTTTTTGTGTGTATCTAACCTCGGTGGCAAACATCTTAGATGGGCTTACTGGATATCAAAATGGGGATTCGTGAAATTGGGTAGAGGGAAGGTTGTTGTTGTTTTTTCACGATACCAGAATATGTATAATGTTGCAAGGGTAGCCGACTCATTGATAATACTCACTTGACTTTCATCATCTCAAGCTTTCAATATAATTCCTCTGTGCATTTTGCCAAATGCTAAATCCGATAATTTAGTTTCCATCCCAAGTAAAATGCCACCTTTTAAGAAATGAAGCTAATGAGTCTCTTCATAACTGTAGGGTTCTGTAGGCTTAATCTTTTGGGTTCTTGGAAATGAAGTTTCTAGTTTTCAGATTTCATATTCATCCGGATATGATAAGCTGCACGCAATTCAGCAGCATAAAAACATCACCGATAAAGAGATTGCATGCTTCGCAAACAGAAACGTAGCTGAAGTATTACAAAAACGTTTCACAAAGAAAACCTCCGTTATGTAGCATATATTTCCCAAAGAACGCTGTGTACACCTAAACCTTTGTTCGGGTCCCTAAACCTTAGTAAGAACTTCACTTATCTCCTTCAGGGTAATAAGGGCCGGATTTAGAGGGGGCGCATGGGGCGTGCACCTCCCCCTTTTATTTGGAAGGGGGGAGGAGGGGGGGGGTTAAATTTAATTATTTTTTTAGATTTAAAACTGGCGCCCCTGGAGTAGGCGCTGGGACCTTTTTGATATAGGCGCCCCCTGCCCTATCCAAAATTCCTGGATTCGTCCCTGGTAAGCTATAAAGTTCTTTAAGGAAGCAAACCAGGGGCGGATCCAGGAATTCAAGAAAGGGGAGGGGGTGCCTATATTTAAAAAAGTCCTGGCACCCCCTCTGGGGCCAATAGTCTTTTCATAAAAAAAAATCAAAAGTTGCCCTCCCCCCCAAAGAAAAGTAGGGGGGGGGGGGCGCCCCCCTAAAGCCGTCCCTGCAAACTGCCATAGCTAACAGCGAAGACAATTGGCTTTTTCAAATGGTTAAAACCTTATATACTAATTTCTCCATAATTCCTTATGAAACATGCCGCTGATCAGTAAGCGTCCTACGAATATAGCCTGGAGGTTGATACAAGGACCTATTCCCCATGGCATAGAAGGTAATTCTAAGCGTCCATAGACATACCAGGAAGGAAACTCTAGGAGCGTATATTTCATCCATACTCAATGTATTGTCTAGCCTGTTCTATTCACTGAGTCTTATGAATCCCCCGTGGCTCTAGAATATGGCCAATAACCCCGACGGTCACCTGCCATCCTCACCTGTCCGCCATTAATTGGTATATGCCGTTGGCGTCTCAATTGTGTCGCGTGCCGGAAGTGACGTCAAGTGCTCCCTCCTGTTGGTAGGTGACACTCTCCGAGCACATCTTATCATGACTAATGGCGCCGGCTTTATTACAAATAGACAGGTCATACTGTAAGGCAAGTCCTGGCAGGAGATAGTTCGTCGAGGGGATGTATGGCAAACTCTCTGAATCATGAATGTTAACCACTCCATATGGTATTATCAATTTGGTATTATATATATGGGATAGAACAATGGCAAAACCATGACTCAGATTATTACCTCCCTCACAGGGGTATCAGCAATAGCCTTAGAGAAGACACATATCTGAATATTGAAAGCACAAATACAACCCGTTTCCAACAAACTTTATCATGGCAAATAGAAAAGATTGGCAGAAAGCAGATTCAGGAACATTGTGCCCATTTAAGCTCTATCGAAATAATGGTATTTAAACTTCCTTTAAGTCTTAACCGCTTACGATGTGTATGTTAATACTTGCCAGTATATCTTTTTCATCCGTTATATACTATTGTATTGTAATGCATCTGGAAACGGTGGGTAACCCTGATGATCATTATGAAATAAATTCCTTTAAAAAAGTACAAAGCGCAAAAATAGACCCTTGACACTTATAAGTAAACGTGAGTTGGATACATTGTAACTTAATTATAACCGTGTCTTTGAACAGTTTCTATGACAGGTACACATACCCAGCATCCAGGTTACACTGCTGGCTCCATTTACACTGGCTGACAGTATACAGTGGTCCAGGTAAAGAGCGGTTTTCAGGGGCCGAGCTGCTCGTTACACAGCCTGTATAGGGTCGGGCAGACACACTGGGCCTGTACACCAGCAGCCATTTTAGGTGGGAATTCCACCCCATACCCCAGCATGCTGTGGGGCCGCTGGTTTATAGCAGGTAGGAAAAAAACAAGCCAGCAGTCCAACAACCATTAAAGGGGTTACCAAGTGCTAATCATAGAGACACATTTAAAAACCGTAACAAATTTGAAGAGGCGAATATAAGCCAAAGACTGTTTTAGATATACAGACCCATTATGTTAGAGAATATCTTGGTCAGAACGGCCTAACAGCCTATATGGACTGGCCCACAATGAGCAGCTCACTAATACAGCCTATTGTCCGCTGAAGGTAGAAGCCTGATTTAATATGAGCAGACAAACAGTGATGATGACTGACTCTGCACCCGTCCCTGTTATAACGACCTTTTCCCCTTGTTGTATACATTGGAGTTTGGATGCAGCAGAGACTTTGCAGATATTCACACATGCAATGTTCCTGTGTACGCTTACTTGAGTTTTAGGGTAAAAACAAGGGTTTCAGTAAGAAACCACATTTTCCAACTCCTTTATGTACAAAGAAATCTTCCTCTGTCTATGGAGATTGTTACGAATCAACCCCTGCTGCATCCGCAAACTGCCCTTATGGCCACCAAATTTTGGAGTTTCATATATATATTCCTATATATATATTCCTATATAATATATATATATATATGCTGTAGATTGAAGATTACTGCAAATAAATACAATGTCAGGCCATGGTCTATAAGGCCAGGGTTTATGTATAACAATAGACATACAGAGGGTATATTTATGATCACACATCATGGTTGAACACGGTTTCCGCAGAGGATACCGTGAGCTAGGGCCATTAGGGGTGATTGAAAAACGTGTCGTCCTCCCCTCCCCGCCCCACAGCTATATAGTCACCCTCCGTCTGCCTCATACATCAAGTGCAGCACCAATGGGGTAAGGTAGTGAATTCTGCTTTTATTTTTTACCTTTTTAATGAATTGGGGATACCATATAACATTACTTCCCTCACTCTCTCAATTGCAATATTCTATATATTCCAACAGAACACAATGATGTTTAAAGCATGTCAGCTTGATGTACAGTGTTTGACCCTTCACTGCCCTATGAAATAGTCTTTTGATTGCCTGGCAAAGGTACCAAATGCTTTAATTGCGATTAAATTAATGAAATCCGTATGTTTTAGCAGAACCTAATCATAATGACAAAACTACATCCCTTTCACAATATTTCTGGAGGCTGCATAATACTATATGATGCTTTTTATCCAGCTCCAATGTTGAACTCAGTATAAGCCCATCCATGGATATGACGTTATCGTAACGTTGCAGAACAACAAAGAACACAACTAGAACGTCGCAGAACGCGGTCAGGACATCCACCATTTGCTAGGGGTCAAATTGAAAATTGGCGTTAAGGCTAAGTATTTACCTACACACCTGTTTATTTTTACACACTCTTGACGACATGGGGTCAGGCACCGACTTCACCTCTACATGTTTTCCCCTAGCCAACAATACCTAATAACCATATGACCAGACAGCCATACTCAGCAGGGTAAATAATCGGACGTAGCATTCGCCAGTCCCAGACCACCATGTCTACATGTGGGGAATGTGTACTAGAGCAGCCAGGCCCTGGAGGGAGAAGGGGTGACTTGGTTTATATGTGCCTGGACGTGTATACCTGGCTTTTTAAAAATAGTCCCATTCGGAAGGAATTTGTCCATGAAAAAAACATAATCAAGGGATCATACATCAAAAAGAAAATCATTGCATTCTTTTTCTTGTCTCCAAAAACTGTCGGAAGAGCTACAAAAGATATATTTGGATCCAATATAATAGAAAAAATCATCCAAAAAGACGACGTGTAAATTCTATTTGACACTCAAACACACGATCCTATTCAACTTGGTTAAAATAACTTACACCAATTAAACATAATCCTTAACCTGTATTGAAGTGGGGTTTCTCTCCGAAATGCACCCATATTGAGTGAACTGTGAATATTTGACACTCATTTTGAGTAAATGCATCACCACTCATCTCACCCCTTTGAAGCTGAAAAAGGACCATTGTCTGGGACGGATCCAGAGATTTAAGAATCCGTCCCTAATTAGGAGGAAAACAACTTTTCTAGGCCACGGGGTACCAGCCATAGGTTATTAATGTACATGCCAGGTACCCGTAGCAAAGAAAGTTCCCGCCATGCTACACTGATACCTAAAGCTGGTACTCAGTGGCCCAGGAAAGTTATTCTCTTCCTAATTGTCTTCCACTTTTCGACACAAACATTTCTGGGCAGTCTCAATAAGAAGTCAACCCCACCCCTAGAAAGCGAGCTGGACCAATATACAGATGAATGTCCACACTCCCAGGTGATGAGGTATTGTCAGCCCCAGTAAGGGGATCATCCATCCCCTAATGACTTGGCCACTGTGTGGGGGGTATAGGCCAACATGTCTGACTCGGAAGGAATATGCACCCACCACTGGGAGGGACATATCGGCCAGTATTACCCAGTGGTAGCAGAGGGTTGAGGTGGGGAACGTAAGGGAGATCCCATGCCAAATGATATAATACATATTCCCAAATAATAGGATATGATATGATAATTAGGGAGGTTAAGCAACTCTAACAGATATCTATATGTCAACATTTCTCGAAACGTCTTGGTTCTGCACAAGGCCACATGTATTAATTGCATAAAAATTGAATGCATATACATTGGTGATATAAACATTACTTTAAATCTGTTGTGAAACATTTGTGCCACAAGTGATAATTTCTCGGGTAAGAGATACATCGCATGTACATTACACGATGCGTCGGGCAGGCATAAATTCCCTATGACATACATGTGCCTCCCTTAACCACCAGCTTAAATATTGGGAGAGAATTCCACGTCGTTTGAACAGTACATGTAAATGGGTCCATTAAGGTCCATTTAGGTCCATTCAATGGTAATGGTCATCTTAACAAGACCTTTACAAGATGGCCTTTCAAACTTGTGAAGGTCTTGTTAATGTGACAATTCTATTACATATGATTAATTTTAAAGACCCCATTTACAAATTCAAAGATCATTAAAATGTTAATGTTTTTGCAGTGAATTAATAGGTCTCAGTATATGACATTTCCATTACCTTTAATGTACCTTAATAGCTCCATTTACAAAACTAAAAGGTCATTCTGGCGCAGTGAGTGGGCTTTGACATCCAACTCGCAAGTCCATTTTACAAATGCCTGCTTTGGGGTGTCAGATTTTTTGGGTCTGGGGCCCCACGTGATTGCAATGCCTGGCAGACCATCTGTCTGGCTCCAGGTTTTTATCTGCATGGTTCACAAATGCTGTTCACTGTAGAGGAGCATGTGCCCGGGCTGCGTGCTCTGACTGCCCGGGCTGACTATACTGTATTTGATTATAGCTGACCGTGGCTGTGGCTGATCCAGATTGTATGTGTATATATGTGTATGCTAACATAAAAAGTAATAGATACACAGATAAAAATGTTGTATCTATGCATTTATTGATGAATCCAGGTATCCATACTGAGCAAGGGTGTGATGTTACTATAACATTACAGAGTCATTCTGTTTTGTTCTTTTTGGTTGTTGTTACAATATTTTGAAGGCTCCCAAAGACATTGCTGCTGTGAAGTCACACTGCAACATTATTCTGCAGTTTCAGTTATGTTCTTAGACCGAAGCAGAAGGTTTTTTATAACGTTCTGCTTTGGTTGGGTATTAACATCACCAAAGGTAGCATTATCATGATGTTCCTATAGACCATGATGAGGTGTCAACCTCACCAAATGAATAAAGAAACTGATCCATGCCATTACTATAAGGAAGAGACAGCTCAGATTCTTAGATTCTTGAGTCTTAAACTATAATTTATGTGATAAACTAATAAATTGTTACCCAACAGAAATATATACATGTATTTTAAAGAATATGCACCAACAAGATGGCAAGGGATGGCAAAAGAACTGTAACTTATGCTTTGTTACGTTTTACATTATTTTGATGGCAAGCAATAACGTCTCTGGAACCTAATGTTGTGACATTGCACTGTAATGTAATTATAACATTCTCGTTACATTCTTTCACTTGGAGACAACGCAATTATGGCATTTTGTTTTGGTAAAGTCTTAACTTTACTAAAATGTGATGTCATTATTACACTAGTACTCTATTTAGGTGAGCCCCAACCCCGCCCCAACCTCACATGAAATAACATAACTGCTACATAAAAATTTAGAAAGTAACAGACTGACCAAAAATGTACGGTCGCAGAATGTGTCCGTTACATTGCTGCTTGTCTGGGAACTCTCCCTGTGCATACAGATAGCATACCGACATGGAGCCATATGGTGGAGCGGCCACACACAATACCGAACCTGATGAAATATTAAGTCACTGAGATCATCTTCACAGCTCCTTAGTCCCTGATAAGCCCCACTCAGGTCGTCCTCACAGCGCATGCGCCACCTCCCCGCCAGCGACCCCTGGTGGGCGGAAGGTGCATTACGCTTGTTATTGGCGGCAGGAGCTGAGCAGTAATAGAAAAAGGGCGCAGCCGCCCGGATACCAGCCGAGCTCTCCATCCACATTCTCTGATGAATTCCGTACTGATAGAGTCACCATACTGTGCTTGGAGAAGGTCTTCATTTAAAAAGGCCCTGCTGTGATTGACAGTTGGTCATTTAAGACAAGGGCAGGCTTAATGAAACGTAGTCACTTGATTCTTTGACTAAAACTCCCAGCAGGCTTAGGGAGGACAGGTGACGGGATGTGATACTGAAGTAACTGTACCTTGTACGTAGAAGGTCATTACTTCTAGGACAGTAGTTATCCCAGGTGAGCTCTGGCGTAAAAGGCACATTTTGTGACCATACTTTCTCACTCAGAGAGTTACTTGCCCAATTTCCATATTGCAGTTATGTTATAAATTTCAAAATTAGGTTGAGACTCATCAACAGAGACAGTTCAGGATTGAACACACCAAGCCAAAGAGAGACGTACCTATGACGTTCGTTGACGTTCTGCGACGTTCCAATAACTATCGTGAAGTTACATCCTTGGTTTGGCATAGGCAGTATAGGGAACGGCTCTTTATCGGCCTGAGGCCTTTGTCATAAGAGTGTCTTCCAGGAACTAGCAGTATATGAAAATGGCGCGTTCCTCCCCACCAGGACACCCCTGACTTCCGCCTGCGCACGACTCTAAGCGGATTTCCAGGAACCTAATTTCCGGTTGAGGGCTATCGGTGACTCTTCACTAATCAGGCTTATACCTCGGGTTCTCAGGGCTGACCCCCTATTAAAGATCTACATTGGTGTAGCTTACATTGAGTGACATCTTATACCGAATTCATTTAAAAAGCTAGCTTCTAACTTCCAGTTGACAGCTTGTAGTGAAGGGACGCCAAAGGGAACTCACTTTCTTTACACAGATGCTTTTTTTGGAGATAGATAGCGTCAGCTTACTCGTTTCTGAATTAGACATATCTCTTTTGATGGCCGACATATCTAAAACGTGTCATAACGGCATCTCTAAACAGCGATGTGTTTCTTTAAAAATGAAAGTGTCATGTAATATTTCCAGATGTACTCCTATCAAATATATACGTGTCTAGAGACAGGACTATAGATATCCAGACTCTGTTCATTTGAAGGAGCTTTTACCATGCAATTTATGTGATGTGGCGCATAAACAGCGAAGAGAATTTGCCTAACAATGATACGAATGTCGAAAAGTACAATCAGAAAAAAAAAGTAGAACAGCATGTGACTCCAAAATCTATGAGAAAACTCCACTAACGAGCTTTCCGTCCAGGCTTTGTGTGTCGTCCACATAAAGGTCTCCGTGAAAATTACGATTGGAAATTTTCTTTGAATCATTTCAGAGAAGATCCGGCCCTGCTTTAATTACTTCCTACGTGTCCAGCCCTTAGGGTGCAGATTCTGCTGACGTCAGCTTAATTACAACCGTGAATTTGGCTTAATTCAAGCGGTGACCTGATGTGCTGACGAAAGGGGTTTCTTAGGGACTTAAGCTGCATTGTCTATAAGATATTTCAGTATTTGCTCCGGGCATTAAAGTAATTAAAATAAAGGTTCTTGTAGAGGTTGAGACATATCCATGGATCCCTTATGGGGGGGAGGGTGATGTCGACTTTGAGAATCGTCAATAATGTGCATCTATGTCATTAGGTAAACCCCAAGTCACATTTGGAATTCAATAAATGCCTGTGTCCCGTGTCACTATAATTTTGTGTCTAAGCTGCCTTATCTATATGACATTTCAGTTTTTGCCCCCAGCAACGAATTTTTGTAATCAGAATAAAGGCTTTTGTATTATGTTGGGATATATCCATGGAATCAGGATCCCAAAGGAATGAGAATAACTAATGTCGCAGGCGCGTGTCCTTAAAGCAACCCACAACCAATGTTTCCTCTTAGTGTTGTACTAATGGCTTAGTACTTTTAATATATTGTCATGTTATATAATCCAACAAGGATCAGGCTTAGCAAGTCTACTTCTAGTCTACTCTTAGAAAGAAATATCTTGCGCTCCTAGCGCCACCTGTTAACCAGTATAAAAGGTGTCGCAAAGTGGGGAGCAGTTAGTTTTAGTGAGAATGTCAGCTAAGAAAGTTTAGCCAAGGAGTTATACTTGGAGTAAGTACATCGGCTCCGTGTAACAGACTGGAGTTTACCAATACCCATTCCCTCGGACATAGGATTGTGATAGAGCTGAGTACTAGAATGGTCTAGAAGGTGTTGGAGCAACTCGTGTTCTAAATGTGGTTGATTGCTGATAGGAGATGGGAGGTGGACTGATGAAGACTTATACATGGTGGCTTTGACTCGGGATGAGATGTTTATTGAATAAAAACCCTTTCATATTAAGAAGCTCCCTCATCGTTCATTTCTTTTGAACTATTGGGAAGTGAACGGACAAACTTTAAACGCAGTCTGAATTACTCAGGCATTTTGGGAAAAACAACTCATGAAGACTTGGATATACACGAACCTTACGCAGTCTTAAATCAAACATTAACAATAGTTCAGTGTGAAAAAATATTGCAAGTTCCATTAACTGTTGAAATACATTGTAGGGGCATAGTTGAAGCCCTTGGGAAAGTATAAAGTGTGAAATCTGGCTAAAACTTCATTAAATCAGTTAATGTTATTGTCTTCCTTCTATTATTGTGGGCCCACACAACTTCTCAGTTGTTTACAACAGAAAGTGATGACATCACTATGGTAGGATTTCCCCCCACCAACCACTTTAATCCAGTTCACACTATGTACACTTTGTATTTATTTCAAACAGTGTTCTCTCCAAGTTTTCTAGTAGATTGATACCTAGGATTGCTAATTAATGTGTCTACATTACCAATAAGGTTGTGGAAGAAATTTCTCTAATAAAGTATGTTATTAGAATGAGATGCATCTCTAATATGCCAGCAATTCATCTAGTGTGAGTGTAGCCACAGTTCAGGCTCCACCAGTGAAATGTACATGACACTGTGGTCAACCATGTACATTTCACTTGACCCAGTTCCGGTTCAGTGCACACTGCAATTAACTCAGGACCAGTCCATTGATGGCAGGGGAGTACTCATGAATCAGTGCACTTGAGTGGCCCTCTTTCTTTAGTAATGTATAATTAAAATGCTGTATTCACTTTAATAGATTATTTCTGGAATATGCTGTATTTGTGGGAAGGAGATGGTCTTCCAAATTATAAAAGTTATGTAAACCATATTTACAGAATCTAACCCACTACCCCCTTCTCTTAAAATGAGTATCTTCTGCAAGTACTTTGTCAATGACATCATCATTTCTTGGGTGTCACATGGGGTATTTCCCAGAAGTATTTTAGTCATTGAGCAAACCAAAACAAATCCAAAACTTTGAAACCATTTTTCTCCATCACAATGTGTCTAATGGTACATAAAAGAACATGGAGGGCATTTTAGAATCACCTATGAGGGTGTTAGAAATGCTTATACATTTTCATGAATTTGTGACAATTTTTGTAGCTGGATTGGTTGTGGGTTGCTTTAAGTAAACGCTAAGGCCATTTGGAATTCACGAAATGACTTTGTCCCATGTCACCATATTGCTTTTCCTGTCGTTGTTAGTGAGGTATATATTGCTCTGTTGAATGGGTCAATGGTCATTATATCCAACACCCTACGACAAACTTTGAGTGAAGGAGAGTTAGACCCAGGATGAGTACGACCGAACACGATTTACGGTATCAGGACCTAATTGTTCATTACAGACCTCAAAGTGGAGAGGTATATAGGGCCCAGGCGGGTTCCACCACACCATTTTTTAAATGTCTGACTGAATTATTTTGATGTATTTAAGCATGATAGATTATTACATAGGAATCAAAACATCTATTTAAACGGACCTTTCTAATTATTCATAAATAATTACCAAAAGTTCAGTATCCTCTAGAGAGGCTTTCCTGCAATTTCCAGTCAAACTCATACAACTTCCGGCCCTTATCTTATTGGCTGAATCGAGACCCTCCTACAACGTATAGGTACAACCCCTCACAAAACGACCCCAAATCCCTTTACACAGAGGACATACTCCACAATGACCCCGAGCATCTCCGAACATCTCCGAGCGCCCCCGAGCAGGTCCCGAGCTGCTCCGAGCGGCCCCGACGGGGGCCGAGGGGCCCCGACCGGCGGAAGGTCTGATCTGAGTGTTGGCCTCTGTGTAATTGAATCGGGTAGAGCTGTCTCGGTCCGGGAGAGGGCCCTAAGGGGCCTGCCCTACCACGTAGTCTGTAGCATCAATATCGGACCCGGCTTTATAGGAAGATTCTCCTATGGGTTTATCTGATATGGTATGAATACAAACGTAGTGTAAGGTTTCGAATTAACTGGTTGAACATTGTGGTGTAAATGTCTAAAGTGTATTCTTTGATGCAATATTTTGGATAAGCAGATAATAAATGTTCCACATTATTTGTACAGCATTATAAAAGTTATAGTTACAGTCACATAAGGATTATAATTACCACGCAGGAAGGGAAGTCCTGATGTAAAGATGATGACGACATGAAATGAATTGATAGGTAAATAAGATGTTATATTATGTAACGACATCGTGAAAAGCACACAAATGTGGAGATGCTAAGTCCAATTAAGAAAAAAAGAAAAAAAAGATGTTATCAGTCTTAAAAGATGTTCATGAATAACAAGTGAAAAAAATAAGTTATCATTTTTTATTTTTTAACTGTCACAATGATTGTCTAAACTGTTTACAGACATAAGCCATTGTAACTAATTAATTACGTTTATAAAGCCATCAGAATCATTATCTACAAAATAAAATGCTTTTCATCATCTAATACTAATCGTATTTTTTCGGTTTTAAGACTAGATTAATTATGTCTTTTTCAAGCGAATTTGCATTTAATGTCCGTGGACTACGCACTACTCATTAGAACCTTTATACTTGATTCCGAGCTCTGTACGACTTTCTAATTTGATGTGAGGAGCGCAAATACATTTCCAATAAAACAATTCACGACCGGACGTTCTTTAATTGTTGCTGAAGGTGACATAAGCGTAAAAAGACTTAATTGACCTGGGGACTAGTTTCCAGTTCTGTCCCTGCCTGGTAATATGAGCTTACATCAAATGGCTCTTCACTTGAGCAGGCAGAGCACTGAAATGTTCATTTCCTTCTTCTGACATCTCAGTCAAGTAGAAGTTCGCATGCCTGTTAAAATGGAGCCTTAAGGCCCAGTCACACTTAGAGCCTATACTCAACTCAACAGTTTTAGGTGCTTGACTGTACATGTCCTACCCCAAACGCCTAATTATAAGAGATGTGATCCTCTTAAACTAGTAGACGTACTAATTTTCGTTCTGTACACATTTTCGCCATTCTTTACCTGACCATTAACGTGTAAACATGAGATTTGAATGTCAAAAACAAAAAAAAATTGTTATAATATAGATGATAATACCATCAACATCACACATACTTTACTACAAAATGCAGGTACTAAAGCTGGATAGTTCACATCTTGGTATGGCGCCATCACACCATAGGATGGTGTCTGAGGGTTTGGTGGTTCACCGTTGAGACTTGATGGATGCCCTTTTCTGATTGGCTAATGGGCTCAAGACAGATGAAGTTGTAAGCTATAACACAAACAGACTATGCCTTAAAATTGTTGAAGATTGACAACTATTCAGTCTCAAAGCCGGTCACATATAAAAAGATTAGGCCTTAAGACTCAAGACTATCCCGTTTTAAATCTTCAGCTTCTCAAGATTGGAGACCAGACCAATCAGTTATAATAAAGTCCGAACCTTCAGTCCTAACTCCTGGTCACATCAGGCCTATCAGAGACCCAACTCAATGCAACTGTCTCTGTATGTGACCGGGCCTTTATTCCATTAAACTTTTCATTGAAGGTGACGAGGATTGATGCATCGTATTCTGACAAGGATCCATAAGGTGCCAGTACGAAGATACTTAATCTTGGCAACACGCACTTATAAGGATGAGACTGAAAGATGTCTGGAGCATTAAGATTAAGCTTCAAAGCATCCATGCATTCACTGAATCACGGATCAGTATATCTTTTTATTTTAGAGATTGCCCATGGAGAGATAATGCATGCATTTCATAGATCATATCGCATTGCACTTTCTCAAAAATATCTATATATTCTTTGAAATTAGAAGCAACAATATGAAAGATTGACGTAAGTTATGACGTTATGAAAAGTGCGAAAGATTTTCCTGTTCGTTGATGTTTATTATCATGGCATAACAGTCAAGAAATTTTACCCCTATGGCGTAGATTACTATACAACATCTATACAATTAGACCAAAACATGTGAAAGATTGGAAAATAAATGATGACATTGAGTGATTTACAATTATGATATAGCAGAGAGGAGGTTTTGCCCCTATTTCGTATGATACTTTTATAATATACTGAGCAGGCAGACTGCATATATACGTAGGTATTAGCCGGCGCTAACAAAGGTGGTGCTGCAGCTTAGATATATTTTTTTTTTGAAACAGTTTTATTTAGCTGGACAGTTTTCAGTTTACATAACTGGTTTCCGGCACCGCCCAGCCATGGTGCTTGTTACAAAGGGCGGTGGAACGAATAATACTTGTGTGTATATAAGCACAGTTCTGTAGTCATACAACAGTCTTAAGAAGTACATCTGATGAGAACAATGAAATGAATGATTTCAGGTTAATCTATACAGGTTAATTGACAACATATGTCCCTGGTGAGGGGTTGCATTGGGGAAGACAGGTAAACAGGATATGATCAGTCTTAATTTTGTATATTAGATGACAGTCTCTGCCTGGTCACAGATCTATACAGAGAGCATCCAGGGACCAGACATATGGATAAGGATGAGGACAGATAGACGTTGTCAGAGCATCTTCATACGGGATTGGTATACAGTTTGCTTCACTCTCTTCCTAGAGATGCCACTCAGGAGTGATGAAAGCTCCGGAAAAATATGAAGCACATTTGGAACACATTTCATGATTTTCAGTTGAGAAGAGAAGGAAATATGAATTAGAAGGTTAGAATTAAGGTTTACCTTTATTAGATCGACATGGGAATAGATGGGAAAATGGCATCTCCCCCCTACAGTCTCCAACCATTGCTTATCCAAGTAAAGCGTATACGAATCGATTTAAGGAAACCCATATATTACAGTCGCCCTTAGTATCGTCCCACTGGCTTTGATATTGTTTACTTCGTTAGATTTCTTTTGTGTTTGAGAATAGATAAAATTTTAGATTCAATAGGATACTGCATGGCCACCCAGGCTCATATATATTGTAGTTTGTTTTAAAAAATATTATAGCGTCACTACACTATCATCTCATCTTGTCCGTGGCTTTGTTTATAGCATTGTCTGACCAAGCTTGAAGTCGATATCCCGTAAACTTGCCCTATATGCTATACTCTTCCACTTGATCTTTCATTGAGTGTTAGATGCTTCTCCCTCTTACACCTCCCATTTGTTTCCTATATCTGGCCCTGTTTATCTGTCCCCTTGTTTTCACCTCCCGGTGTTTTTAAATCAGCCGTGAGTGGTGAGCCGTTAACTGTGACCTTGTGGGGGTGAGGGGTGAGTTCTATCGATCTGCTCATCGTCTGAGGCGAGCTGCTCGTCACTAGGGTCTGGGGGTAGAATGTGGTTTTATGACCTTGTTTGTTTACCTATATTTGGACAGGTTTTAGGGGTAGAATGCGGCTTTTTGACCTTGTTTGTTTATGTATATTTGGACAGGTTTTAGGGGTAGAATGCGGCTTTTTGACCTTGTTTGTTTACGTATATTTGGACAGGTTTCATCGAAAATAGCAACGTTCCCCTCGAACAAGATGAATAGAATATGTTAAAATGGTCATCAAAATAATCATTGTACAAGTGGTGATAATACCTTGTTCTTGAGTACATTTAGTTTAGTCCCATTAATCTTAGTTAGGGTCCTCAATAAAAAGGAAAGGGGGTTGTTTAAACTTGGCTTCTCATAAAAGAAGATGTGCGTGTAACAGGAGGTAGTACACTGGTCCTGGGGTGCTGGGAGGGGTGTAAAGAGGGTTTTATGGAGAGGTATGTGGCAGAGGTAGGAGCGAAGGGCCTCTGGGGGTTTGGGAGACGTTGGTCCCCAGAACCCAAAAGAGAGCAGGGTTATTTACACTTGGTTCTTCATAACAAAGATGTGCGTGTAACAGGAGGTAGTACATTTGGTCCTGGGGTCCTGGGAGGGGTGTAAAGACGGCTTTATGGAGAGGGATGTGGCAGGAGTATAGGGGCGGAGGGCCTCTGGGGGTTTGGGGGACGTTGGTACCCAGAACCTAAAGGAGAAGGCAGGATTATTTACACTTGGTTTTTCATAACAAGGAGATGTGTGTAACAGGAATTAGTACATTGTGTCAGGGGGTCTGTGGAGGGGTGTAAATAGGGCTTTATGGAGAGGGATGTGGCAGGAGTATAGGGGCGAAGGGCCTCTGGGCGTTAGGGAGATGTTGGTCCCCAGAACCTAAAGGAAAGAGAAGGGTTATTTACACTTGGTTCTTTATAACTAAGAGATGCCTGATACAGGAGGAAGTACGTTGTGTCCGGCGGTCCAGGAAGGGGTGTAAAGAGGGCTTTATGGGGAGGGATGTGGCAGTAGTAGGGGCGAAGGGCCTCTGGGCGTTTGGGAGATGTTGGTCCCCAGAACCTAAAGGAAAGAGAAGGGTTATTTACACTTGGTTCTTTATAACTAAGAGATGCCTGAAACAAGAGGAAGTACGTTGTGTCCGGCGGTCCGGGAAGGGGTGTAAAGAGGGCTTTATGGGGAGGGATGTGGCAGTAGTAGGGGCGAAGGGCCTCTGGGGGTTTGGGAGACGTTGGTCCCCAGAACCTAAAGGAGAGAGAAGGGTTATTTACACTTGGTTCTTCATAACAAAGATGTGCGTGTAACAGGAGGTAGTACATTGGGTCCTGGGGTCCTGGGAGGGGTGTAAATAGGGCTTTATGGAGAGGGATGTGGCAGGAGTTGGGGCGGAGGGCCTCAGGGGAGTTGGGAGATGTTGGCACAGACAGATATTGGCCCCTAGCACCACGTACACATAGCTGGGACTGGTCGGAGAGATGGATTGACGTGGTTACAGTATTTGATTTCACAGTGTGTGGCTTTACATGGAAAATTATCCCCAAAATATAATTAGATCAATGATTCATTATGATGAATAAGAGGAGCATGTGTTTGCAAATAGGTACATAAACAAGTATGCAGATCATGACAGTCTTACAAAATTTAAGTTTGACGAGAGACAAAGGCACCTAATGAATGTGTGGCCCTTTGACAATTGTTAAATGAACTCACAGTAACCCAATGGGGCTGGTATATAAATAAGTTTTTTATTGATAACAAGGAAGTCATTACAAACTTATGTGTCAGACAAAGTGGATCACAAACTAGACATGAGAAAGCTACAAATATCTACAGCTACACTATAACTACACATTTATGACTAGGCAGGACTAGACTAGCACAGTTCAGTAAAGGGGGGGGTGAGCCACTACACTGTCTCGGATGGTTGGCATACACAGTTTGCCTCCTTAGATAAAACAGTTATTCAGAACATCAACAATAGTACAAGGCCTTGTAGGGCAGTATAGCACCTGGCAAAATAGCAGAATTATCTCTGCAATAGTAAATCTGGAGGTAGTATGATCGGGCTAGTGGGGATTTGTAATTCTGAGTGTCATGGTTACTCCTGTATGGTATTTGATCTATCTCTGAAGGCAAGATAAGTGTATCTACTTACATGTTTTAAGACTGTAGGGTCTGACGAGTTCATTAGCTTTATAAATGCTTCAGTCTCTGTGAGAGATTACACTTGGGAAACTGTCAATGTCCCTGTCAATGTCCCTGTCATCCTCCCCTTCCCACCGGATGAATGTAAATGAGAAATACTGGTTTGCGGGGTGCTACATTAATTAACAATAGCTACTACTCACTGTCATAGAACTTGCAATTTCTCTCCTCATAAAAAATATAAAACCTTCAATTCAATTTCTAGAGTCTCAGAAGCAGCAATTACCTGGGGGGCCGACCAAAAAACTTTCACGAACCTACTAACTTACGAATATACAGGTCACTTTTATCACGAACCTCTGAAAAAAGTTTGTCCAAAAAGAGGTTCGTGATAAGTCAGGTTCGTGACAACATAGATTCGTGAAGTACCTCACCAACCTGCACAGAACCGTACTCACGAATCTATTCGTCACAGATACGTCGTCAAAACAAGAGGTCACGAATCTAGGTCATGTATTTTCTGCGGGACTGTCACTTCCGGTTTAGCTGGTTTTCGGCGTGTATCATTCAATAAACCTATATAGATCTGTCGATAACCAGCGGATGGGCCGAAGGATGATGACAACAGTGACGGGTAACTGCTAACTCTTCGTCTTCACAGCTGTCTTTGGACCCCATTTTCCCGTAAATAACTTCCACATCATATTCTCCAGGTTTGTACTTTAATTCCCAGTTACTGTGATCAAATTAGAAGCATATTATTATGAATTATCGTGTATTGATCGGCGTGATGACCGAGCAAAAGTTGTTTTTAATGTTCGCCAAAAAAGCTATAGTCATGTCCGATGTCATCACTGTCACTGTCACTGTCACTGTTATCGTAAGCCTAAC
Source organism: Lepidonotus clava (assembly GCA_936440205.1). Classification (NCBI taxonomy): domain Eukaryota; kingdom Metazoa; phylum Annelida; class Polychaeta; order Phyllodocida; family Polynoidae; genus Lepidonotus; species Lepidonotus clava. Next base: position 48,549,364 of record OW387136.1, on the reverse strand, counting down.
CCTCCATGCAATTCTAATTCAAATTCCACTACAAGGCGTAAAATAGTAATCTTGTGTGTACAACTCTTTTCAGATGTCGTCATTCTTCCCTGAAACTGACGTGATGTCAGTCGACTACCGGATTTGTAGTATGGAGCAGGTTCTACAGCAACAGGATCTCTCCACATACGACAGAAATGTGGTTCAAATGATGTTGGATGAGGCCAGAGCAGAAAAAAAGGCGCAGCAAAGGGAACAGTTTGACCAAATAATGCAGAAATTTCAACAGAAGCCTCCACCGACAAAAGGGACTGCCGTCAAACCTCAGAAAACCTCCATAGTGTCTACCGGTACCAAACAAGTCCCTATTAAGCAGGAGCCAGCTGACGAAGATTCCTCTCTGGATGTCATTAATGTAATTGATCCGACCCCTGAAAAATTTCAGTTCGTCAAACAGGCTGAGGCGAATGCGAAGAAGCATAAACAAAAGAAATCTACTACAGAGGTACCTGTGGAGAAAGCCCCTTTGCAAGATGAAGACGTCCCCACGAAACCTCCGTCCAAGAAGAAAAAAACCCAAGCTTCTTCAGTCTCTGCCTCAGTATCAACGCAGCAGCAGTCAGCAACGCCTGCACCCCAAGAGCCTTCCACTTCTACCGGTCGTGGACGTGGTAGGGGGAAAGGGTCAGCTAAGCCTAAAACAAGCACCCCTTCTACATCAACATCTAAACGTGGTCGTGGTCGTGGAAAAAAAACAGCCTCCACTGCAGTAGCAGATAGTCCGGCAGTAGCTGCAGCACCCCCAGCAGGAGGTGCCCAACCTAACATAGATTCAGATTCAGATTCAGATGACCAAGCACCACCGGCGGCACCTCAACGTGCCGAATCCCGTGGAAAAAGGAAAGACTTTGCTTTCTGCTCCTCTGACACAGAGAACGACGGGCCGGGTTCTAAGGCGTGGTTCTCACCAGAGGAAATGAAGATAATATACGATGCCATGGATTCTGATCCGTAAGCATAGCACTTTATATTTAAATTCTAATTCATAACTAGCAGTAGAAGCAAAGTATTACCAAACATCTACAAGGGCTTAATGTTCCAAATTTTATGAAATTAATTTAAAGAGTTGAACAAAAAACAGACAAGAAAGTTGAACAAGCCACAGACAAAAAAAATCATCGATGAATAAAATAAAAATGTTTTCACTAAATCCTTTGGAAGAAACTCTAACCTTTGCTGAAAGTAATGCTATTTGTAACGAAACATACAGTGAAATATTGTATATTTCTATCACTTAGGGATTCCATAATTGGTAAGTGGACCGATGGAACGTCTGGGGAGGCTAGGTTGAAACGTCGTAATGCTATTCTCAAAAAGATTCAGCGCAACGCCAATGCTCACACGGGTCTTAAGAGAAGAAAGAAGTATATCTACATTAAGATCCGTGATCAGAAGAGCATAGTTGTCAATAAGGTAAATAATGCATAACTAATTTCAAATCGCTCGTTTTAATGGAGGTAAAATAATATCTATATACATAAATATAGACTCTCTAACAAGTAGCAAATTTGATTATCACAATTGTGTACAATAAGTATGGATTATCTTCAAAATAACAAAAAATGTCAGCCATAGAAAACGCACTTTTCTTCATTTTACATACAATGAACTTATGTCATATTTTGCTTTTCTTGGATAGAAACGCAAGTTGGAGGAACAGTATGGGGGCACTGGCGCACCACCCATGCCACCTGAGGAAGGGCTAACTGAGCTGGAGGTCCGATGTCTTAAATTCTGGGGTCACGAGGCTGGTGGATGTAAGTAAAGTAACAGTATTTTCCATTGAGCCTTGAAACAAACCCGATATAGAAAAAAAACCTAAAAAGATACGTCCTCACGTACATATATGATAATTATGAAAGTTAGAATGTTGTTGGGACGAAACTTCAGCGCAAATGTTTATTTCAGAGAATGTGCTACTACAATGTTAAAGTATTGAAATGTATGGGTTTGTCCTTTTGATTGTCCCTTTTCTTATTAAGTTCCACTTGCATTTTAGTCGTTGCTGGGGCAGTAAAAACCAAACTAGATGAATCCGACTCGGAAGTGGACTCATCTGCTGAAGCCGCCCACATACAAGCCTGTGAGGAGGAGCAGAAGAAACTGCATAAGGAGTACAAGGAAAGTCGGGCGGCCACTGTCAGAGCTGTAAAAAAACAGTACAGTGAGTATGTTCATTAAAATTTTTTTTTTTTTTCACTCTATCATCACCATCCATTGTTTCCTACAATTGAGACCATGGGGGCCGACCAAAAAACTTTCACGAACCTACTAACTTACGTATATACAGGTCACTTTTATCACGAACCCATATTTTTGTTATATTTTGTTTCTTTGTTAACCTGACTAACTTGTGAATAAAAATTAATTCCTCTGTAATAAAAATTAAATCAACAATTTTCATTCCAGAGCGGGAGACTGCTGCCTGTAAACCAGATCCTTCAGAAGTCATCACCGTACCGTCACCCTCACCAACAAACACTGAACCTGCGGTGGATGAGAGCAGCCGAAAGTCCCGTTTCCGTCTAAAGCGTTCGAAACGTTCCCGTGCAGCCTTACATAACAGTGGTGACGAAAGTGACCACGACAGCCCATCTCGAGGTAATGTATTATTCATAAATCAAAAGATTATTCTCTAAATTAGATACTCACTACAGAAAATCTAGGTTCGTGGCAAAAGTGACCAATATTCGTATTTCTTCGGTTTGTGATTTTTTTTTGTTCAGCCGCCTAGAAGACAAACTGTCAATAATTTCCGATTTAAAAAAAAATATAGAAAAAAGTGAAAAACCATCTTCAGTGTACAAAAGTTCACATTGACATACAGCCCCCCAAAAAATTATAAAATCTTAAAGTATCGTATCTAATGTCATATGTCCAATCTATATATTTGTTAATTGAAAATAGATCATTGAAAATTTTGAAAATTTTACAGATGTGACGCCTCCTACTAAGGCTAAGCCCGTAGCATGCAGTACTGGAATAAGGACTTCAGAGCGTCTGGCCAAAAAAAAGACTCCACAGCAATCAATAGAAGAGTCTCTTTCTCAGCTGGACTGGACGGACCGATCTTTGGCAAAGCGGTCGCTCACCTATCAAACAGGGGACAACACTTTGGATAGTAGTAAGTACTCATAAAATTGTTAAAATTACAAACAACTGTTACAATTTAAATCATAGTCATATGGCATAATTTTGATAATATTTATTAAATTCAAAAATATAATGTGAGACATGTTGTTTAATTTTCTTGTAGTGTTAATAATATTTATCCCATGTTAATAAAATAAAAAAATTCTAACTTGTAATCGTCCTGACGAATACCGTGTATCAACATTTGTCCAATGATAAGAAGTTCACGAGCCTTCTTTTAACCTCACTTTTTCAGGCATTAGTCCGAGTCAACATAACCTCCCCGACCTAAGTACGTCTCCCCTCCGTGCAGTCGATGATGCAGAAGATAGTGAACTGCCGAATTACAGCGTAAAAGTAACCACAGAGGTTGTGCCAACGAAATCTACTGCCAAAGACGTCCCAGCGAGATCTATTTCCAAAGACGTACGTACTGTCGCGACCACATCTACTTCCAAAGACGTACGTACTGTCTCGACCACATCCACTGGAAAAACCAATGTGAACCCTGCAAGGACAGAAATCGGAGAGAAAGTCGAGTATATCCAGACATTAACCGAAGATAAAGAGGGCATGATTACTCGTGTGGGACAATTTCTTGATATGCGTCTTGAGGACTATGTTCAAACCGAGATGGAGGTCTACCAAAAAGTCTTTCAAGCACAGTCAGAAAAAATGGATGTAGTTAAACAGAAGGTGACAGAAGTGTGTCATGATGTACAGCGGATACAGAAGACCCCAGTTGATCTCTCAGGAGTGCAGAACCGCTTGGATACCATCGTCACAGATACAAACAACCTCAGTTCTCAGGTGAACGAAGTCTGTGCTAACGTATCTAACACCCAAGAGAAGATGGGGTCAGTCACCACGGACCTTCAGAGTGTTAAAAGCACAGTTGGGACGTATAAAATGGAGTTCAAGAACATCAAAACAGAAGCCCATTCACAGAAACTAAGGCACAACACTCTCATGCAAAGCGTACAGACTGTACAGCAGGATATCAGTTCGACTAGGTATGAGATGCAGGAAATCTCAGGGGACTTAGACCTCATAAAGAACGACTTTCAAACCACAAATACTGGCCTTGAAAGTGTCAAGAGTCAAATGGAATTGATGAAGAAGGAAATGTTCATGCTGAAGGGTGAGGTAAGCTCTTTAAAGACAGAGGTGAAAGGGAGTACCAAGAAAATCGAGGGCTGGATGGATGCTATAAACAGCACCATAGTTCAAGCCTGCTCACTACCGGGTCCACTGTTTTCCATACAAAATCCTGTTCCGCCTTTACGTATCAAGTCAGACTCCGAGGAAGACGAACCTTCTGATGGGACTAACGCTGCCCATGGTGCTAATCCACCTACTAGTACACCGATGGACAAGGATGATGGTGCTGAGGGGGGAACTAAGTCAAGTGGGAATACCTCAGAAGTGACTTTCAAACATAAAGATACAGGAGCAACTTATGCGAAAGAGCCAAAAACACCCAAGAAACAGATTCTGTTTAATACCTCTGCCGACACAGTTCCCTCTATGTCCCCATGTAACGATTTAGACCCTGCCGAAACCCAAGATCCCAACGTTAACATGAACGTTGAAATTTTGGTTCAAGATACAGAATATGACTCTTCTCAATGGCCAGAAACTCAGTCCCAGGACATGATGGATGTACAGAACCCTGAAGCGGTAATAGAAGTGCCTATTACTAGTGCCGGGGGTACTGGCTTCATCCCTGTTGTGTCCATGGCGGCGGGTGAAGTTCCTACAACGGTTGGCTATGTACCCCAGTCTGTGGTGAATGTTATGAGAAAGCGTTTACATGATACTGCTGAGTAAGGAACATGGACTATCAACCCTTTCTATTATTTCTGTTGGTTGGATATATTATTTTAAAGTGAGGATGTATACTCGTATTTAGTACTTTCAAAGATTTTTACAACATCTATTACTGCAAATCGGTAAGAAAAGAGTGACAATCAAGCGGACGTTCAACTATTATCCAAGAATTACTTGAAAACTGTATTGATACAACTAGCACTGTTGAAGATATACGTACATGGTTAGAATCATGTGAGACATTCCTATAAAGTGCATGTGATGACATAAAACAGACAAGTCTAGTATATAACACGACCACCTTTTATTTTAAGTTTACTCAGGTGTTGTATAGGTTTTAAGTATAATTTCAGAAATGTGAAAAAAAAGGGTCTTACACGACCGTTCAGTAACCAAAGAACCTCAAAAACTTTAGAGGCTAAATCCTCTTTACATATTTTGTATATTAAAAAAAAAATTGTTCGCCAGGAACTTTTCCAAATTTGTTTAGACCTCACAGAGTCTGCAACATACTAAGAACAAATGTTATTTTGTCGTCTGACCTATTTAAGTGACATATTATATCTTTGTGGTGGGACATTCATTCGGCCTCGTTTCGGCATCAAAAGTTAAAAAAAAGAAAGATCGTCGGTAAGAACATGTACAATAATCAGTAGAGAGTTTCGTCACAACGATTCTGTAATTTTTACCCATCTGTGCTTACTGCAACTGAATAGCATGTGGTTCCGTTGTGGCTGTTTTGTAAGAGCATTCTTAGACATAGAAATTTTACAAAGAAACGGTGCTTAACAGAGGATGTTATATAATGTTATGTACGTCATTTTAAGAAAAAAAATTACTAGGATACGTATCATTATAGATGTTAAACTAGTTGAAACACTTTCAAAAGTCTTTCTTTCTAACGAGGACGTCCAGCTTGTCCTTGTCCACGTCCGCGCCCACGAGCACCACCACGACCACGGCCGCGACCCCTTGCACCTGTGCCTCTTTGCCGGCGGGTTCCTCTGCCGATATCCACAGGGGCGGGTCCGCCATACTGGTTGTAGATGTATCGTTGCCGATACCTAACCCCTGCGTGTCCTGGGCCATAGTTGTCTGGGTGAAGACCGTCACCAGCGGGGACGTCTTCCGGCTGAAGGTGTCGGTTGGCCCGCAGAAAGCGCGCGCGTGCCTCCACTCGGATGCGCATCTCCATCTCTGGGTCTCTGTTGTCCCCCGGCCGCAACTTACGTAGCCCCCAGTCAACACAGCGGTTGTGTAGTACACAACACGCTTTGACGACCCACGAAGCCTGAAGTGGTTGCATGTGCAGGGCACCTACACCAGACTTGGACAGGACACTGGAATAGAAAATAATTTTTTAAGATTGACAAGAAAGTGATGATAAGTTCAGTTAGTGGTATCAGTATAGAAGAAAATACTAATTGATGCATTATCTACGCTGCTAAGGAGATTCGCAAATATTAAGTCATAATAGGTGACCACAGTAAGGTTCTTGGTCTATGTTGACACTAACTGAATGTGTCCGTTTCTTAGTTTTTAGACTTTAATGTGACAGGTAGCTGAATATTACCGCCAGCGACTTTTAAGTTGCCCAATGCACCTCTCCACTGAGGATCTAGCAGTCACGTGGGCCACTTGATATCTCTGCTGGTGGGGCTCCAACTCAGACAGCATTTTGCACCGAAACGGCGTCAGTACTTGGGGTGTGAGTTTGTACCTGCGTGGAGATGAGTTCTAGCCTTTAGAAGCGAAAACATGTTATGTACATGTTGTGTTTCATGTTTGTACCATGGAAAAATCTAAATACTTAGTAAGGATGACTGTCTGTTAAAGCATTAGACTTGGAAGAACAACTTGCTGTTTTTTTAATATGACTTATTTATACGTACCCTCCGTCTCCAAGCAGAAAGTATCCCCCGAACCTCTCCGGGCGGTAGGCCATATGATGACCTAAGTCAGAGTAGGCCAGTACGGACTGGTCGTGGTGGCACCCCGACATACCACTTTCAACGTAGAGGATCTTCTCTTCGTAGTCGGACACGACCTAGCCGAAAATATTAAATGAATAATTGTCTTTTCAATGCAGAAAATACATTTTATTTATTTTGGTGTGGTGGAAAGAACTTTCTTGTAAGGCTGCAGCTGAGATGTATACATTGTTACTAAACAAGTTTGAAAGACTGAGTTTGGAACATAATATTTCTCTTACTGACCACTACTGTTCAAGGTAAATTATGATGTTCAATGTTCTGTAAGGCACTGATGTAAAAACTTGTCTACTTTGGGTTAAAAATAAAAAAGAGTTGATGTTTACTGACATTTATTTATGAGGTTATTTTATTGAAGATTCGTTAGTACGATACAGTAAGAATTATTACACATATCTTACCATCACGTTAAGGGCATGATAACCCTTCCTACACACGTACACGTGCTCGTTTCGTGTAGGCCTCATCAAAGGCACGTAGGTACCATCAATGCAGCCGATGCATTTGTTCACCTTGTGCCTCTGGGCGAAGTTCACGGCTGCGAGGTGGAGTGCCTCTTCCTGTGAGAAATAGTAGGGTCAACTATTTTATTTCTTTATAAAGATCTTGGGGGCCGACCAAAATGTTTTCTAACATTACTTAGGTTTGGAGTAGTAATTACTGTAGGGTTTAATCATTATTTTCTATTTCTATGTATTGAAAAGTATTTTTATGTTACTTTTCCCTAATTAATGTTCTTTTTTTTCCTTTTTTTTCTTACCTTGGGGAAAGACACATGTCTTTTGTAGCGGGAAACGAGAAATTTCACAAAGGCAGTGACAGCCCTCCCAACACTAGAGCGTGATACACCACCCTGAGTGTCCCGAATGACAGTGTAGTATGATCCTGTTGCGAGGAACCTAAGAGCATAGCACACCTACAAAATGAAATTGGTTTGGATTAATATAAAAGAGTTGTTTTAATTATTATTTTAGGGTGGCTTTATTGGTTAATATAGGATCATATTTAACTTAAATAAAATGTGTGGGGTATTTTTCATGGTTTGGTGAACTAGTACTTTAAGACATAAAGTTTGTCTTTTTTTTATTAGGGGGAGGGGCCAACTATATTAATGTAATAATTTTTTGGGGGTATAAGATTGTTTGTACCTTGTGAAACAGGGGTATGGGTGAACCTCTTGTCTCATGTTTGCCTTTCCCGGGCCGAAAGGCACTTTCCTCAAACTCGTCGGTCAGCTCCTCCACGCAAGAGGGAGGTAATCTGTAGCGTGCCTCAAAATCTTTGATTCGTGGGTAGGAAACCCTAGGATCAATCCTTGCCTTGACGGTCCTAGTAGACTTACACCTCTTAAGTCCCCATTGTCTCCTGTAGCTTTTGGAACGTAGATAAGTTTGAAGAGCAAAGTGTTGAAATGGTAGACAGCGGGCCGAAGGTTTGTCTTTTGTAGCGGGACGAACTGTAGGAAAAAGGACATAAATTTATTAGTATTTCTACTAGTTTCCTCTATTATCGCCCATGTAAAGATTAAAAGTATTATTTCTATTTTTATATAGCATCTAAATGAGATTATTATACATAAGGGCCGGTACTGACGCTTGTTGAAGTATTGTACAAGCTCACGAACCTATACGATATTGATAAATCAGAAAAAATCTTAAAAATCAAGTTTTAAGAATGTCTGAAAACTCACCCATCTTGGCGGTAAACCATGAAGACTAGAATCGTAAACAGGAATGCTTAACATTGACGATAAATAGGTTTTACGAACCATTTTATGTATCACGAATCCAAATTTTGGGTTCGTGAAATATAGCGTTTACGAACCTCCGCGAAGTTCGTAAACGCGTCGCGAAGATTCGTATATTTTTTCTGGACGGCGATTCTCAGGTTCTGAGATTCGTATATTTTTTTTGGACAACTTTTGGGTTCGTGACGACTGGGGCACTCATATTTAGATTCGTGAAAGTTTTTTGGTCGCCATACCTGAATGACATGACACATTTAAAGTAAATTCAGCCGCTTCAGTGTTATCGATTGGCTAGGATACCACCTTCAAGTCAACACCAGCCTCATAGGACGTCCCATCTCACTGGACTACGGCTGCCCTTCCCTCCCCTACTCTCCCACCCCAAGCTGGTGAGGAGCCTGATCTGGATACCCCCTGGACTCCTGGGTTCATGGGCTACCCTATGGTCTTAAGGTCAGAGCCAATCAGGAGCCTCATTTCCTTCTTCGTGTGACGTTGAACTATAGTAGGTTAATTACCCGTTAATGTTAGGTATACTTTATTAGTTGATTTGCCCTACGGATAATAGCTAGTTCCTATCACAGTCTCCGTCTCGTTCGACTGCTGTTGTCCAATACATAATAATAGTTCCATATTATGTAAGACATAACACTCGCGTGAAAGGATGTTCTTTATTCCTGTGTTATTGCACTTCCATGACAAGATTTCAATTGACAATGAACAGCTCCAAGGATGGAATCTCCTCAATCACACTCAGTCAACGCTCCTGCCAACTAAACAGTCTATCAGCTTCTATTCCAATTCCAGGACTCAGCTTCTAGAACACAACCTTTCCAGGATGGTTACTCACAACAACGTTCAGCTAACTCTGACTGAGCACCGGCCATGTATGCCTCTTTTGTATGGTGATAGTATATACGTCATACCTAGACTCCCCTTACTCCAAGAAACTTTGACAAGGAGTTATAGCTAAGCCGTGAGCTGATGTAAACACTACGCTAAGCTTACAGAGCATGGACTGACCATCCGCGTCAGTACAACATAATATGAAGTCAGGTTAGCGCAATTGCAAATATTTTTTGGTATATTTCTTCAAATTAGAATATATATTTGTAACACATTTCCTTACTGTTAATCCGTCAAAATTTTCAAATAGAATGTAATGTAAAGCTTAATTTCCATGTGGAGTACCTTCCCCGGTAGCTTCTCCTTGGGTCAGCCATCCCATTTCCCCACACCAGTGGTAATAGGTAGAGTATCAGAACACCACGTATCGGAGTACCACGTAATCTACCACTTCGACCACCTCGGAGCAAGGGTGATATCACGGACTATTTTCTCGGCGCGGAGGTAGATTTCGTTACGGATTGGCAGAGGGCGGCGACACGGCGGTGAGGGGGACAGGCGACCAATGGGTCCCGGGGGACGGGCATATACCACCGACCGGCGCCGGGGATATCAGGTCGACGTATAGGGAGTCCTCAGGAAATGAATTTATAGTACTGCATGAAGAGTCCCTCCTTTGAGGCTAATACTCCGAAGTCTCAGGCATACAATCCTAGGACTTGGATGTGGAATACTATCTGTTATTGTAGATATAATATTTCTTATACTAGGCCTAATTGGAAGAACAATGCAGTGTAGTGAAATGGTTTGGGAATAGATAACTTAGGGGAAAAAAAGAGAATAAAACCCCGAGGACTATGCTATATACAGCCTTATTATCCATGGTAGTTTTTGCTTTCTGACATAATATAAAAACAGCCTGCCTTCGCTACTTCAATGCTCATTCAATCTATTGTGTATGTCATCTCAATCTTAAGCTTGTAAGAATATTATAACCATCCCATTCTGAGCTAATTCCATCTACTGTATACGTGATTTCCGTTTCGAGAAGAATCTAAAAAACAATTGACTGAAGACCAGACGCCAATCTAATAGACATTTTGCAGATGATGTCATACTGGCCAAAAAGGTAATAGATACCATATTGTTGATCAGTTTGAGATTATTTCAATTTATTTCATTATTCAAAATCATCTTGAGCGCTATTTATGTAACATTTATCCTAAATGATCTCCACAGGTCATAATTATCCATTTGTACTGAGAATTAATCAGTTTGATCAATTCTAGTCTAATCTAATAGTAACATGGCACATTGATCACTTCTGCAAAAGGTCTATACAACTCCCAGCACGGGAGTGTTTACAACGAACCTGTAGTCGTACAGAGCACTGTGGAAATAGACAATTTCCTGACGGCCCTCCCCTCCATCCCCCTCCCCCTTCTCTCGTAAGTGACAGACAAGGCCTTAGAATAGTACTGCCTATTCCGGGGACAGATTTAAAGACCTGGGTTTCATGCCTTATGGGTGCTAGGAGGCCTGCAATAGGGCCGTCCCTGACGGAGAGATGAATAAAGGAAGGGGATCCTGATGTCCGTTGTTGATATTGAAAAACGGCAATGTTGCATGTCCACTTAGTATTGATTCTCAATGTCAAATTCCATAAAAAAAATCTTTTATCGCAGTTCATGACAATTTTAGCCCATGCCATTGTCATTAAAGCCTATATTTCACCAACCGCTTTTGATGCTGGCGATTTTTGTATTTGTTTGGTTTCCCCTGAGAAAATTGCAAGGAAGCATACATACCAAACACCATTTGTAAAAGAACACTTTTCTTATGATATATAGCAGTATTTAACCTGAATTCCCACTGCCAATTTTGAAAATCGACAGCAAATTTTCCATGTGGAATACAGGCTTAAGGCCAGCGTCACCATGGCCAATATGAGAAATGATAATCTTAAATTGCTGAATTTAAGCGTGAAGCTCCCCGTCAATGAGACTTTAGGGAGGGGACGGCTGCATAGAGACAGCAGGGGACACGGTATTCGTATTGACGTCTCGGAGACGTATACCATACTACCACGGCGTCCTATTCCTTCGTATTTGTTTAATTGAGAGGCAAACTGTCGAAGTAGTACAGGGTGAGACGTATGTCTGATCCTGTGAGTAATTGATCCATAGGGACGCCGACCCACCAAAACACATCTATTTGTGACTGGGCCCCTCAATGCCGATAGTCCCCAGACTGTATAGTGTTAATGTAAACTGATAGTTCTCATCTCTGCTTCTATTCTAGCACCATCTGATAGTTCTCATCACTTCTGTGGCGTATTAGTGTGGCAGGATTCGTCTAGTGGCACGATTCATCTACCGGCCTTCTACCGCCAGCATGTGCACTGAGGTAGGTTCCAGCCTCGGATTGTCTAAAAGTGTGTTCTTTAAGTCATGCCAGTAAAAGTTGTAATGGGCAGCAAACTAAATAATACATCCCTCTCATCTTTTACCTCACTAGGATCAATACCTAAATGGCTAACTTGTCTCTATTCCAAAGTTTGTGAATGGGGTACTTGTCGAGATGTCCAAGATTATGTGCAACCGACCAGTCGAATGTCCTGTAATCATGCTCGGTGCGTCCATCCTGGCAGAAGGTTCTTCTTTCCACATTAGCATCATCTGATAGTTCTGGTCTCTACCTCTATGCTATCACCATGTGATAATTCTCATCTCAGCTTCTATGCCCTAGTAACAGAAAAACGTACACACGAAATACCCCATTGCTCGTGTTCCTTAAAATGTTTTTGTGATTTTTTGTATCAATCAAGTTTCTGTACTTGACAACTGCTTGTAAATCTTGTGAAAGCATCGTCGAGCCCTGAAGCTAATGATCCACGTTGCGACATTTTCTAAACCGACGAAAAAACTAGGAGCCAACCGATTTTAGGAGAGACGGTATTTTGTCGGTCCTGAATCGGTTAGGTAATTAAACCTATCAGTCCTAGAATTGGTCCAGAATCGGTCCAGAATCGGTCCCCTGCCTATGATCCACAGAGAACTTGATCACCGACGGTTTCCTTGTATTTAAGACTAGAAATGAATAGGAATACAGTAAAAAAAATCGCATGGAATTATTATCAAGATTTAACAAATAATTTTGTATTAAATACATGTATAGGGTCAATGCACCCAGATGTACATAATATTGAGTATGTATAGACAAAATATTTGAAAAAAATAAATTTCCATCGAAGATCCTCAAATTCAGTATCACAAGAAAGGAAATTAAATTTCATAAATAATGTTGAAATTTGCAATCTAATCGACCTAAAAATTAATGAAATTAAATTGAAAAAACCTAGCCATAATAAAATCGGTCCAGAATCGGTCCAGAATCGGTCCAGAAATATTAAACATGATTAATAATTTTGTCGGGCCATTGTCGGTTTTGAAATTGGTAGGAACGATTTTCAATTCCACTTGTCTCTTCAAAATCGGTTTGAAAAAATCGGTTGATATGATCCACGTTGCGACATTTTCAAAAGTGGACCGATTCTGGACTGATTCTGGACCAATTTTGGACATAGAAAATATTTTGAATATCGGTTGAATATCGGTCCAATTTTGTCGCAACGTGGATCACCAGCTTGACTCAGCCTCTATGCTAGCACCATCGAGGTCTCATCTCAGACCCTATGGTAGCATAATCGGATTGCCATCTCGACAGCTCTCAATGCAGCTTCTATGGTAGCGCAACCTTAGTAAATGTACTGTGGACTATGGGAGCACGCAAGTTATTTAATATCCATAATTATCAACATATTCACCAAATTTCTTTATAGTGTACTGTTTGAATACATACCCATTGTCAAAAACTACTAAGTGTTATGGACCCTAGGTAGCTCCCGTTTTCTCAGGTTGAAACATAATTTTATCGGTGTAGACCCCTTAATGTGCCTGTCTTGGGTTATGAAGTACATATACTGTTGTTTATGCCAAGGGAGGTATGCCCTCTGAGCCGGCCTCTCAGGCTGACAGACACCACACAAAAGGTGCCAGATAGTCGTGCTCACCGATTCGATTTGTGGGAATCTGGGAAACATTGAATGCAGAGGTACAAAGACCAAAGACCAAGTTCAGATATCTAATCAAAACCGTCTGTGATTGAGTAAATGGTTTTGAAAAGACTCTGGGCTTACTCACGATATCGCCTTACTTGTATATAAATGTGTTATAATCTAATCTCCGGAAAGAACATTAATCTTTCTCTAAATTGGACACTCGCATTATGTACGTCAAACTATTAGGCAATAGGAGACCCGGGAATCCAAGGTTTGGTCCCTCCAGGGTCGGTGATTGTCGAGAGGATCTGAAATGGGCTGTACTGCCTTATAAAATGAATGAATAGCCCTCAAGAATACCTCACCCATTAGCAAAATCACCTTGGATTGTGTACTATATATGAGACATTTGTCGCACTTGAATGACCATAAATATCACTGTATAGCACGAGGTTATTGGAAAGCTACAGCCAGCATGTAGACCTCTATGATATCATAGAGTGCCAACCAGTCCAATCATAGGCTGTAATAATGTATCATTGCATGGCGCCCTTACCACAGCCCTATCTCCCGTTATGCCATGCAGCTATGAGCTGAGATAATCGGGCTTCACGCTGAATGGGCAGTGGGCGAAAACCAGCCATGGCGACTGGGAAAATATGATCGAGATTTGTGGGGTTATTACTGGTAACCAGGGCAACCAGCTGGTCAGTAGACTGACCAATGAGCAGTGAGGAGACCAGAGGGCAGTGAGGGTCCCAGTGGGCAGTGATGAGACCAGTAGACAGTGAGGTTCCTAGTGGGCAGTGAGGTGACCAGTGGACCGTAAGGTTCCCAGTGGGCAGTGAGGAGACCAATTGGCAGTGAGGAGACCAATGGGCAGTGAGGTGACTATTGGGCAGTGAGGAGACCAGTGGGCGGTGAGGTTCCCAGTGGGTAGTTAGGTGACCAGTGGGCAGTGAGGTGACCAGTGGGCAGTGAAATGACCAGTGGGCAGTGAGGTGACCAGTGGGCAGTGAGTTGGCCAGTGGGCAGTGAGTGACCAGTGGGCAGTGAGGTGACCAGTGGGCAGTGAGGTGACCAGTGGGCAGTGAGGTGACCAGTGGGCAGTGAGGTTCCCAGTGGACAGTTAGGTGACCAGTGGGCAGTGAGGTTCCCAGTGGGCAGTGAGGTTCCCAGTGGGCAGTGAGGTTCCCAGTGGGCAGTTAGGTGACCAGTGGGCAGTGAGGTGACCAGTGGGCATTGAGGTTCTTAGTGGGCAGTGAGGTTCCTAGTGGGCAGTGAGATTCCCAGTGGGCAGTGAGGTGACCAGTGGGCAGTGAGGTTCCAAGTGGGCAGTGAGCTGACCAGTGGGCATTGAGGTTCTTAGTGGGCAGTGAGGTTCCCAGTGGGCAGTGAGGTTCCCAGTGGGCATTGAGGTTCTTAGTGGGCAGTGAGGTTCCCAGTGGGGAGTGAGGTTCCCAGTGGGCAGTGAGATTCCCAGTGGGCAGTGAGGTGACCAGTGGGCAGTGAGGTGACCAGTGGGCAGTGAGGTGACCAGTGGGCAGTGAGGTGACCAGTGGACAGTGAGGTTCCTAGTGGGCAGTGAGGTTCCCAGTGGGCAGTGAGGTGGCCAGTGGGCAGTGAGGTTCCTAGTGGGCAGTGAGGTTCCCAGTGGGCAGTGAGGTGGCCAGTGGGCAGTGTGGTGACCAGTGGGCAGTGAGGTGACCAGTGGGCAGTGAGGTGACCAGTGGGCAGTGAGGTGACCAGGGGGCAGTGAGGTGATAAATTTGCAGTGAGGTTCCCAGTGGGCAGTGAGGTGATAAATTTGTAGTGAGGTTCCCAGTGGGCAGTGAGGTCACCAGTGGGCAGCTTTTGGTCCAGGGAGGCCAAAAACTCTGTTGCCTAGGGAGGTCTAGGATGGCCTGACCAATCTGCAGTAAGGTTCCCAGTGGGCAGTGAGGTTCTCATCGGGCAATGGAATACGAACTTCATGTATGTAAGACACATCTCACTCAAAGATACTGAAGACCTTCCTTTAAATATGATGCTTAAAGGACCTCTAAGCTCCTGTGGACAATATCAGTATGTTAAAAGAAAGGGACTGACGGTGGACATGATGAAAATCAGGCAAAAACGTCTTCTCAACTTACTTACAAATCCCATAGGTTCTTCTGTTGATTCATTTACTTTTTCCTCACATCACTGGGATCAATCATTTGAAATATTGCAATCAATTGTTACATGAAAATCCTGCATGTAACAAACTAACCCCCAAAACTATAGCTGCAAAACATGCCTGTTATGTCACTGCTTGCCTGGGATACCTATAGCTCACGGAAAACTACCTAAAGCTTCAGGAAAACCAGATTTAACAGGATCTCAATCTTTAAAACTCTATTGCAATGGGGGCAGAATAAAATAGAAGCCGCCTACCTCGTCTTGGCATTAGACGTGGATCATACCAGTGTGAGCACACTCCTGAGGTGCTGGAGTAGAAGTGGATGGTGAAAAAGTCTGGGATGGATGGGGAGACTTTGAGACATCTTACTCAGCCCTCCCACGTCCCATCCCACTCATACACACGTACAGAGTGACTCATACATTAACAGTAGAGCTCACTTGTCTGTGGAGTTCTCGGAATGTCCCCTTGGGGATATTTTGTACAGCTTTTGTAAGGCGAGCGGATTAGCCATTGGGGAGATAGTAAGAAGAGGAGCATTCCTGGAGGACGCTGTTCTGAACTTGTATTGCGGAAATGAGCAATGTGTTATTGGTTGCTTTCACCATCTAATTAGGAACTGAACGTCACGTGCAGTTGGGAATACTGTCGAAACTGTTAAAGTGGAATAACGACGAAACTTTACTTTGCACTTCCAAATGTATGAAATACAGCTTTTTGATTTAAAACTTAGTCAGAAACTTTACTTTGGACGGAGCCTCCAAGTTGTAGAGGCTGTTATGTTCTCAATCATAATATGCACAGGCATGCTTGTTAATATTCTATAACGAATGGTGATTCCTGAAATAGTCCAGTAAAAAATGACAAGCAGGTTGATGCAACTGAAAGGGATTTAAAATGAGAATAGATATGAAGTTTCTCTTTCATGGGTCTTGGACAACATGATATTAGATTTTAATGTATCGTGTATATTAAATCTGAAACAGACAAGTTAAGCTTACTGTGTAGATTCTGCGCCTGGCAATTGAGATGTCCTTACTTGTTTATAATATTATGTTTTCATAACACAGCAGTTCATTTACCATTTTTCAATGGAATTTTGCATGGGCTATCAGATGAATCACATCATGGAATTCAAACATAATGTTTTTTTAAATGAAATACCTCGGTGACACATTTAGATATCATTCAACATAATACAGAATTCAGCTTAAAGGTCAAATTCGATACTTTGGCAAACACGATTTTATTATCCTAATAGTAATGCAACAAAATCGAAAGGATGTTAGTAAACCAGTCACAATGTTAATACAAAAAGTGGCGCGTCTGTCAAAGTACAATATAAGAACTGGCAATCTTGTGACTTTATGAGAAAATGTTTTTTTCCAGGTTTATATTTTACTGCTCTGCAAACCATGACCTTTGAATAGGTCCTATACCCTCTTTACAAACTCGATGACTCCCGGGAGCGAATGACTAGTAAGAAAATACAACGTATCTATCAATTACAACTTACAAAATACAGCTAATACATGCTATTATCGTGGTACTAATAATGAGATGAGAATGCTATTTTGGTAAAAGTTTTTCATTTGCGTCCAAAATACTTTTACAATCTAAAGGTTAATGACGAAGCTTACATTTCTTACCATTGACATTAATGCACATTGCCTTACCAAGCAGAATGAGCTATCAGAATTCTGCTGACGTTTCCTTTCCTTACGACCTCCTCCCCCTATGCATGACCAGGTTTATCCCGCTTGTCTACCCCAGTGAACGGCCCCATCTGTAAAGGCTACAGGTGGCCCACTATGGGAGGCGCGCTGCTGCTTCGGCCGACGCCAAACACACGCAATGAGTTCCCTGATTCCTTTCACAGTCAGGAACATAACCTCCATTGTGGAGAGCTATACAAGAATCATATTTTTTTTATGGAGATAGGAGTTATGACAAATGAATATATATCATACATATTATAGTACACCATTTTTCCAATTAGCTTCTAGGAGAACATAATATTCCATGAAGATGTCAATAACACAATAAAAAAAAACTACATCTGTGATTCACATGGGTCTCACTAGACTCTAGATAGTACCATACTTTATTATAGTACCATACTTTATTGAAAATAATATGTGAATGCATTTGGGGTGGGTTGGAGTTGGGGAGGGGGGTCCACACCTATCTTAATTCAAAGATCAGAGGTGCGAAAAGCCCCTAAACTTACATAGTGTGTGATCATTTGATACTATAACTTCTCTAATGGAGATGAATTAATGCTATTTCGAATATATGTCTAATGCATGCGAGGCATAAGAAATATACTACTTGCAGACTATGAAAAAACAGACAATGGATGCGGGTGAAATAGAGACTTCTAATGTACACTGCTGGATGAGTGTGTCCCTGGTGTTTTAATACCCTCTACTATCTGTGTTATATGACCCTACACGGGGAATGCATCACACCTTCAATTACATTCCCCTATGGAGCCCGCCTCCAACATCCCACATCTATATCAAACACGGGGTGAAAAAGCCCGTCCCACTAGCTTCCATCAGTGAACGTGTTTAGGTTTATGAAGCGACGGCGGTGGATTCTATTTTCCATGGCGCTAAACATCAATACGATATACACATATATGTACAAATGTATTCTGTCCCGTTTTATATAGATATACATCAAAAAGCTCATCGTGCCTTGATAAACCAATAACAACTTTCAATATATGTTTGGGTAATGGATCCGGAATATCAACAAATGTATACCTCATTTGCACTCTTACATTGAGGTGGCACATCTATGATTAGAATATATATATATGAGTGTGTATGCATGTATGTATGTATGTATGTATGTATGTATGTATGTATGTATGTATGTATGTATGTGTGTGTGTGTGTGTGTGTGTGCATGGTCAAAGTTTAAGGTGAGAACAGGTGGCACCTGTTTAGTTGAATCTCTCCCCTCCCCCCTATTTTTTTTTTTTTGAGAATCATGTTTCACACAGATAGTCTTAAAAACAATCCCGACCTGTGACAGCGAATTCTGATAATTTTACTTGTAAACGTCCTCATGCATTGAACTCTTAATTATTGCCCTTACATCTTCTAAAAGTTTTATCAAAGCTATGATAAACTAGCGTTAGCACCAGCCCCACCATACCCCGCCGGTCCCCTGCTACTCCCCGACCACGCCCCTCCCCTTCCCTCTGATATTTACAGGCGCCGCCAGGCGGCAGTGATGAAAGCCTTCCGGTTCCCTTTTTACCTGACTTCCGGTCTGCCCCTTTTTTCGCTTACTGTCACGGTGCCAGTACTGCCGCCTGGCGAGTGTTCACGGAGGATTTTGAAATGAACTTTGACCTTGGGGCTGTTATGGTATGCATATGAGGGATAAAAAGACCCCCTAGCCTTTTTAGCCTTTGATCTAGCTTAATGTATATATGCATGCTTTCATCCACTCTCAGGACTTGAGAGAGAGAATGAATGGATCATATTTCTATTTCCCTTTGGGTATGCGTTAGCCAATAGAAGAATTGATATTCTTTGATTTTTAACCTACACTGCAACCAATTTAAACAGATTGTGTTTTACATCATAGATATTCATTCAATTTTTCACAAGCTAGGTGTAAAAGAGTATCATTAATACATCAAGATCTTATGAGTCTCTTTAAGCACGACAAAATTACTGCTAAGATTGAATAGTCTAAATGTTGAAATAGCAGTACTAAGTCTACATTAGGGCTGGTTAGCTTTTGGAAGACGTCATATGTTTCCCTATTTACTCTTGAATATACCTGGGGATGTCTGTGTAAAGTTAAGTCTTCGTTTCACAACCATTCATCCTGTGTACCATTTAAAAAACTTAAAAACCATACTAGTGATAAATAATGCCTATATTTAACCTTGATTCCCACTGCCGATTTTTAAAATTGGAAGCAAAATCGACATATGGAATATAGCTATAAGGTTTTTAACTTATTGGCGATCTCACTTTGTCTTTACAGCCAACTCCCAGGACGCCCCTACCATCCAGCGGAAACATACAGGTAGGATCATTTTACTTCTTCCAATCCCCAAGATCTCTACCTCTCTGTTTAAAACCAATCCAGTTACCTATGGCGATGACAGTTGCATTTATTTTGATTTAAAATATGTCTATTCCCTGTGGATGCCTTTTACACTTAGGTGAATACAGGAGTATATGTGTACCTGTCCCACACGAATTCACTATGATTTTAAGAATACCTTACCATAAGAAATAAACCCTTTCCTATAATTATTATTATTATCTTATAAAGTATGACCTTTAACCTTCTGAGCCATAAGCGCATTGGGTCCCACTGCTACAAAAAGGCACAGCCCTTGATATGACCTTGGCAGGTATAAAGCAGCCAATTCTAATAGTCGAACCTCCTGGGCGACGAGGGTACTTAACATGAGTCTTGCAGAAACCCACCCTTCACTCTCCAAGCAGAGGAGGTATCACTATGGCAACCCCTACTTTTAATTATGGTGACCAGACATCTGAATGGGAGAGTGACACTGTTAATTTGATTATAATTCACTTATCATATAAGATAGACCCCTAATATATGTGACAAAGTTGTTCACAAACACTCATACTTTTTCGAAATGAACTTCAATTAATTGTATATTCAATTGTTTTGTAATAATTTGGGGTTTTGTTGATCACGGTCCAGTGACCCCTACTGCTTTCAATGGGCACATGGAGGTTTGTTTAACCCTCGTGCAGTCAGGCATGACCAATGTGACGTCATGCCGTTTATAAGAATAACTAACCAACCAACCAACATGTACAGGTAGGTCAATAAAGATAACCTATCATGACAAATATGATTAAAAGAGTATGACCTTCAACCTTTAAGACCCTAAGTGCCAATCCGGCTCCACTGTGGGAGTAAATCCTAATCCAAGGCCTTTCCGACCATCGGGGGATGTCCCCTTGTCCCCTAACTGCTTTAGGTGATTCAATTACAGGTACAGGTGAGGACGGACCATTTACAGCTCGCCCTTGTAAGGTGGTCACCTGGGAATTGGCTGTCCGGTCCTTAAGCCCTGTACACACTGGGATGAATAGGTGCACAAATCGGCTGATTACTGCTTAAGAAACTGGCTTTTTTTTGCACAGATTTAGATCAGCAACCAGAATGCAATATTGAAATGTACATGCTTGATATGAATCTATGCTGAAATCGGTTGATTATTATGGTTGAATCTGCTGATTTCAGTGCCGATTAGTCTGCCGACTTGGTCAAATTCGCCTGGTTGGTATATGGTTTTAATGTAGTCTTAAGACCAGGTACAGCCGACCCTAATTCCTGAGACAATGGAGTTAATCCCCATGAGTATTGGATCTAGGCAAAGAGGTTAATCTCAGAGAGACGCATGACTAAAAAGGGGGTTAAATTCCGGATGGAGCAGTTTGGGATCATTTGAATAGACCATGGTAATGAGCAGTTTCTTGAATCCATGGATTCTATATATTTTTTGTGATCTGAGCCCCAATGATTATAGTTGCCATCATTGTTATAGATAAATGATTTCTTTCATTAAAATGTTAAGCGTCGGTAACACTGACGGCCAGAGCATGTGCAAAAGAAATATATAAAGGAAAACAGTGTTGACAGTTTGATTTACAAGCTTATCCTACATTAATGTAGCTATTAGGAATATGAAGATTATAGCACTAACAGTATTTCTACCATAGGCTTTTAGTAGAATGAAAAGAAGATATATGGATGCGCTATTATACACCATTGTTTCACGAAGTCTTTTAACATATTCTGACAATAAACAATGAAAGTCATAACAAACGAACGCAATAGACTAAGGCAAGGTTTGAAAGGAAGTATTATGAATTGAAGCTTTACGTTCCTTATCAACTATCCTATATATGGGACATGTATACATGAAAACAATCAAGCGATACGTTGGCAATATCTTTAAAAACATAGAGCGCATCGAAACTATAAGCCTGTGTGAGCCTCTGGGGCCTTCTGATAAATCAGTCCCTCCTTAGTAAAAGGCCCTGATAGTCTACTCTTTACTGAAAGGTTCTACGCGTTGTCTAAAGGTTGGCCTTCACAGTCCCAGCACCTTGTCTAAAGGTCACCACGGGGGAGCTGCTCACAGGTAGGTGTGTGGGTGGGGGTGAGCTACTCAGTCCCTCCGTGTCCTGATAAGGTCAGGTGCTAACGGCTCTATCAGACAGCTGCCACCCCACACTTCTGGCAGAACCTCTCACTCAACACCCCTTACTACAGACGTGGTACATCATGAAGACAGCTAGACCATGAAGTAAAAATCCCTGGGGACGAAGGAAACTTATTTAGTGAAAGGAATTACTGAACTGAAACATTTTCAATAGAAAAATAACATGGATTAACAGGTGACTTAATTATTAGTGGAATAATTTCACATCTTCATATCACGGGTACTACGGGTTCATATACTTTTGGAAGGAAATGTCACTGATATTTTGCCAATACAAGGTAGTTGGTCTTAATATTGCACCATAGAAATGACAACTCATCCCGATACGTTTTCGTTTTGCTCCGTGAGTAGGCCTATTCAGAATTTTTGGAACTCCTTCATCCATCTGTACTATTCCGAACGGACTTCAATTGGCAAGGAACCCCCTCATTTATCTAAACCCCTCTTGCGTTGTGTGTATATATACGTCTGCCAATGCCACAGTAAGTATTGAATGCCACCAGCCACATGTGAAAACATTGAATTACGTTTCCATCCCTACTCTGAGTGCGCGCACGATAAACCCACTATGCCAAATCCCACACCTATGATAATATTAATATCTGACAGTAAAACTCACCAAACTATCGAACTTGGCTTATCATCTAAGCCAGCCAAGGGCGGCTAACCAATTTGATCATCATAGTAATTGGTCTAAAAGCCCGACTAGCCTGGAATATACCCCAGGGATGCCAAAGCTTTAAAACTATGGCTCTATCTAGACCTCTAAATTCGACAGGGTGACATGGGCGTGTTCTTTTTTTTAAAATCAAAAACAAACTCGACAGGATGACATGGGCCCCTAGTGGTGATATTGCCTTTGAAAATATAGTGACATGGGACATCATCTTTTTTGTAAAAAAAATTCGACATGGAAACATGACGAAAGATTAGTGAAAAAGACATGCGAAATTTGTATTTCTAAAATTCTAAAATTGACAGGCTACATCAGGACCCCCATCGGGACCCCCCTTTACTTCCTTTGCTGTGGTTAAAGATCCTTACCTCCGCGGGGTGCTGAGATAAGCACCGGGAAGATGGCGGCGCCCATAAATCGGCGCCATTAGCGCGGGGCATGACGGTCGTTCCATGGCCAGCGTTCCGAAGTTCACTTCCGGCCGAATCCGTTTAGCTTCAGATCAATACTGACCAGCGCCAAAGAGGGGTCAGATTGGGGGGAAGGGGAGGGGGGCAATGGGGGCCTGAGGGGTGGGAATTATCCCTGTTTTCCCACTGTGAAAGTGTCCAGAGGCAGAGCCATGAGGGGTCCAAGGGCCCAGTCCAAGGTGTTCTGATCGCTTCCTTTTGGTCGGGACCTAAACTACAAATGCAAAGGGGATTACAGCATGATATGTACATGTAAGAATGTTTTACTTTTGTAACCTGACTTAGTCTATAATAGGTATGGCCACCTCCTACAAACGCAATAGTTTGATTTATACTGTTGGGTTATTGGTTATTGGTAACGTCTGAATTTACCTGAGCATAAAAATTAATTTTTGGTTCTGGCAACGACTTGATCTGTTCCTGGGTTCTCAAGGACTTTTAGAGTCCAATACGTTACTGTTAGGAAAATGTCGAGAAGTATTTGTGAATACATTAAAATAATTTGTTCCAACGTTTTTCTTGTAATAGGCATATTAGTCTTTAATTCTGTAGATAACATTCATTCTCAGTCCCGTAAACTAACTACATGTATACATTTAAAGAACTGAATAAACATGTCTAATCAGCGTGACACATCTTACAAAGGGATACCTGTCGGGTTTCTGTATACGACCTCCTTTTAGTTATTACTCTTCCTATCTGACACTCAGGGTCGTATTCATGTTCCTTCATTACAAGACGGCAGATACAGTTGGCCATATGGGCCGCCAGGGCGTCATTTGAGGGTATTAAAAGTTGACATTTACAAAAGTTTCTCTGATAACTCAGACTAACGACGCAATAAAATGTCTCTTAAACTATATTAATAGGGGGAAAAGGAAAAAGAACTCTTAAAGGATGCTCCTAGGAAAATGATTGTTCTGTTTAACATTGCGAGTTTCGCCGAAAGTCCAAATTAATTGCGTGTCTTGCATAGTAAACCTTGAGATGAGGGGTTTCCCTCACTCATAACTATACGCTTAATGTATAGCAGACAACAGGAACCTAGCACCCAATATAAAAATGCGCCTTTCTGTTAGGATAGTTGTGGCACGTCCGAACAATGAAGGGATGAAGAACTTGTCAAGGCCACTGGGTACCTCTGCTGACGACCAAAGAAATTTCACGTATCTTATGCCCACGATTCCAAAATTTGGATTAATGAAATAACACAGAATTGTAGATTCGTGTCCTTTTTTCAAAGTTAAAAACACTCTTATTAAATTGCAATTTGTTTCTAATAGATATAATGAAGTATTTATATAAATATTTATATTTTATGTTTTATAGGGACATTGTCCTCCACTAATCCGTCAGGCATCTTTTTTTTTACACTTTCACACATCATTTTTTAGATGCGCGATCGTATTCTGGAGCAGTTTGTGGATGCGTTTAGATGCGTGAATTTTTTTTGTCGTCACCCCTGCATTGGTCATCAGTTTATCATGCCAGGAACCCGTGGCAGAGAATGTTACAGGCGCGGTACGCAGTGTATGCTGCGTGGTACCCAATGGCTATTAATGTAGTTGTCCTCCTCATTAGGTTAAGGACCAATTAGCCTACATATTTACCTCTGGGCTGAAAGCTTAGCCTTATATCATTGACCACTAAACAAGGTCAGGTCAGGTCCCGACCGAGTTTGTACTGACTATGTTACGTTAAGCCGGTCACCCAGTATTATGTCTATTATGTCATTTTAGGTGTTAAGCCGTGTCAAATTCCTATAGGTATATTCATAATTATCTACATGTGCTTTTTTTCAAGAAATTGTTCTTATTAAACGATCCAACCTAGTTGCCTTATGTCTCAGGGACACTAGATATAGGAAAAATATATTTCAATGGGATTTTAACAATAATAAATGAAGACATTCTCAACAAGAATTTTTGTTAACTAATACTTTAAAAATATATACAAGAACTACGTAGTTTGTTCCATTTCTTTCATATAATATGATTAAACAGGGGATGAGTCTTCTATGTGGAACAATGCAATCACATACTGTAACAAACAATACCCAGATGTTTATGGAAAAAAAGTCCAAATTAGGTTATGGTTTGAAACACATTCTATGTCTTTCCTATTCCTCCCTCACCCCCTCCATCTATCTTTGTGTTGTGGACACCCTTGTCTGACCACCCACCTCTCCCCGCCCCCTCCTCCTTTATGGATCTGCCCCTGTCATGTCCCAGAAAGCCCCTGTCTCACCATGGAGACAGACGCCCGGCTCGTCCCTGACCAGGTTGACGGCTTTGACCGCTTTAACCTTGACGTGTTTGCCCCCGTGGTCAGCCAGACGACAATGTGTTTCCTGGGCACACAAGTCGGTGACGTCACGGGCGGCGTTCACGTACAGACCTCATATCCCATGTTTGTCGTCGTTGGCTATGTCTTATGTACAGTGACGAGAGAAGATAGAGTCATATTATCTTATAGGGGGCCTATGGGCCTTAGTCAGAAATATTATTTAGAAATTTTGCTGAAGTGTAACTGCCGCGGCACTTCGTCAAGCCGTCTACTAGGCTTATCACCCTAGAATATACACCCCCTGTCTAATCATATCTTGAATGTTAATTATACCATAAGAACGACGGGAACAGGACTATTTCCGTTATGTGGCAGGAAAGTTATATTTGTTATTTATTTTTGGGTCATTTCCAGGGAGATTTCTCCCATGGAAACCCCCGGCCCTTATATTTTTGTCAAATTTGAATATCTGATGTAACATCCTCGCCCTGTGGGGAGGAGGCTTTAAAACATTTACAGCTCTCTCCCCCCCCCCCCCCCACCACACTTTTTCATATAATGCTTTGGTTTCTGAAAAGAAAAGTCCCCTGATCCGCCCTGTATACACAATGTGTGTACCCCACAAAGACCTCATCCGGGGTAGTTCAACTGATGATTCCTAAACCCTTCAATTGACGGTATGGAAAATTTTCTAGATGACCACCAAAAATGAATATGGTAGTCTGTAGAATAGGGCGAAAATAAAGGTTCTCTCCGGGCCTCAGGGGATTAGTGGGAAAATATCAATTCGGCGACTAAGGACCTCCTCATCCGGGACCAGTTGGTGATTCCCCGCAGGTCGTCCCCTGTTTACCCTGCCCCCTGGTGGGGTTGGGGGCGGTAGACCTCCGGGCGGGGGGGGGGGGGCTGAGGGGCGGGTAATTAGTTTAGTGGACCGGCGTGTTTAAAGGGGTCGTATCGACCGGGACGAGTCGGGGAAGGTAACTGGCTGCAGCCATGCCTGGTCACGTTCAGCCAATCAGCTGTCTTCTGGAATCCCTGCTCAATCACCATGCCTATACAACACCTTGTTTGGTCAGCGGGGGATACAGCATTTCGAAAAGGGGGGATCCACATAATAGGCTAAGAACTAAAGAGTGCATTATTTTCTCCTTGATAAGTCTAAGTTAAGTTTAAGTTCTCACCAAAAAATAGAAAGGGGGGGGGGGGGGGTCAGGACCCCACGGACCCCTCCTGGATCCGTCCCTGTTATTTATACTTCTTTTTACCTAAAGTGTACAGATTGACTATGGTGTTATCCAACTACTTAGCTATTGCTTAAGGGCCATACCCACTAAGCGACTCTGAGTCGGCCGACGGCGATCAGCGTCGGCAATCAGCGTCGGCGTCGGCGTCGGCGTAAAATTATCAAACATGCTTGATATAGATCGGCGGCCTCGTCGGCGGCCCAGTCGGCGGCCCAGTCGGCGCCGACCACCAATAGGGCCGCCGATTGTGTGTGGGTATGGCCTGTTTAGGCAGAGTAGGCCGACGCCGACGCCGACGCTGATCGCCGACGCTGATCGCCGATTCAACCAAACGTCGCCTAGTGGGTAAGGGGCTTAAGTCTCCATAAAACTAATCAAACAAATTAGTTCCGGTCTTAAACGATGCATTTTCGGTTTTCTATTTGGCTAACTTAATTGGAATCATCATTGGCCATATATGAATATTTCAGTTTAACCAGGATTAAAAGTGGGGTCTGCATTACAAACGCATTTACTAAAACGCGTTCACGCGAATTATTTCACCCTCTGTGCTCAGTTAAAGTCCCCACCAAAAAGGGTAAGGGGTGGGGTAAGGACCCCCTGGATCCCCCATCCCCTTGGAGCTATCCCTGACAAAACTGTGGGAATCCAGGGTAGGAAGTTTAATGTAAGAAAACTATCTGAAAACGTTTTAAAGTAAGTAGTGCAGTAAAAACGTGATTTTTGTCAGGTTCGGTTCCATAGTTGACATTTCAGGTCAAATGCTATATCGTAGTTGTTACTCATGGAATGTGTTTCTTGGGGCGTATGCCCACATTCCAAATAAGTGATCATGAGTTGTTGATTAATTTCACGGCTGTTAATCAAATCACATCGTTTGTGACGAAGTGCACAGAGCCTAGCTGCCCTGTTAAAGTATTTACCCAGGCGTGTCCGTTGTAAGTAGTGCACAAAAAGTTGCGTTTGTATCAGGTTAAGCAGTTCGCCCTGAATAAGCACGTCCCAGTTTACACCAACAATAAAGTTTACCATGGAATATTCGCAAAATTGCTTTCGTGCTTATTCCCTGAAGAAATTTGGTTGGCAGATTGCTCCTAAAATTTCTAAAATGCAAGGGTTACACCCCCTGGCTGTAAAGGCTGTTAGTTCAGGGGGTCTGTAGGTGGCCTATTACTCCCACCTGACCTAATGACCCCTCCTGACCTCCAGATTACCCCATCAAGATATATACCCACACAAAGGCTGCCCAGCAGAGTACACTCTTTAAATGACTGACAAGATAGGCACTTAATGGTACTACAGGATTTTAAATTTCAGTGACATTTTTCTATATCCTCTCAGAATGGTCCATAATATGCCAATAACACATGTCCAAAAGGAAAGCTTAGTTCACTGTTTGGTTTTTCACCATTGCTATGGGATTCTAAGAGAAACTATTTTAATCATGAAATTCCTAGACAAAAATGATCCTGTGTTTTTTTCTCACAAATTGATACAAATCTTTAGTCTTGATGTTGACAGCGTACTGAAAAAGTAGATCAAATTTACACTCTCCTTTGCACACCAATTTGTAAATGACATATATAGCCATTCACTGGAAAAGCATCGGGTGGCAGTGCTAGGATTAGTCACAAGTATATTTCTCTGTCCACATCCCTGTCTGAATAATCTACTTCCTTCATTTCCCTCTTGATTGCCTCTCATACGAAGCAATTCCCTCTCATAAGAAGCAAATCAGGAAATTGCCCTTACGACAAGATATGAATAATTCCCGATTTCTATTTGTCAATTTGACAAATAATATGGTATATCAATCATATTAAGGAAAAGTCCATCTAAACTGCTACATCTATATAGTAAGGTAATTTCATTATCTAAATAACCTTGGCTTTGGTAACTTGGAGTAGTCGATATTTCTGATATAGCCTGCTGTTTATAGCCTTGACGTTTGAAGTGGTTTTGGCGTCAGTAATGGGTAAAAAGCTATACCTCTCAGATCTCTGGGGTCAGGAACATCGCCTTGGGTAGCTGTAACAACATTATATAAATAGCGTGTTTACGACCAAAAACTTAAACTTAGCATGTCAGACTCATAGCCCGGTATATGGAAGCTTACCTCAATGTAGATATCAAACAAGATATGAAATACATGTGCCACCTGCATAAAACCTATTTATATTATATAATTATACTTAAAGTGTTACTGTAGATTTATACCCCACCTCGGTACCATTTACACTAGATATGATTTGATTTCTTTAAAATGTGCCTCAAGTAAAAATTGAAATTAAATCCTTTAACTTTATTAGAAGTGAGAGCTAACTAGATGAATAATAATAAACATCAATCTGTTTAACAGGCATCTATGTGAGTTTGGAACAAAAACAATTTATTACTGGCATTTTGTCTAGTGTTTCTCTCTCCTGAGTATAAAAAAATCATCATACAGAATATGAGGTGAAACGATACGTTGCTGGAGGGAAATTGTAAGGTAATAGATGAGTGGAATAATTGCCAGATGCTCCCTAGTGATGTACCTAGTGATAAACAAAACTACTAATGTTCTATTTCGGCAGAACAGTTGATGAGGGGTGATGAAAGGCGATATTCCACTATGTGGTACTTGCTTGCAGTGCCCTGAAAAAGCGCAAGGAAGCTGCTGCTAACCTGCTTGCAGTAGAGTACTGTAAGGTGGAATATAGGTACTTGCGGCAGTTGCTTGTGGCACTTGCAAGTACTGCATGCCGATGGTTTTACATTGGTTTTCTATCAATTGCTTGCGGTATCAGATACCAACAAGTTGGTATCTGACCTGCAAACTGCTTGTGGCACCTAAAAATAGCGACCGCAAATGCCAACTACTGCAAAGTGGAATATGGCCTTCAGTCAACACCTCTCTCTCATATTACTCAGACCATGTCAAATACACACAACACCTATATTTCTTTTATATATTTCGTGAAGTCAGATTGAAATAAACACAGGGCCACTATCCTTGGGTCACAGACCACCGATCTACCATGCACAAGTCAACATTCCTATAATCAAAAAAGGTTTTCATTCTATATCAACCCATATATACCTTCATTATTGTCCTGCTTTCTCAAAAGCGGGTGAATAAAACCATCTGTTATCGGCCAGAGGGCAATTATAATGCCTGTCTGTGAATCCTAATGTCAATTGTTGGGTTGTCAGTAAAGAATTTCAACATTTCCTGTGCAAGTGATATAGAATAAATGAAGTACAGATCAAGGGCTCACTCAGCAATTGTTATTGCCCCAGCTTGCATTCCCCTGTGTCTTGGGCTACAGCCCTCTCTATAGAGCATGTGCAAACCAGGGCAAAAACAATAAACTGCTTCATGCCCCCTTTGTCTCTACTATGTATAACCGAGATTAATGCACAGGAAACAGACTCAGCAGTATTCCCCATTCCCTTCCCCATCCGTTAGAGTAATCGTGTTGGCGTGCTGAGAGGCTATAGGCCGCTGTCAGCGTTAACCGTGGCCGATGGGTCTCCTGCCTCTGGCCGCGAGCTACTCCCTTAATGCACCACCCCTCTCCCCCTTTGTCTAACATTCCCACGCTAACCCCTACCCCTCCGACCTACCTGGCTGAGGTGATGAGGCGGTGGTGAGGAGACAGGTATTCCCAGATCCCACATGGCAGCCGGAGGTGTAGGTACAGGCCCCGGGAGGACCGGGTAGTGGTAGTAACCGCTCGCCTCCTCTCTGAGCCCGCTGTCACTGTGTAGTGGTGGATGTAGTGGTGGTGGCGGTGGTGGTGGTGGTGGGATGGCGCATGGTCAGGGGGAGGCCTCTCTGCCTGCCTCCCCTCTCACAGCAGCAGCGGCAGCAGCAGCAGCAGCAGCAGCAGCAGCAGCAGCAGCAGCAGCAGCAGCAGGGAATAACATGGCTCTAGAGTAGGTCCCCCGTAGGCCCAACCCAAGTTGTTGTTAATTGTCGTCTTCAGAGTATTCTAATCGTCCAGATGTTACAAGGCTTTGTAGACAGGATTTATATTCATAATTTATATCATCAGCAAATTTGATATATGATATATACAATGGTTGATGTAATGACACGGCTGTTTAGGTATTTGGTCTAAATAGGAGTGTATTCTTGTTCCATTACATTGAGGGGAATATATTAGTACATTGCATCGATAATATAATATAATATTCCTCAGGACTAAATTGCTATTGAAAGGACAGACATGATTACAAATATATCTTACAACTGAGATATAGGGAAGGGCTCACCAGGATTGCAGTTTTATCAACTAATTTGTTGCTCAATCAATTTATAATATCATTGAATTATTTAGGACCCCTCAGATTTTCCCAGGACCCCCTCCAATTTTAGTGCTAGGCAAGGCCCTGTTGGTGCAGAATACGCTTTACATTTTCACATTTTCAAAATGGCCGTACTGGCAGCTAGCCGTGGCGGTTCAGAGCCCCTGACGGAGTAGCGGAACAGGAGACAGCAGCGGCCTCCTATCTGCACGGCCACAGGGCCTGGCGTTATTAAACTACCATTACAGGCCCAGCAGCCTAAAACCAGCCTGTTCTATTACAGCCTGATTAAAGGGTTATAATGGACAAACAATGTGCAGGCCTCCTGGGTGGTGAGAGGCAGGACCCAGGGACATGGCGGCGGGTGGTTTCAGCAGTATCGTGTTTTGTGGACGTTGATATTAACAGGAATAGGGACGTGAGTCATGATGTAACAATGACAACATGACTCGCTGAGTCTGCCTTCGTTTTTCCGATTTTGATTTATGTGTTATTATGAGAGATGGCCTCTTTTGTAAGTGTAAAGTAGAACTCAGACTCAAACTCTTCATAATCATATATTTACGCGGTTTTTTTTGGTCATGGACAATCCTCCCTTTCCCGAGAAATATTTCACCACAATTTCCATGAAATCGTTGGGTTTTTATTAGCAAATTGTAACCATCTTTTTTTAACAAAAAATATTGTTATTGACTTCCTGTCTTGCCTATCGATGTTTGTTGTGATGTGACTAGATGGATCGATATTTGAAGAAGATTACAAAAGCAGCTAATATTCTGTATAAAAAAAGATGGATGACAAAGAGAGGATTTGGTGTAGTGCGGACGTCATCAATTTGAACTCATAATGTATCTGCACACTAATAAAAGGTTTAGCAGTCCACCCAGAATGTTAAAGGTCTTAGAGTGTTTTGGATATTGTAATAACAACAATCCTAATTTGCCAAAGTATCCCAACTATTACCCAGATAGAAACAATAAGCCCATCCCAGTTTTTACTAACTATAAAGTTTACCTTGAAATATCATCAAAATTTCTTTTGTGCTTATTCCCTGGAGAGAGTTGTACAATGCAAAATTAACCAAAGCAATTTGGTTGGCAGATTGCTTCTAAAATTTCTAAAATGTGACCTTGCATTTTGGACTTTTTCCCATAGGAACCAATGATAAAGCCTGTCAGTCCTACCTACAATGTCCAACCCTATTTTGCCCTAAAATACAATATTTTTATAGGCTGGCATACCTGCTAATCTGTCAATTGATAAGACGTAAGAAATGATAATGTTTAAGCAGTACTTTTAAATATAGAAAAACACAAATCTTGATTATTTAATCAATCCCAAGTCTGGGAGGCAAGGATGGCATATGTGTCTATTTTGTCCAACCCTTGTCCAACCCCAGGATATACCCAAAGTGGGATAGGCTTATTGAAAACAATACCCTGTCTTTCTTTAAAGGTACTTGGGTGTGCACAGCCTGATTTGTGTTGACCAGCAACATCTTTATTTTGGATCTAAGTTTATACCTATAGAAGTAAATAGAGAGCAAAAGTTCAATCGTTTACCATTTGTAAAAAAAATTCACGGGCTGAAAAGAAAATCGCTCTTTACCATTGGTTTCTATGATCAGAAAAATGAGTTTATGTAAAATAATGAAAAAACTACCGGATCATTTCCCACCAAACTCAGTGTATAACAGTCATAGACAATTACACAAATGTTATGAGAAAATCAACAACATTTACCGTTTGTGAGAAAAGTTACAGCGAATAAACTTTAAAAGGTGGGCATTCAAGCAGTTTCACTTGTTCATTAAAGGATGTATTCTTCCATTTAAAGAAGAATTGTGTGCATTATACCTTTTTAAGTGTCTAGGTTTAAATAGCATTGAGATAGTTAAAAAAGTACCTTTAAAGCAGATTTATTTTAAGATATGTCATTCAGTAACATTTATTAAGGTTGCACTTGGTTCTGAGATCTAATACGTTGAAATGTGGAAAAACATAGAAATAAGTGTAGGTTATTATAGTCAGGTAAACTATGTCTGTAAAGCCCATGTGATTGTGTCTCCGTCGCAGTAAGGTTCCTGTTAACCTGGCTGAGCAATCAGACCCAGGCATTTCCGTCTGGCCGGGGCCGGGGTTAAGGACAGTGCACACCTGGTGATGCAGCTTTTTACTCCAGAGCTCTGGGATTCAGTACTACAGGCATTTGCTGTATGTGGTGCTTCAGTAAGGTGTGAGCGTTGGTGGGTACAAGCCCATAGACACCAGATATACCCTGAATTACCTAAGAATTGCAGTAATTATTAGTTATTCATTCCATTTCTACATACATCTTTTTTCAGTAAATGTATTGGCTTTAATTGAATGTAAGCTGCTTCATGATAGTGAATAAAAAGAAAGAAAATTGACTTCCTTTTGGAATTTTGAATCTTTGCACTTCCATATGGGTGTATTCAGCACATCTGCAATGTAGGAATATGTATTTGTATGCCAAAGGCAGAACACAGATAACTTAGAGTAAAATGTCATCCCTGAGATTGAAATATATAATTATTATGTTATTTTCAAACTTTGACAGTTGTGTTTCAGCTCAAGGCGTGTGAGATTATACCCTCTGCTCCGCCAACGGTCATTTTGGTCAAACAGCATTATACAGGAGAGTCCATTGCGCAGACTCAGAGAAAGGTGTATACGCCTGGATCCTCCACCGTGAGTGTAAACCAGACTTCAGTTCACTTCCTACAATAACCTCAAATGTCAACTCAATTTGTCCGACCTACCCCAGCCGGCGGCAGCAGCTTAGCCAGGGACCACGGCTTTCAATTCCCAGTAAAACAAAGGACGCTCAATCCTTTTAATTGGGGCTTAAATAAGGCCCAATAAAAGACAAAAAATGTTATGAATCGGTTTTGATTTCGAAATGGCTTTCCTTTTTTCCTACGCTTTATCATTGTTGGCTGTGTTGGCTAGATAATTGTCACTTGCTTTGGAAAGATAAGACCGGCAGCATATTTGTTTTTATAGGATTTTCTGAAAGTGACTGCCACCGTTCCATGCATATACAGAAACAATAATTCATTCTTAGGTTTGTTTGTTGGGGTAGTTTAACATCCGGTCAACCACACAAGGTTCTTTCCAGACTGTACAAGGTAATGCTTTTCAGCTTATGGGTGATCATATCTATCCTACTCGTTTTGAAGAGTGGCAAGGTGTCTTTCATGTGCAATGTCCTATAGAAAGTACACCACATATCATATTTATAATTTAGTTTTTTTGACAAAATCAAAAGAAAACCACAAATTAATGTCACAAGCTTAATGTTCTTTGTGTAGGTTCCAGTAAAGAATGAAAATAGAATTGGCAAATTTGTCAAGTCGGCAGGGCAATTAACATTACAATTTCTTAAATTCAAGAGGGCATCATTTGACACCCCCCCCCCCCCCCATTAATGGCACATCTATGTATAGGCCTATGCATCAAGCGGGGAGGAGGGGTTGGACTTTGTGAAATTATGTCCCAAGAGAAGAGGGGAGAGGGTATACATTTTTTGGAAACGTGCGTAGGTACTATATGCATGATTGTCCGCTAATGCAGATCTGAAAAAATGGATATGTTTCAAAACAAATGAAATATTACCACCACCTACTTTGGCACGGACCATAGTTTAACGCCTAACGTATCCTTTTATTTATCCCAGTCGGGGGCCTACTTCTAGGATGATAATAATGCTATTTAAAAATATTTTCCTTGATGGATTATGAACCGAATCGTATGTGAATTGTATCTGATTTTATATGTTTAATTAAAAGGCATTGGTGCGCGCCCCTTTGCCCTACCCTGTAAATTCACTACTCCTTGCGGTCAGGTTGAAGGCGCCCATGAACTGCAAACCTTTCTAAAATTGACGAAATGTAAAGCCAATATCATCTTTGGTAAGTAGGCCTATTAGAAATATTGACTACGCGAATGGTAACCAGGTGGCGCCACTTTCACTTGTGTTTCAAGAAAAGCTCACCAGGTGGTGCTACTGTGCAAGCGTGGACCGCGAACGCGACATGACGATCCCACAGAATCCACACTTTCTCAGATTGAGAATCACGCGGAACTTGCATCACATTCAGTCGACCTTGGCCCATTTCATAAACCTTCCGAGGATACGCAATCAAAAACCATCCAACAGGAAATCAATTTAACCAAAACTTCAAAACTCTGTGAAGGTTTGTTCTTAGAATGTACACATTAGACACCCTGAACCTAACTTGAAATTT
This sequence comes from Lepidonotus clava, assembly GCA_936440205.1. Taxonomy (NCBI): domain Eukaryota; kingdom Metazoa; phylum Annelida; class Polychaeta; order Phyllodocida; family Polynoidae; genus Lepidonotus; species Lepidonotus clava. The sequence continues at coordinate 48,514,072 of OW387136.1, read as the reverse complement.
AATCTATAACCTAAATCTGACACGGTTTGTACATAAATAAACTGTATTGTATCCCAAAATTTCTAAACCTGGTATGCATTCCATAAAAAAACGGCGATATACGATAATTTTGATGACGCAGCTATGTCATGTCGCGATATTTTTTAAAAAGCGTGTCCATAAAAAATATCGCCACTATATTTTACCGTCATAAAAAGTTGCCGCCATCCTGCATTACCGCCGCGATATATCGCGGTTCGACTGACGCAAGAGCGCGGGAAACTTAATTAGGTCATGGCGGCCACCTGTGCATTTTACCGGAAGTCACCGTCTATTTTGCCGGCGTTTCGCTGGTTCTTGACCGCGTTCGTATGTAATACTACTGCCATTGCTGGGTACAAGCTCATACGCTGGTTCTCCGCAAAAGGCAAGTTTTAAGCTATGTGCTCATCCCGCCAACAAGTGCGGGACGTTGTTTTGACGCCATCACAGTCACCGAGAGAAGAAGCATCATAGATGAAACCCGCCGATTTCCTGCCCATCGTTCTCCTCTTCGTCCTTCTACAAGTCGCCACGGTACGTATTAACATTTCTAAGGTGTCAGTGCATATTGTAAGACGTGTGTAGTTTAAATCATTTATGAACGCAAAAATAGTATCGTATCTGTCTGTCTTTTCCCGACTGCCCCACCCGCCCCGTAGTACCCTATGTTTCGGGACGGGTTTAGAATACTATTTTTCAATCCAAGCTAACTTACTAGGGTTTCAGTATAAGGTGAATCCGTACGCGTATCTACAGGAATCGTGTTTGACTTTATAAGCTACGAAATGGCTCCGTCCCCCTCTCAAAATAAGAAAAAGGGTTTGTCACCATGTGAAATAATGAACTTAAGCTGACGTAATTCTCCGCAATTGTAAATAGAATACCGCCTCTCATAAATAGTAATATATAGGCGTCAGTACCACACTGTATGAATTCTCCAAATGGCGGTAACGTGCATCATGTAAAATAATATATATATATATATATTTCCTTTTTTCAGATGTCGTCCTCAGTGGGTGGCGAGTCTCAGGACCCGTCCACGACGGACTACAAACTTAGGATTAGCTCGATCATGGACGTGCTGTCCAGAGGTGTAGACGCGAAGGACAAGAAGAAGCTGGAGGCGATGTTACAAGATGCACGGGAGCAGTATCGTCGACAAGAGGAGCTCAACTTTGCCTATTACATGGGCAAATACACCAAAGCCACGAAAAATGAACCTGAAACAGATACCGTTATCGTCGTCGATGGTGAGGACTCGCCACTACCAGAAATGACTCTGCCCAAGAAGAAAACAAAAGAACCTGTCGCGTCTACCTCCGGACAGCCATTAAAGAAAAGCCGACCTGCCGCCAAGCTAGATGAATCCGATGACGACGATATCCCTGTGAAAGTCAAACCTCCTCCTAAGAAAGTAAAGGCAACCAAGGTAGTCGAGCCAGACCCTTCTCCAGAATCAAGCCCAGCTCCCAAGAAGAAAAAGAAACAGGCAGTTACAAAGAAGGTTGGGACTCCTGCAGTTCCAGAGAAGAAAAAAGGACGAGGACGTGGTAAAGCAGCAGCCGCTCCTAAAACGCCAGCCCTTGAAACCCCTTCACCAACTGGTCCCGCCTCCGGGAGAACACCCAAGAAGGCCAAGAAGAAGAGGAAGTCTGCTGCAGGTAAAGGCAAGAAAAAAGACCTGGGCTGGTGTTCCTCGGACACCGATGACGAGGGTCCACTGACGTACTCGTGCTATGAAGACGAGGAACTGGAGCTGCTTTACAACACCGCCAAACAGGATGAGTGAGTAAAACTGAAATAAAAAAAACACTAAAAGACACACATATATATGTATCGCAGTAGTAACAGCAAGGAAATGTCTGAGCATTGGATGAAAAGTAAAAAATATCACAATACTTTTAAAGAACAGTCTGTATTGTTAGGAAGAAGTTTTATTTAAAATATCAAGTAATCTAAACGCCGTACATAGTAATCATCAATAAGTATCAAAATATCACTGAATCAGAATATCAAAATGTTGACGTCGCGGTAAACTAATATTTTTTTTTTTTCATTATTCAGAGACGCTGTCCTCGGGAGGTGGGCAGAGACAGCAACCCACGACCACAAGATGAAAAAAAGGAGGGCCATCTACAAAAAGATAAAAGACAACCTCAACGCGCAGTTTGGAAAGAAACGCCGGAAGAAATACCTCTACTACAAGATAATCGATCATAAGAGTAAAACCCTATTTAAAGTAAGTAACTGTTAGTGTGGAGGTGCTTTATTTGCAGGACTTGTAATAATAATTTTATCTAATAAAGAAACAAGCTCCTAGTGTTATGGTATTTCCCAAAAAGTCATCTTTTTCCCTCTGTTTGGTTTCATTATGCTACCAGTATTGTAATAGTAATTTATATCACCACCACTTAAAAGACGTTATAACCCAAAATTAATTGAAGTTCATATTATTTAAATTTCTTTTATCATAGAAACGTCGACTGGAGAAGGCATACCAGTATTGTAATATTAAATTATATCACCACCACCTACACGACGGTACAACAAAAAATAAATTGAAGTTGATATTATTGACATTTCTTTTATAATAGAAACGTCGACTGGAGAAGGCATACGGCTACAGTGGCGCCCCTGCCATGCCAGACAACGTCGGCCTCACGGCGACACAGCTCCGGTGCCTGGAATTTTGGGGGGTAGAGGCTTCAGGCTGTAAGTATTTAGATATCTATTATCGCCTTAACATGTAATGCATTGAACCTGACATATCTAGTAGATTATTTACATCTATTTAGAAAAAACACTTGACGTTAATATATCTTATTGAGCTTGATACTTATCGTCACGATATTTTTAAAAATAATGTCAACCAACATCTAAACATAACGACAATTTTAGTAAATGAAATAATTCCTCCATTATATATTAAATCATAAGGTCAAAGTTTTGATACAAATCAGTCATTGCAGGGGCTCGCAAGACAAAGTTAGACCCCTCCTCCTCCTCCGATGACGACGACGATTCCTCATCAGAAGCAGAAGCCATCGCCATGGATGAGTGCTTGGCTGATCAGAAGAGACTGCACGACGAGTCGAAGCCGACCCGGGGGAAGAAGAAGACTGACGAGGAGGATATCCTAGAGAAATACAGTAAGTGTAATATGGAATAGTTGTTTTATTTTAAACAATGAATGTCGCTTGCTCAGTGTATGTTGCGCGATATGAAAAGCTAAATAATATTGCATTGATTGTACTACTTTTCTGTCGTTATTTTCAGCTCTCGATAACAAAAACATATCTTTATTACTGATAAAACTTGTTTATATTTTAGAATTGAAGGGTCCTGCCATCGGGACGATTACCGCAGCATCACCCAACCCAGAGGAAATGAAGAAAGCCAGTTCCCGTCGACCAGCGCGGCAAGTCCGTACAGCTGCTGCTGCTGCTGCTGCCTCCGCCGCTGCCTCTCCCGCGGCCGTCAGTGAAGAGGACGAGGGCTTAGATACACCCAACAAAGGTGATTATCTATTTCGGAGAATCAATGTGTCTTAGAAAATAAAACTTAAAAAATAACTTGATCCTATACCTTGTGAAAGTAACTTTAAAATTAAAATGATTTGAAACGTTAACCTCAGAACTAAATAATCACACACAAAATATATTATCAGCAAGAAAAAGCAAACATTTTTAAAAATTTTTTTAGTGAAGAAAAGAACCCCTAGAATGTGCGTCCGAGGCAGGACCTTTCATATGGTAACTCGTTCAATTGAACGTCAACTGAAGACTCCATCAATATCTGTTTCTCTACAAGAACTCGACTGGAGTCCAGCCCCTGCCGGCCGTGAGCTGTCGTTTGCCGAGGAGGAGGAAGCAGAGACCCAGGACCCTACAGCAGGAGGTATTATCGTCGCGTCATTTATCCCTGTTAAATATAGTGATAATTGTTCATATTTTGAAGAAATAGTAGGGTCAACTTTCATCAGGCGACAAGTCGTAATGTTAGCCCAAGAGTCGATCTTCACATTCTTGCCGTCACGATACTTATCACACCTTCATACAAAACATAGCGTTACTTTTGAAACATATATGTTACAGTCTCTTATATTATAGTATGTATTGTATCTCATGACAAATGTGATTTATATATCAAAGAAATTCTAAAAAAAAATTATTCTGTGCAGTTATTTTGGTATTTACTTACCTTACAGACCCCCTTGACGCGATGAACTTTGACGAGGATGCCGACATGAATTACTCCGTGCATGTGCGCACACCGGACATTCAACTGGGCCAACGTACCAACGTTACAGAGGATCCGCCAGAGAAAACCCAGGAGACTGAGGCCCGTACTGATGTGAAGGACAACGCATCAACAAAACCACCTAGGTCTCCGTCAAAGTCTACTGCTACTAGTGCTTTCACCACAAGTTCGGCAGCAGAGGGCCGTATTATTGAAACCATGTCAAACAGATTTGATGTGGTGGAATCGGGACTCATAAATTTCCATACTGACATGGGTGCGATCAAGCAGGAGTTGGTGTTACTGAGGTGTGACGTCCAGGGACCGGCAAAACAACCGACTGACCAGCATATCGCAGAAGAACTTAAGACGATACGGAATGACGTCAACACTCTTGGGGGCCAATTTTTCCAAGTCAAGACTGGCCTAATTGATATTGCAAATGAGTCTATTACTGTAGGGAAAGCTTGTCATGAAATGAAAGCTAACATGCTGGGCATGAAGGGCGATATCTCCGCTGTGAGAAGTGATGCACACACCCTCAAGTCGAAGTCGTTGGGACTAGCCAGTCAACAGCAGACTCTTGTGCAGGAGATGGGTGCTGCTAGAGAAGACATCCGTAATGTCGCAACAGACTCAACCCTAGTAAAGGAGGACGTACAAAGCGTAGATAATAATGTTTTAAGTATGCGTGTCGACACTGCACTGTTAATCAGGGAAGTGGGTATCCTTAGGGGCGATATCGCCACGGTAAAGAAAGAAGTGTCTTCTTTGAGAAGTAGTCAAAAAAAAATAGAACAAACTCTGGAAATAATCAAATCAGCGGTATTGGGCACCCAGGGAGTGATAAATTTAGAGCATGTGGAGATTAAGTCTGACCTTGACGAGCCAGTACCTCCAACCCCTGGTCACGATAGGCCTACACCGATATCTCGACACCAAGAGTCTTCGTCTATTGGTGGCACCAACACCAGTGAGGTTGTTTTCCGTCAGCGTGACGGACAACAGACTTACGCTGGCAGCAGTGACTTGACTGTCCCCCTGCCCTCGACGTCAACCCCTGTAACTACTAGCGCACGTATTACACTTTTTGCAGACACCCCAAGTCAGGAGGAAACGCAGGATCCCAACGCGTCTCTTATCCAACAAGAACATGTCCTTGCAAAGAATACTGAGCCTGACTCGGACTTAGAAAGTATGCAGTGGCCGTCGTTCCCCCACGATTCTCAGCAGGACATTGCGGCTGAATCACAGGAGGTGTCAGCAGAAACCAGCGGGGCTTATTATCCCGTAGTGCATGAGGATGCTGACGGGGGTCAAACAGTGACTCAGGCTTACGTACCCGGTCATATCGTGCGGCAACTTTCAAGAGCAGCTTCACCTCCACCTTCTTCTAGTAAAGCGGCAGAAACACCCACATTAAGACCAAGAGCAAAGAGTCCTGTAGTTATCCCAGAGCCCAGGCGAGGTTCTCGTATGAAAAAGCCTACTCACCCCAAAGACTGAACATGCGTCAATTGTATACAACGTTTTTTTATCACTATTAAATTGACACTGGCTTTTATGATTCTAATTAATATCGTTTTTGCCTGCATACAGAGTTAAGGTTGTGTCATGTAGAGATAATGGACAGAGATATAACAATTGATGTTGAAAAAGACAATTTATTCAATGGTATTCTGAAATAATTCGGAGGTATAAGTATTTGAACCAGCAACTGTATTTCTGGAAAGGACGAGTTTAAATTTGTATAAAGAAATTAAGTCATTACACTTTGAAAACCGGTTTGAAGTGTTAGGTTACTCGAGTAAAGAAAACGTTGTTGTGACGATATTTTTCAAAGTTTAAATTCTACTGCGACGGCAAGTAAGATTCAGTTACAAGAATGTTACAGAGTGTTTTGTCTGATACAATAAGATTACATCTCTGATTTGTCAAAGTTTAAATTCTGCTGCGACAGCAAATAAGATTCAGTTAGAAGAATATTACAGAGTGTCTTGTCTTATACAATAAGATGACATCTCGCATTTCGCCAGAAGTTCCAAGTTTACTACTGAGGGTATGTTTCTTAAATAGTCTCGATAAATGTTCGTGTAAAACTCGACAATTTGAACGTTCTGATTTATCGTCCTCTGACATTCCTCGCACCGCGAGGACGTCATCCCCTGCGACCCCTACCCCTTCCTGCTGGCTGGCGGAGTGCTTGAGGCATTGGCCCCCCGTACTGGGCGTAGATGTAGTTATCACGCCTCTGGACTCCCTCGAGGGAAGGGTTGTCCCTGGTATTGGGGCCTTGGTCGTGGTCAGCAACTTCCTCGCGGTCGATGTTACGGTTGTTGAGGAGGAAGCGGTATCGGGCGTTCACCTGGAGCGTCATTTCCAGGTCGGGGTCGCGGTTCTGACCAGGCTTGAGTTTGCGAAGGCCCCAATCGATACACCGATTGTGCAGCACACAGCAGGCTTTCACGACCCAGGAGGCCTGAAGGGGATGCATCTCGATAACCCCTCCACCCGATTTGGAGAGGCATCTTAGAATAAAATAGAAAACATAGTATTTTCATTTCTGGGAAAGTTATGTAACCGGAAAGCAAGATTATAAAGTGGCGCATACAAGACAATGGATGAATGACTACTCTTTGGATCCGACAGTTAGAGTTATTATTTTGTGTTGTAAATATTGGCGATATCTTTAATTAAGATGCATACCTCCAACGCGACTTGAGCTGTCCGATTGTACGCTCAACTGAAGAACGCGCGCTTGTCTGGGCGAACTGGTAGTCTCTCTGCCAGGGTTCTAGTTCTTCCAGGTTTTGGGTACGGAAGGGCGTGAAGACTTGGGGGGTGAGAGCATAGCTGTCGAAAGAAATAATAATACAACGTTAATATTACTTAGAAAATATTTTGCATTGTGTATATAATATAGAGAGACTTAGAGAAAGAGAGATATATGTGTTAGAAGTTAGAAAATTGAATTTGTAAAAGTAATACTGCCAGTGCTAGTGTCATGTCTAATATAGAGACATATTTCACAAATTTACCCCGTCTGTTGAAATGTGGTTAACAATATCGTGACGGTAGGGTAAAAAAATGACGTGTGATATTTGGCTTTTATGTTCTGTATATTTTTTATCGCCGTTTACTGACGTTTAACCTACCCGCCGTCTCCTAAGAGAAAGTATGGTCCTAGTCGACCATGGTTGGCGATCTGCTGTCCCAAATCTGAATAATCCAGGACAGCCTGATCGTGGTGGCAGCCAGACATACCACTCTCCACAAACGTTATTCTCTCATCGTGGTCACTGGCTATCTGTTAACATATAATTGTGAATATATTTTAAACTTGTATGTTATTTTGTGTTTTTTTATGCATTGTGGTGCTTGACAAAAGACGTTTATAAGAGATCAAGGTTATGAAGGGTTAAAGAGAATAAAAATGTAATTGTCTGTACACTATTTGCTGAATTCTATTTGTCATCATTTCTATATAATTATACTCACAAGAACGTTCAGAGCATGGTATCCCTTGCGGCAGACGTACGCATGCTCATTCCGGACAGGCCTCTTTATCGGGATGTAGGTGCCGTCGATACACCCCACACACTGCGGCATCTTGTGTCGTTCTGCGAAGCGGAGAGCTGACTCGTGTAGCGCCTCACCCTAAAAAAAGATAATAAGACTTTAACGTTGACGATAATATCGATCATTATGACTGAATAATTTAGTGAGGATTATTGCCATATTTATAGCGAATGCAGCTAACAGATTACATTAGGGGTCACCTTCTGAATATTTTTGACCGCATATTTTCCTTTTTTTTTTATGGACTGCTAAATCAATGAGGGTAATGATTTTTATCATTTACCTTGGGGAACTTGATGTATTTCTTCCTGCGCGAAACGAGGAACTTGATGAAGGGTAGTATGGCCCTACCGATGCTGGAGGTGGAGCAGCCCCCCTGGGTGTCGGACACAACACCATAGTAGGAGCCAGTGGCCAAATACCGTAGACAGTAGCACACCTATAAATCGGAAAAATTATAAAGAATGAATAGCATTAATTTGCAAGTACAGTTAGGATACACTGGGGTTATTTTATTTTAATGGTGATAATTTTTCTAGGCCTACTTCCATAAATTATTGGCGATACTCTGAATTTTCGTTATTTTGCTGTGGGTTATTTTCTTTCATGTAGGCCTTCCATAATAATATAGCGACATTCTTCTCATTTACCTTGTGGAAGAGGGGGATGGGCTTTCCTCTCTTCTCATGTTCACCCTTCCCAGGGCGAAAACGGCTGGCCTCGAACTCTCGGGTGAGTTCCTCCACGCAGCTAGGGGGAAGGCGAAATCTTGCCTGGAAGTCTTTGATCCTCGGCCACCTCACCCTTGGGTCAATGCGTTCGCGGTAGACCTTCTTTGACTTGCACCGTTTTTGCCCCCACATACGGCTGTAGCTTTTCCTTTTCAAGTAGGTAGCGAGCGCAAAATGTTGAAAACGCAGACACCTGCTGGTCTGAGGTGACCTGGTCTTCCTCCTGGGTGCTGAAATAAAAAATAAATGATAATTATTACTTCACTTTTATATAACTTTGACCGTAGGTTAAGAATTTGAGACTACAAAATTAGAGTGGTTGACACATTACGTGCAAGAAGTTAGAAATATCACTTGAAATAGACAGAATTACAAAATATCACCATTTATTGAAATTCGTCTAAATTCATCTATTATCGCTCACTTTGACCTCAAATCATTGTTTAGTAACTCTACAATACTGTAGGGGCCTTTATATTCAGACCAAACACTTCTACAGTGATTATAGTATATAGAGGTAAAAACGCTGAAGCGCGGTAAGACACAAAAATATTGAAAAGTCAAGAAAAAGCTCATGTGGCTTATTTGTGTACTCACCCATGTTGGAAGTATCCCAGAATGACTTGCGGTTTCCCTTGAAATCGATTTCAACGTTAGAGAATAGGTTTAAAAGGGGTTGTAAAACACCACGATACCAAAATTTGGTATCGCCGATTTTAGCGGTTTTGGACTATCGCGGGGTGCTGGCGATATATCGCCAAAGTTTTATGGAAGCGCAAATATCGTGGCGATATATCGTCGATTTTTTTATGGAAGGCATTTGGGCCTCGCGATACGCGGTAACCCAAAAACAAGTATCGCCGATGTTTTATGGAATGCCCCCCTGGAGCTGACTGAATACAGAGAATAATGTATGCATGATCTTTCTGAAGGTGATACATTTATTTATGTGATTGTTGAAAATTACAATTATAAATCTGAGGTTGAAATGTCCCTGATCCCAGAACATGATTAAGAGTTTCTGAGCACAAAGACCTTTCAAAATTTGAATAGTAAAACTGACCTAAAACATAGAAGTATTAATAAACATGTCTATATAGTTAATGTATTGTACATGTATCACAGAAGGTTATGTGAATTATAAAAGAAAGCACCACTAAGTGAGAGATTTTCACCACTGTGTCCCTAATCCCTCACGCTGCCTTTCAACAGTGTGTTAAATGTCCACCGACATGTGTTATACTGTATGTAGGTATTATGTAGGCCTATATACTATACCGACATAGAAACAAAGATCCCTATAACCTGGTAAAAGCTATTAAGTCTAATTTCTTACTTCTCCTCCCATTACCGCGCCTTTCTCCTATTCAGTCGTCATCAGCATGTATTGTTTCCCCCGGTGTTTCCAGGGATTATACGCACATCTATCCCATAATGACCCTAGATTGGGCGTTCGGCGCTTCATGGACACCTATGACGCACCCTCCCAAGTTAAAATACAAAACAAGATTTTTGGGGGTGCTAACGAGTGTCTAGGATATTGTTTCCATGTCATTCGGCCTCTGCCATGCTGCGCCTAATTTTCACTCTTTCTTCCTGTTACCCCTTTTCTCACCCCTGCCCAATTGTTTTAGGTCATTAGTGATCATCAGAATGGGATCAGTATTGGGAGGAGCATTGTTATCCATCGTTAGCTGCAGAAAACGAGCTCATTTTGACGGAAATCCCGTTGGGATGTTTTCGTCCGGGACAGATTTAGCCCAAAATGGCGACGTAAACATCATGATTCCCGCTGGTTCCTTTATGTCCATTCACCTGTGGGAGGATGAAAAGTGAAAACCCATTAGGACTAGGCGTCCCCTATGTTTCTGCCACCCCTCCCCTGTCACCTTGGTTACCCCTGGGGATCGGGGAGGGCCGCCATGTTGTAATTAAGGTCTGACATCATTGTCGTCTGCTCCACGGGATGCCGCCATCTTTTGTCCGTCTTGACCACGCCCCTTGTGACGTCACAAGTCGTCAGAGACGTCCGTTACGTCATCGAGATGCTGGGACACGCAATTAGGACTCTCCAAGTAGAGGTATGCATTGTCGGGTAGGACCCCAGCTAGAGGGCCTATATGTAAACACATTCCAGTTCTTGGAGAGTGAATACCACAATTCCAATTCAGATCATATGCACGAATTCTTACAGATTTGAGCTAACATGTCTGATCATCATCTATTGGTAATACTTAAACATGATTAGGCCTGATGTGTTAATAGTTGGAACATTTTTATTCTTATTGATTATACCATGCATTAGAAGGTATCGTAAACTGTATTCCGGCCTATTGCTTACACCACTCACCTGTGGAATGCATCTCTATCATAATTGGTCCTAATGAATGAAAAACCGACCAGCAATTGCTATTGAAATATTCGCCATCGCAAGTAGTCGAAATAACTCGACAAAATCAACAGGATATACTTACATTGCAAAGAGACTAATATCTGACAGAGGTATAAATCATGCTGGTGGATCGTTACGAATTGTATATATCTGAAAGATATTCAGGGGTAACCCTGAAGTGCATTACGTAATACAAACAATCAAAAATATTGGTACACATGTATTTGTGTGGAAACATTAAGGCAATTGGCGTACATGTCATTTTCTATAGATCTACTGCTATGGAATTCCATGAAATAATGGAAGAAAGGTCTCCACCCCAGTCTCACTCCGTGAAATAAATTCTTAGTAATCAGAAGGTAATATGGTAGGGGGTCGTCAGGAGGTAATGTGGGCCAATATTAATGTGGGAGGAAATTAAGCTATCTCACTGACTGGGAGATTAATGCACAACAAGATAAATTATGTGTATGGAGAATGAAAGAGTATGTCTATTGACATTCACTCCCCCCCCCCCCCCGCGGTGCTTGGGCGTGTCGCTATATTTAGAAGCACACAATAGATTCATGATTAAGTGAATCTTCCTCGAACAACAATGAAAGGCCCCTACCTGGCCCCTACCCCCCTGACACCAGTCATTGTACAAATACGAGTATTACTTCAAGTCTTGGAGGATGTCAGGTGACAATAGAAAGTATCCAGTTCCTCACGTGCTGTGTCCGGGGGGTAAATTAACCTGAGGTCGGATTTACCTTAAGAGGGATTCCCATGTAATAACATAACATGCGCAGCACAATTGGCTTAAACTTGAGGTGATTATATATAGCGGGGATTATTTGCAGTTTTCCCGCCTAAAATGCATTAGCAGCCATGAAATCAGAAACCGTCTTAGATAGTGAATGTATCATTGCGTGCATATATGTGTGTGTTATCAGATTGATTGTTGGGTATGAACATAGAGATACATAAGATGTACATATCATGTATGTCTATAGTATAAGATATATAAGAAGACAGGGTGTGTCTCAGACTTGGAACAAATATTAAGCAGTAAAATTGTACATGTAATCATCCAAGAATTAATGCCATGAGAGATAACACGTTCTGTAAACGATTTACCTGTCTAATCTGACACTATTGTATTAACAGATTACAGAAATGCGCATGGTGTTAACACTGCATTTCTCAAATAAGTTTATATGTAAGTCAAATTTGGCATGGAGGAAAAGACATGGATCTAGATTATGTTGTATAGGCCGTGGTGAAGGGCGTTAAGGAAAGGAGATTAATGCCAGGCCTTGTACTAAGGACAGAACACACACCCTTCAAAACACTCGGTTCATTAGGACTTTCTCATTGTTGTCAGTAATTAGGTCAATTGGAGGGTCTGGTCAGTCTAGACAAAAGGTAAATACGTGTAGTCGGCCAGGGGACAAATCCACAATTACTACACCGACTGGATTTACGTCACACCTTCAACAGCATAATGCTTCTGCAATTGGCCCATCCCCCATTTTATATGTATGTATACCTGCGGTTTGGACAAACGTTAGACAGAGTACACTATATAAGCTTTTCCAGTAATTAGAATATTTTGTTTTTCTACATCATCAAGTACTGCTGAAATACAATGACAGTATGGCTTCTTCAACTTGAAAAATTGACAGATTTACAGGTTTGCCAGCATATCAAATTGATATATTTAAAGGCAATAAAAGGTTGGACATTATGGCATTAGCATTGTTTCCTATGGAGAAAACGTTATTCCCTCGAGAGAGTCATGTTTCGATGTTAAGATGAAATTAAGTACATGTAGATTCAACTTTAAAGATAGTACCTTTTTAAACTCGATAAAAGTGCATGTACATGTATTAACACTATGGTTATGGCAGTATTTTGTATGACAGTGTGTACATACTTATGGAGCTAGGAACGACCTAGATACAAAGGAATCGATCTGACAGACCTTATTGTCCAATTTCGACCGTGTGACTTTCCAATGGTACAATATTAAGTACATACAAATTGCGTCAGAGATAAACTTGTCGATGTCTGGGGGTCGCATTTCTCTGATTATGCAAACACTTGGCAACAAACAGTAACCCCTCATTCCATATGTCACCCACCAACAACGTAAATATAGCGATGGCGGCTTAATCCATAAGTAACACAGTACCTAGAATGGATGCTGCCTTCATTATTATGACATTGGGATGTTCTTACCAGTAGCCACAGAGCTACATAGTTGCAATAAAACACAATATACATCCCAGGTACTAAATGTAAATTTCGCGGAATTTTAGGTCAACTTGCCAAGAAATGCTGATTTATATATATAAATCAATACAACATAGTAGGGGGGGGGTTATGCAACGCCAACGCATCCAAATACGTCAACGTATCTCAAAACTTCTTGGTTCTGTACAGCTCCGAATTTCCCAAATCTATAATAATTGAATGCATATCCTTTGATGATATGTACAGTACTTTCAATCATAGACATACATAATATGTATGTCTATGTTTAAATCTATTGTGAAACATTTATGCAGCAAGTTATAATTTCTTAGATGAGAGATACAATCCGTTTACTTTACGGGAGGCGTCGGGCGTGCTTAACCTCCCTACATATTTAGTCGATATTTGTCTATGGGAGACCTGAGAAAGTGTACCCGGTAGCAGGATGCTCCAATAAATGTCACCCCTAGCCTTCACGTATTTACAATGGGCTTAGTGTAGAACTCACACTACTGACGAGGCCAATAGGTACCCGGTAAGTACATCGACACTCAGATGGTGAAGCCTTTGTGCATATGACACTCAGGGATATACCTGCCGTCTTAATGTCAGTAGTGTATTTGTTGTTGCGTCAGGAACATAATTTTAAGCAAAGTATTATTTTGATTTAGTCGGGGCTGACGTAGTACTTAGTGTTTGTAATGTAACCAGCAATTATAGACTATATCGGAACAGGCAGGTTGCACCCCCGGGTTGCAACACTTTGTCTGTTTTTGTATGAAATTCTGAAATATTGGAGGTCCATCTTAGCTCAATATTAGATTTGAAGCCAGAAAGACATATCTGTTCATTATCTATCATTTTTCTCTTTAATATTAACCAAAATATCACTTCAATTAGACCATAGCTTCCAATCTCGTTCCTGTCAAAAACAATCTGATGCTGGTCCTTCTGGGTGCACCATTCAATTCAACTATAATAACAGGTTTGGTAATGGAAATCTCAAATGAATCTTTGCCTCTCTCATACTCGGAGATGGAGATATCTTCTGATGTGTTCATCCCTTTATACAAACACCTTTATACACAACGTTTGATCGGGACACACGGTACATACTGAATAAACATATATGTGTTCATTGTCTTTATTGAAATGTATTCATTATGTTCATGAAAACAAGGATATGTTTTGTTATCACTATCAGCCGGATGACCATGTAATTTCATGAAGTTGACAATAAATGAATAATAATTAAAAAAAAATTCTTATGATGTTATATCTTACTTTGACAACAAACAAACATAATGCGTCCAGGCGGGGGGTTCTGCGGTAGCATATGGCGGTCGGCCGTACGGTAGTCGTCACCCACTCCTACATGCCACTCCTGATGCCACCCTTTTGTTTGGATATTTACAAAGACTTAAGGGGGCTTAGTGGCGGAATCACAATACACTCGAGGACCCGTCATTAGAACAACGACATATGTTTACATATGTCAGTCACTAAATGAACACACTATTATATTATGGAGGGTTTCTAAATAAGGCTTGGTACTTTAAGTACTGAATTCACATTCTTTAATTGCCTCAGCGTCCGTCGAGCCTTTACTTTTTCGGTAGCCTTAATATGTGCATAGCTAGGTCAATCAAAGGAAAACTACGTTTGGTCAGGAGGGGATCTGGGGTATTGGAAGATGTTCATGCTTATATAAGTATACTGTTTTGAATCTGCTCCCGAACATATCTCTTTCTCCTTTTACTTAGATTATATATATACCTCTGACTCGTCAGTCAAAAAAGATTCGGAACGCGTGATTATACACTGAAAACACAAGGTTGTCAAAAGTGGTGCCAAAATCAACAACCCTATGACAACCTTCTGGAAACCTTGATGTCAAAATTAACAACCCTATGACAACCTTCTGACAATCTTGGTGTCAAAATCAACAACCCTATGACAAACTTCTGACAACTTTGAATGAGATACTGACAACTTTGTGACCACTTTATCTGAGATCATGTGGATATCTGTGATGACCTCAGGGTTTTAAGTCAATGGTGCCAAAATAAACCACAGCCATGGGTTGTCAAACAGATCTCCAGGGTTGTTTTGTCTACTGGAACAACTCAGGGTTGTCACAGGGTCTTCAGTAAGGTTAGTAAATTTAACAATGTATTTATGTTTGCTGGGTTCCTATTATGTAATGTTACTAGTTATTATGTATGCCCATTACAATTAGGATGCCTAAGTTGTATTAGGTATTAGGAGTTGTATGGTTTTGGGCACTATTCACTTACAATACTAGGGTTGTCACAGACAGAGGCCATGACAACCTAGGGCTGTCATTTTTGGCACCACTCACTGACAACCCTAGAGTTGTCAGGCAGAACTTTTGAGTCTCATTTTCTTCCCAGACAACCTTGTGACAACCTGATTTTCACTTTTGCTTCCCTGACAACCTTTTTGGCCTAAGGTCGTCAGGAGAAAATGACAACCTTTGGGTTGTCATCCAGCCTCAAAATTCACAATGACGACCCTCTGACCACCCATAAAGTTGTAACAGGGTTGTCGGAGGGTTGTCACACAGCATCAGTGGTCTGAAATGAGCCTTGCGACAACCCAAAAGTCACCTATGACAACCCAAAAGTCACCTATGACAACCCTCTGACAACTTTAAACTGGCTCCCTGACAACCTTGCGTTTTCAGTGTAGATCAGTTGTCTTTTGAAAGAAAGGAACTGCATGCAATACGGCGTGACGATAACTATCTGAACATACATTATTTACGGTTATCGATTTTTAACGCTTATGTCGGCCTATTCCTAAGTGTGCCTACTTTTAGTAATTGATTATCAAAAAAATAAAGTCATACCAAAGAAAGTGTAAATTAAATATTTCACACCATTCAATAGGGAAACAATCAAACAGGCAAATTCATTATTCAGTTTTGTTATTTCTATAATGATAGGCCAAACCATCATAGGTTTTTAGAGGGAAAAATAACAGTATCTACAACCTTTAATGAGACCAAACACATTAGAGGAGACAAACTCATTTGACCTATTGCCTAAAACAAAATAACTGAGATTGTTTGTTATAACACATTAACTGTTTTTGTTGCTACCAATTGTTTGCCCCACGGGCCTGCATATCTGTATACTATATCAACAACCACCAAGTGTTTATTGGGCAATAACTGTAATAAACTCGCGTGCCCCTCGATTACAATTCTAGTACTTACACCCACCACTAGATGGCCTGTTTGGTTGTGACAGTCTGCCGTCAAGTCCCCCTTGACTTTACAGTTTTAATTCAGGCGCGTGTCACTGCTCACAACTGATAGCTCAGTTATTTAAAGTGTGATAAACGCCAGCAGATACACACACTTACCGCGTACATACGGCACGTGTGAAAACACCCCGTGACGTCACGATGACGTCATAGTTGTGGCAGCTTGTGTGAGAGTCATGTCATGCTGCCCCATATTGGACCCCCTCTGGCGGCCAGTTCTGACTTCCGTTGTCATAACCTGCCGGGGGTGGTCGTCAAACAACGCACCCACTTAGGGGTAATTAAATAGGTTGGGGGTGTGTACAGGTAGGCTGGGGGGTAGGGAGGGGACTAATGTGTGTGGTAAGGGAAGGGGAGGGGGTAAAACGGAAGGGAAGCTGGACCAAGCTGTTGGCCAAATGGTTCCCTATATAAGAACATTTTGCGTCAATTGGGAGTATTCCGGATGGAGGTGCATTAACGTTTAATGTTTTAATTATATTTTGGGAAATATCAATCAACTGCAGTTTGCACTCGTAAGACTTATCTAGTGGAAGAATCTCTTTGAGAATAGGCTAATAGTTTTTAGACACAGCGTTAATATAACATGAAGCAAGAAGAGACGAAAGTATATATGGCTATGACTATGTGACAAAAATAATCAGTGGTCCTCAAACTGAGCACATGTATGAAAAGACCTATCTATCTGTGTCTATGTAATACGTTGCTTTTTGTAGTCCTGAATTTTATTGCAGCATGGAAACGATCATCTTCCCTTGTTGAGTTCATTCTGCAAGTCACATCGCAGGAAAATATGCATTCCGGAGGTGTCCACAACTCTGCCACTTCGCCTTTCTCCTACAAGGATAATGTACATCCACAGACCTGATTTCTTGAAAAAATATGGCAATTATGTAAAAAAAAAAAAAAAAAAAAAAAAAAAAAAAAAAGTAATGTTCTAACAGATGAGGAAAGAATATGTAAAATTTTGAATGTTGATCCTATATGTGTCCAAACGATCTCAGAGAAAATGCAATCTTGAATGATTAGAAATGTCTCGATGCAGAATGGTGACGCCGCCCAGCTGGCGGTGTCAGCATGTAGTGGTCTGTTTGGGGGAGGGTGTCTGTTACGTCACAAGGGAGCGGGCAGGTAAGACTATGGCGACCGGGGGTAAAATGGTTTAATTGTGTCAGTGGGGGAGAAAGCCCCCCTCCCGCCACCGGAGAGCAGGAAAGGTGAGCACAGGTGGGCATGTCACGGGCCCACATTAACCACAGCTTGGGAGGGGGAGGGGCCGGGGGTGGGAGGGCGGGCGGGCGGGGGGTGTATTGCCCATCACAACCCCCTTCCCCCGTGAATCAATTATGATGTCACTCAAGTAAATGCCATCATCACTTGGGTATCAGGTTCCTCGATCGCAATCCTCTCTGGCGCTGGGGAAACTCTTTTCTTTTCGTTTCTTGGAGATATACGCTGCTGCTTCAGACCATAGAGAAACATAAGATTCTGTATGTCTATGTTCACATCTATGAACATTTTAGTCCCCTGTATAGAACTTTTCTTATAAGCGCATTTTCAGCCTAGTATGTAAAGGGTGTACACAATTATAATATAGAGGTTTTATGTTTTTACGGGACCCTGTAAATGATGAACTCTTTCTTTTGTCCTTTGCGAAAGTGGTCGGGTTATTTTTTTCTGCAAATATGTAATCATTGTAAAGCCTTATACAAACTAGAGTACATGTACTACTAATTCTCGTAGCATAGTTAATGTTATAGAGGAACATGCATTGGATCCTATCCAATCTGTAACTCAACTAGTTTATCTTAATCTTTTTCTTAAAACTACCATCTTTATGATAAACACAAAACATAAACGTACAACAAAACCCAGCAATATTCGTGATGTATCGGAATTCAGTTTGGCGAGTTAATCCTGATAGACAAGTATGTTACTCTAGACTCTATATCTACAGCAAAATCAGTCTGGGCCCATTTTGTTTACAAACAGAAGGGTTACCTTGACCTCCTCCCTCTCTGCTACCCTATAATAGGTTCCCTCCGATTACGTCATTAAATAAGACGCCCTATACCATACGCCCCCATTATTTTCCCCTGCCCATCCCCTACACCCCCCCCCCCCTAACAATACCTGCAGCATCTCCTGCCCCACCCCCCGACAAAGCGCGGGAAAACGTCCCCTATGACGTCACATAATGACAGCGCCCCCTGTTATGAGGCAGTGTTACCACCTTGTGGTGACATCAGCCGCTGAGGTGTGTGGCATCACAGTAGGACACATGACAGGAGAAATCCGAGATATAGAAGTTTACATTTGAATACTACCAAAAACTACTGGAGAAGGGATTTCTAGAAAAGGGAACGATCTTGGTGGCTACAGAGAGAGGGTATACCTCTATTGGGTCAAAGAATAAAACTTTCTAAAACTAATTGAACTACAAACGTCTTCATTGGTCCATCATGCAACGTGTTTGCCCCTTACATCCAATGACGTCACAACAGAATGGAGGCCTGGGTTGTCACTAAACTGATGACGTCATGTGAGGTCACGGAGACGCTGATGGCCGTGACACGACCCTGTGGGCGCGTCCCTGGTGCCCCCCTCTCTGTGACCATGGAAACAAAGCGTCTATTAACGACCTCCTCAGCGTCCCACCTTGAGATTCAATCAAACGCGCGAAAAGAGGGCGTCGACTTAAGGCCTGGACACATATACCAACCCGACGCGACAGTTGAGTTGAGTTGCTATCAGTTGGTATATGTGTCATAGCCTTACGACTGGAATGTTGGCAATTCTACCAACTCGACCATCGAGTTGTACATCATGAGATGTTGAAGATGAACAACTCAACTGTCTGGTCTGAAGGGCCCATTACTGCTAAGGATTTTTTAATATAATCATCTTCTTATTTGAAAGTAACCCTTAGAGATACTGCATGAAATAAGCTTTCAGATGATATATTTTATGTAATTCTCCGACATTTATTTCTCTAAAAACATATTTCTTTTTATAATGGAAAGAAAACCCAGTTCCTATCATCAACTATAACATAATGTGATATTATACTGGTAAATTTTATAAGTATCCTGCATAAAAATTCCACTCTGCTTATATATACCTTTGCTAATTAGAAATATACTCAGTCCCTGCAACCATTTGGTCGTAATATGTGGCATCCCTCAGGAAATGACCCCCGACTGGTTAGTTGCCGACGGTCGGGTCTGAAGCGTCCCCGACGATCGAGTTGGTATATGTGTCCCGGCCTTTATACTCGTCGGCAGACGACAATTAACCACTGGAGTGGTAGCGCCACCTCACGCCAGGATGGGTACTAAGATATCAGTGACATCCCACAATAAAAATGTCGTCTGCAGGTTAAGATGGCGCGAACTCTACGTAACAGGTTACCTAATGGTGAATGGATAAATAGAATTCAATTTACAGACTTAGAAAAGTAAACACAGTGACGATGTGCTAAGTGTATTGGGTCGTGAAACTGGGCATTGATTCTATTGTGTAATCTGGGCATTGTGAAACAGCCCAGTGTTGGGAGTATCATAAAGTATTTAAGGGCCGGTAAATGAGGTAAATGAGGGAGGTGTCATGAGTAGGTGTCATCCCTCTAAGTAACCACGACAACGGAATGTCATGTGATCCTGTGCGAGGAGGTCAGAGGGAGGACATCTTAGGTGCTAGGAATAAAGCAAATTGAAAATCTTTAAAATTTGAATCATTCCAATGATAACCCTGAGGCATATTTGGCAAACATATATCATTGGAATCTGAGTAAAAACTGAATTTCTGTTTTCCTGAATACATCATGTAAAGAATTTAAAGAAACAAATTGCAATTCGGTATGAAATATTCAGGTGTATTATAAAAGTCAATTTTTTTTCTTTCCGGAAAGGTAACTCACAAATCTTACCTTTATGTACAACCCTGCTGAAGTATAGCGTCAACGGATATTCGTGAATATCATTGTTTGAGGGTTATTCTAAGCGCAACAGTAGCGGATCATGAATTGAAATGGGGGGGGGGGGGGGCTTGCCATAGCAACAGTTTTTCCCCACACGAATTTGACTTAAAACACATTAAAATTTCCCGTGCTTTACAAGTGGGGCCACAGGGTTGAGGTTAGCACAATGACAATAAGTACAGAGTATCCCCCACCTGTGTTTGTCATAGTTTACGTTATGATAATGTTGGAGAAGTAAGAGTAGCTTTGTGGGAATCACCCAACGTCAAGGAGGGCCTGACACGTTAAGCCTCACTCCCGAGGGATGACCAGTCCCGACTATCCGATGACCACCTATAGCTCAGGGTGTGGCAGGGATGACCAGTGTACAATACCCCAGGATGTGGTAGTAGGGATGAGAGGGCTACGTATTCTGAGGCTAGCATGTAACTTGGTACATGCGCCTAAGTTTTCAATACGATTGGATTAATATCAAATGAGTATTTGATGTTCAATAATATAAAAGTAAAAATTAAGATTTTTCAGCTTACAAAAAATATTCATAAACATACCCTAAGTCGGCCTAGGTTCTAGGTATAACTTAGACAAAGTATTTGCCTCTGGATATTGCCATTCCAGGAGGGGAGGGGCTTGCGGCGCAGGCTAGGTACAACTATGTATTAATATGTAGCGTTTTAATTTATCTTTTTTAAATAAAAAAATCTTATGTATGAAAATGCTTTAGGGAACAAATATGGTAGCCTTCCTAGAAGGGAGTTGTGCCATTCAGCCTCACCACTCACCACTCGTGTCCATCTGGTGGTTAGGAGTGATTCTGTGGGACCCGGTAGGAGGTCACCACTCTAATGAAAAAGGTCAACCGGGTGAAAAGTGAATAGCCATAGATACAGACCACTAGTGTTTCTGATGGGGTAGACAGTGAGGGGGTCATGGAGGGGTGGGACAGTCCGTCCCAAGTGGTCAGTCCGACATGTGGCCGACGCACAATGTGTGTATGGTCCGACGGCCTGTGACCCCAGTGACATGGTCAAGTCGGACCACTCTAACCAGGCGATTGTGATGGTCGGGGTCGGGGGCGGGGGGGGGGGGGGGTAATGTACCGTTCATTACCCGACCACTTGTCCGTCCGATCCCGAAATTGCCCATATAATCTGTCGACCCAGAGAGTTAAAAGTTTTAACTTTACTCTCTCTGGTCTACCCACGCCCAAGCTAATGTAATACTTCCCACTTTCTACTTTCTAAGCTTTCTGGCCCCATTATATGTGCAATCTCTAGAAAATGGAAAACCACATACAAGTATCATAAATATACAGTAAGGTTTTCAAACTAAAATAACTATTTAGATGCATTCTGTGAGACTGACCCAGTTCCATGTAAAGTTATAAACCAAAGTTTGACTACGATATTTCTGCTTGCTCTCCTTATTTGCCATAGGGGCCATGACATTATTGGCCGCAGGCGGATAACTGGTCGCTATGGACATTCAAGAAGAATACATTTGACCTTCCCTTATATCTCTTCTGTACCTTATTTCATCGGCTCCCCATGCTTGTACTTTGATCACTTCCAGCAAGGAGGGGGTCCCCGTTGGGGTCCTGTCCCCTACGCTCCTACCCCCCTGAACCCCCCCTGTCAAGTTCACATATTGTAATAGTTTGTCAAGGTCACCCCAATGACATACAGAGTGAAGTGACCTAAGGTCGTGCTTGGAAAGTTCACCCTCAAAGACAGTTCATTAATGGGAACGAGGTCATTTAACGTGAAGCCCTGTGCGTCGGGAGGCGAATCGTAATCAAAGGGCGTCCCACAGGTGGCATTCAACGTTACTATAGTGAATGCTTACATATATAAGGTATGGACTAATAGTCCAGGAGCCAAATCCAAAAAATGACTTTTTTCGTACGAAAAGACGGAGGATCTAAAAGTGGTTTTAAATCGTAGCTCATAACCTGAAGTTTACATTTTGACGTGTTGGCATTTGCGCAACACGCACATTTGGCCGGTATCCATGGCAACGCATAGCAACCACATTATTTTAAGTAACATTGTGAAAAAGTAGAAATATCAAAATAATTTTTCATACATGAGCAAAACTGTGCATTGTTGTACCTCAAATGAAAGCCCATGGAGCCGGGAATGTAAAAGGAGAACAACTTTTGTTGTCATGGCGACATGGTTGCCATGGCAACCAAAAACATTTCGAAATTTCATCATTTTCACTACTATTTCCCATGTTCTTTTTGTTATAATGACAATAATTAGGACAGGAGTGATAAAACTATCATTAATTGAAAGCACAAGAGTCCCCATTTTGTATTCATGGCAAAAAATTCCATTTGTTCCATTTGTTACTCTGCCTAGCAACCACGGAAATGTCATCATGTGAATTTGGCAATCAGTGTCCATTTTGGGGCAAATTCAGTGGATTTTTTGAGGTATATATTACAATTCTACAATACATGTCTAATTTGCACTTGCTTATCATCATTATTGATGAAGACTTGATACAAAAAATCTTTTTTTACAGAAGAAGGAAGTTTCTTAGGCACTCCAGTTGCCATAGCAACCATATGAAAGCAGGAGTTGAGCCGTTTTCTAATGGTTTCCCCCTTTACTAATGACCTTTCATTTCTAGAATTAGATCTGAACGAACTATCACTAAAAGTTAAATTTTGAAGACATAACTTCAAATTATTATGGTAAAATGGAAGATATTCCATTAATACTATTGGTCAAAGCATCCATTTGTTCCATTTGTGACTCTGCTTAGCAACCATGAAAATGTTAGTATTTGTATTTGGCCTACAGTGTCAATTTTAGGGCAAATTTGGTGGATTTTCTTAGATACATACAATAACTTTACAAAACGAGTCTAATTTGCACTTGCTTATCATTGTCATTAATGATCAAGACTTTATGCAATAAATGTTTTTTTTTACATAGGAAGGAAGTTTCTAAAGCATTCCAGTTGCCATAGCAACCATATGAAAGCAGGAGTTGAGCAGTTTTTTTTATGATTTCTCCCTTTTCTAATGACATTTTATTTCTGGATATGAGATCTGAATGAACTTTGACTTTATGTTCATTTTTTAAGACATAATACTAACTTTTTATGCTAAGATTGAAAACATTCCATTGATACTCTTGGTCAAGGCATCCATTTGTTACTCTGCTTAGCAACCAAGAAAATGACATCATGTGGATTTGGCTATCAACGTTCATTTCGGGGCAAATTCTGGTAGATTCTGATAGAAACACATAACAACTGTACAAAACATTGGAAACTTGCACATCCTTATTATCATTTTTAATGATGAAGACTCAATGCAAGATAACTGTATCACACAAGAAAAAGTTTCTATGGTGATAAAGTTGCCATAGCAACCATATGAAAGAGGGAGTTCTGCAGTTTTCTTATGACGTCTACCTTTTCTAATGATTTTTCATTTATAGATATGAGATTTGCATGTACTATGACCTCATGTTCACTTCACATCAAGTTGGTATGCTAGGGAGGAAAACATTCCATATTAGTACTTTGTGCAAAATCTTCCATTTGTTTCTTTTGTTACTCTGCTTAGCAACAAACAAAAGGGCATAATATGTCATCAGCATATATTTGAGGGCAAATTTGGTGAATTTGATTAGATAATTATAACAACTGTACAAAAGATGTCAAACTTGCACTGGCTTATTATCATTTTAATAGCGAGGACTTGAGCCAAGAAATGTTTTTCATATAAGAATTTCAAAATATTAGAAATGACTCTTCTATAACTACACATTCATTTTTCAAGGCATAATATCAAGTTGTTATGCTACGGAGGTAAATATCCCATTCAATCTTTTTGTAACCAGGGATAAAGCTGTGAGAACTCTGTTTCTATGCAGATATAATTGTATACACACAATAATGATAAATAAATATGACTTCTCAAAAAAAACAAAAAAAACATCATATACATATAATGATTAAGAGATAGAGAAGTATGCAATAAATCTATGATATACAAACTACATACAGGTAGATTCTTAAGAGCTATTTATAAACTATCAAGATTTCAATGAAATTATAATCCGAGCCAAATGTTTCAGGAAAATGTCACACGCTAGATAAACAATATTATTTTCTGACTGTACTTGTGTTTTCCTGAAATATGGAATATGTATCAACATTTCTAGTTTGCAGTTTCCAAGATTGAACCCCTTGATATAAAACAGTTAGTTCATACTATCAATTTTTAAAAGACAACTGCTTGTCTATTCATTGCACAATGTTATTAAGATTGGTCAATACAATCACTTATATATTCAATACAATCTTTACCTGTATAATGTTGAGACCAAGTTGTCCAAATGCTTCTGCAGGTTTCTTCCTCTTCAATTAGTCAATATTGCCATCTTCATCTCTTTCTTTGAAAATCAAGAACTAAGGTTATATTTAACTACAATAAGATTGATGCAATATATCAAAACCAAGTTATGTCTATGTAAACAAATCCTGGTCAATTTGCTTGTTATAGGTTAGGTAAGTATGTCATACAGTTTTCAAATTGTAAAAAAAAAATCTACTGACCTCCTCACTGGGAAAGATACAGTAATCATGCACACACCTTCATACAATGATAGAATTGTTCAATTTAGACGATGCCATCCTTGTAAGTTCAACCGTCTCAGTGGTAAGATCCATTCCTCAAGTTTGATGATCAGGTGTTCATTTGAGAGTATATAAATTTGTACTTGAATTATCTCCCCTTCATCAGTATGTACATTGGGTGACCTCAATCAATCCTCTTCTAGTGTTGAATCTGACTTATGTGTCCATGCAAACAGTTCTTCATCAATCAGCCAGGAATGTGTATTGAAGGTAGACAACATTGTTTTCAAATTGCAAAAACATCTACTGACCTCCTCACTGGGAAAGATACAGTAATAATGCACACACCTTCATACAATGATAGAATTGTTCAATTCAGACCATGCCGTTCTTGTAAGTTCAAATGTCTCACTGGTAAGATCCATTCCTCAAGTTTGATGATCAGGTGTTCATTTCAGGGTATATAAATTTGTACTTGAACTTGAATTGTCAGCCCTTCATCAGTATGTACATTGGGAGACCTCAATCAATCCGCTTCTAGTGTTGAATCTGACTCGTGTGTCCATGCAAACAGTTCTTCATCAATCAGCTTGGAATGTGCTTTGAAGGTTTTGAAATATCTACTGACCTCCTCACTGGGAAAGATACAGTAGTCATGCAAACACCCTCAAACAATAATAGGATTATTCAATTCATACCATGCCATTCTTGTAAGTACAACTGTCTCAGTGATAAGAGCCGTTCAAAAAGTCCATCTTTCCCCTTCTGCAAACAGTTCCTTGTCAATCAGCAAGGCATGAGAATTAAGGTATCAGTGTGGTTTCAAAATTGAAAAAACATCTACCGACCTCCTCACTGGGAAAGATACAGTAATTATGCACACACCTTAATTCAATTATATAACTGATGAAATACTAGTGTTCAGTCTTCCCCATCAGAATATATCACCTCAGATACAGGAATATTTGTGCAGCTGTCTTTGCAACCACAAGCATCAGTACAACAGAGCCCATTTTTAACGCAAGAGCAGCGCCGTGTCTCACAACTCTTTGTGCATTTGCATGATATGAGCATAGTTAGGGCTACTGGTGCAGGTGGATCACTGTTCCAATCAAGTTGCAAGTCTTTGTCTGTCATGATCCATCCATTTCCATTTGGTGATGGTAGTTCAGGATGTGAGACCAGTGCGCTGCGCCAAATGGCAGCCTGGAAGTTTGCACGCTCAACATGTTTTTTCAAAGCACCTTGGGTTGGAGGTAGCAGATGAGATTGGGGATTTTTGGATTTGCAGAATGTTTCATACCTTGCCTCATTTACACTGTTTGACTTGCTGTTGTAGAGTTTGCATACAAAATGCTCCATTCCTTTCAGTAGATCTTGTTCAAATGGAACTTTTTGTCCGAGTTTGCCAAGTACCGCTCTGTGAGATTCTGATGAAACTGCAAGGTCCCATCCTTGTTTTTTTCCCCGACCAGCAAATGAACTAACAGAATCACAGCCTGTTATAGCATGAAGTCCTGGCAGCATGTTGCATATATCTGGTCCGAGTTCTGTGCTTAGGTCGGAGATGTTTACAACACGGGAGTTGGTCGAGGTTCCTGAAACTAAGAGTATCTCAGCAGGGATCAAATGTTGAACATGACAGGCAATGACTTCAACATCAGTATCTGATGACTTGATGGTGACAACTTTGTGGCCATTGAGAGCAGCATGCAAGGAGTGTTGAAACATTCTGGTGTCGGCTTCTTGGTGACTTGATTCGAGGGATGGAACATTTTCACAATCAACTGTCTTTCCGTCTGAAGTCAACTGCTGGCATTTGTCATGCTTTGTGACGTAGATCATCTTGTCTTCAAGAACCTTGGCATATTTTTTTTCTGTCCACTCTTGAGCAAGGAATGACAGGAGTGATTGCTTGTTTTCATCAACGGACAGAAAACGCTTCCATTGCAGAGGGCACTTTTGGCTTCCTGAAGACACTGCAATTCGAATAGGCTGAAGAACTTCTCTGCGTGCCCTTTCTGGATGTTTTATTGACCTTTGGTCATACATTTCTCCAACAAAATCTATGCGAGGGGCATCTTTTGCGAGTTTGACCATCCTATGAAGAAGAAGGCTTCCAAGTTGACCAAAGGTAGATGGAACATCAACCACTTCCTGAATGAATGCCATGCCATCAATTATCAGAGCAGTTGATGGGGAGAGAGGGATATTTGATGCAGGAACTGTTTTCTTTTCCAGTAGGTGCTGCAGAGAAGACTTTGATGTTTTTTTCAGGCTTCCATCTACAGATGAGAGAGCCCATGGCAGATCGCCGAGTTCATAAGAGAGAACTTCTCTCATATCCATCTCCCGAGTCTGAGCAATAACAAGGAGACGTGCGAAGAGTGTGCTGTCTGCCTTGATCACTTTCTCCTTGTCTGTAGTTTTTGTCTTCCTGTGTATGAAAGCGTCATCAAATGCTTTGAGGTTTGACCGTTTGATTGGTGCAAAGAAATCTTCTTTGGCAGTGTAGATTCGTTCATCTATGAAACTTTGAAGGGCCTTGTCACCTGTTTCTCTTGCAGAAAGCAAATCTTTGGTTATTTCTTCATTTGCCACTACTCCTGATGCAAGGCTCCTTAAATTCTGAGAACTGTCAAAGGGGTTGTTTCCCCAACCAATGATGGTTTCTTTGACAGAATGCACATCCTCTTCATCCTTTGCCATTCTTCCTGGTCTGAGTTCCTTGTGTTCTCTTTGGGCTGTAGAAGAATCACTCAGGTTTCTCAGTTCTTCAAGAACAGATGCCCGTGTATGTGCTGTAACTAGCCATTTCTTTACAGCTGTAGGTTTCTGGGTGAAGCCAACAATCCCCCCGGGACATTTTGTACTGCGGTTAACTGTCTGCTCAATGGTTTGGTCAATTGGGATTCTGGTGAATTTTCCATGACCTCTCTGTGACGTGAATTCTCCCCTCACCATTTGACGATATGCATCAGGATGCCTTTCCTCTAGTTGAGTCATTTCTACCCAGTAGACTGGTAGGTATCTAGCATAGTGGCACTTGTCATATGCAAAGACCCAGGGCAAAATCTCCCTTATGCAAGCAAGATGTAGAGCCCAATCACCTTCTCGTGATGCACGGATGAAGCGTAGAAGAAGCAGGATCATCTTCATGTAGCTGATCCAGAATTCTTTCATTGGGCCGTGGGGTACAGTGAGATACTTTTGGTAGAGGTTGAATAAGTCCTTAAACTGAGGAAGACTTGTGAGACAATCAAGACCACTTGCATCCAAACACTCCTTCAGCTTTGTGAGATCATTTGAAATGGCTCCAAGATCTACCGCATGGATTTCACTCTCTGATAGCCATTGACAGAAACCCTGCCAGGAGAGTCTGAAGATTGCTTCAAGGACAACCTGCAATTACAATAAAACATGCATAGCATTAATTACTTACTTACAAAAGAATTTTCATTTTTGTATCAATCTTTTAAATTTGTTTTGGCAATGATTTTTATTTCTTTTTAATTATCATATGTTCTGCAATGAGATTTATTGACCATATGTTGGGATACCTCCAGATGAATAACTAACCTTGTGCAACCGGACAGCACGGTTGTAATGCCTTCCTTCAAGTACACCAGAGACAGAGCCAGAAGCTAGAGTGCCACTCTCGATGAGGAGATCGGTCAGCCCTGCATCCCCAAATCTCTTGCCAATGACACGTAGAAATGTGCAAGCAGTATGGAATGCTCCCATGCGAAGGACTATGCGAGCTGCAAGAAATTCATTTTGCCATAGAATCTGAATGGCTTTTGCATACAGTGCTTGGTCAAATACCACGACACAATCTCTCTGACCCAACTCATCTGCCATTGAAAGACTTCTTTTCAATGCATTATACACAGTCTGAGGATCCGAGGGAGTTGAATTGATCATGTTGCAATATCCAATGATACTGGTAGGAATTTCCTTTCTTGAACATGAGGTATTGAATCCTGTCCAAGATGGAACACATTGACAAGAAGATGAAGAATCTTGCATGTTGGCATCAATAGGGCATCTTGACATTAACCATGCAAAATCTTTGTGCTCTATTTCCAGATTTTCTGAGGCATCAGTTGTCCCGTACTGATCAAGTGGCTGTGGTCCTCGTTTCTGTTTTAGAGCGAAGTCAAGTAGGGGAGGTGACTCAGATTTCAATGTCCTTTGGCGTGTCTTCTCTAGATGACTTTGTACCTCATCCACAGTCTGAAGGTCAGTTTTTGGCTGAACAACAATTCCATTCATGGCATGTGTTGTTCTTTTTCCATCAAGGGTCTCCTCTTGGAAATCAATGTTGTCCCAGCAAAACACCGCAGGAACATTTGGTAGGCAAGCACTTGGTAGGTATTTCCCATCTAGCTCATTCTGCAGATGCACTTCTGCTATAGCTGTTTCTATTTCCTCCAGCTGTGTGTAAGACACACCATGCCCACATTTGTTAAGAAGTGTAACAGCCTCCTTAGATCCCGTAATAGTTTTTATTGCCATTGGCAGAGCAACATGTTTTGGTGTTTTGATCCTGCCATGGCTAGCACAATACACAATATCTTGTGCAATAGATGACACTTGCATTCTCAAACTTTCTGGCACTTCAACTCGTTCATCTTGTCCTTCCTGTTTGCAGTAGCCCATTGGACTTATAGTCCATGCAATGAGATAGTAGAGGTGATCAGGTAGAGCAAGATTTTCCCCTCGGATGTCTCCAGCTGTTGGTGGCCACTTACATTTTTTTTCCATACTGAGAATGTTTTCTCTTATTCCTTTGGCAGTATTGAAAATCTGGTGATCTTTATCCAATAGACACTCTTCATTGTTGATCTCCTGACTATCTGATGCAACTTCTTTTGATATTCTTTGCAAATGCTCAAGGACAAAAGGTACTGTGATGTCTGCTGAATAGACATATTCTTCCTTTTCTTTCTCTGTCAGCTGCCAGAATTGAATGCGGGGGCCATATTTTGTTTGAAGTTTCTCTTTCAGTCGACATTTTCTTAGATCTGTATGAATTCCATGTTCCCGGAGAAGCTTTGTGTATTTTTCAAAAAAGTCTGATAGATTTACAAAGTGGAAATCAGAAAATATAACCTTCTCAAAATCTTGAAATAGCTTTTCTTCAATCTCTTCCTTGGCATCCTTCAGGCTTTCTATGTTGGCTGTCTCAGTGGGCTTCCTGCAGTAATCTCTATAACATGCATGGTGATATTTGACTTGCTTTGCTATAAGATCCTCATTTCTGATCTGAAGTAGAAGCTTTTCATCCCCTTTTGTATGTGCATAATCTTCAAGGCAAGTCGCAGCTTGTTTTGTAGTACAAGAGGAAAGGGGCACTTTTGACCTTGAACCTTTTGTGTATCTTTCCTTTTGACACAGAATACAAAGGTTGAAATCATACTTTTGATTCATTCGAAGGCTCTTTGGTGGTGGTACAAAATTCTCCTCAGCAGAATTCACAAACTTTCTTTTAGCATTGTCTGTATTGGTATCTCTTACACGGGTATAGTTCGCATAACATTTACGATGATAATGACCAAATGGACCCTCATCCCACTGATCTGACATTCGAAGAGCAATATCATCTTGACGGAAGAAAGCAGCCTTTTTGAATGTAGACCAACTGACGGCAGTAAACGAACTCTCTGGAGTGGAATCATCGTCCCTGACATGGCAAAGACACCTACGTATTTCATGTGGTGAATCTCCCTGACCGTTCATGACTGTTTGTTATCTGGAAAAAAATTGTAAAAACAATCCTAGATGTATTACCCTTATCACTATTGCCACATGTAAATGAAGTGTTTATTTTTGTCCAAAGGAAGTTTCCCTTTTTAAGGTAATTTCACAGTATCAATTTTTTTCTTTAAAAATTGATGGTTTTGTCCTCTTATTGTAATTTGCCATTATTGTTCCATTATTGTATATGTTCTCTTACCTGGTGTGTGAAATGCTTACATCCTGTTTTATGAAGTGCACCAATTGTATAATGAAATGTGTCGATGTCATGTTCCCATGTCTATGAGGAAATCAAAACATGGATTTAGAATTAGAAAACTGAGACAAATGCTGTACATGCTTTCATCAATGCCCAGTTGACCTTGTTTGAATGGCCTTGACCTCAGTTGAAGATCAACTGGATACCTATTTTACACCATTAAAAACCTAAGCTAAATTTATGCATATTTGAAGAATTCATTGTTAAATATTTTACGATAAGTGTCTGTCAACCATGGCTTCAGGGTCAAATATCTGTAATTGTTCTTTGAATTGAGCTTCACTATGACTATCAAACAATGTCCTACAAATAAAGACCAACATAGATTCAAGGATATATGGTGAGAGAGTTATAAGCCTACCTCTGTTGATCTAAAGTATCACCACGTCAAATAATGGATGTCCATATTGGTTGCCATGCTAATAATGGCCACTGAATTTTACGATCTGAAAGAAAAAGATATTGCTGTATAAAAGTTCTTTACCCGGTCTTACTACAAAAATTATCCGTGAATTCAAGGATTTTTTAATGTTAAATTGTCTGATTTTGCCATACTCTCTGAAAATAACCTTCTATTTTGCCACCCTAACCTTGGCTCAAGGTCAAATATGTATATGCAATGTATGCTCCTTACATATGACTATATTTGATAAAAATTTCATAGTTCTATCTTGTTTACTTTTTAAGTTATGACTGATTAAGTGGTTTTCCCTGTATTTTTTCATAGTTTTACAGTTACCATGGAAACCAGTTGAAAAACTCAAAATCCAGATTGGGGACTACTATAGTCATTTTCAGAAAGTCCATATAGCCTAATATACTCTGGTTGAAAATTCTCTGAAGTTGTTCAGAAATGCTGATTAAGCTTCTAATTATTCTGAAACCATCCTAATCTATCTCCTCAGACCAAACAAAATGGCTACCTACACCCACATTTTAGTCTTTTTTACTTTACAAACTTCACTTTTGCATAAATAAGGAATTAAAATTTGCAAACACTGCATACAATGCAGTAGGGAACACAATTGTGCATCCTTTCATGTAAATAGTTATAGTTAGTTATGAAAATTGGAAAAGATACTCACATGAAATGGTTGAATGGCTGTTTGTTTACAACTTGAACTTCCTGTGATGTCATAGATGAATGATGTCATGGCAACATGTGATGTCATAGACCAGGAAGGGATTTCCCAACAGAAGGGGGAATCCCCAAGTCTAAGCCCATAGTTTTTTTGCAAAACATGCTCTAAGGACTACTGAAGTATGCATTGATTATGAACTTTAAGCAGGCTCACATACTACCCAGAGGTTCTTTTCTTTCATGTACTTGACATGAATTTACATTTTATTAATTTTGTGAGGATCTAGGATTTGTTATTACATGTATATTTTATGTTGCTATGGCAACAAGATGACTACAGAACATATGCTTTTATAAACATAAATAACTTACATTTGTAATTTTCTATGGTTGTATTTTCATTCAATAACGAACTTCAGGTATTAGTTTCACAACCTGCAAAAATGCTTAGTAGAACAATAGTCCTGATATGTGGTTGCTATGCAATAATCAGATTTATCCCTAGTTACGAATAGAATGTATGGAACATTTTCTTTCTGAAAATATAAAACTTCATGTCTTGCCTAGAAAAATGATCATTTGGTCATAGTACATGCAAATCTCATATCTAGAAATGAAAAATCTTTAGAAAAGGTAGACGTCAAATGAAAACTGCAGAACTCCCACTTTCATATGGTTGCTATGGCAACTTTATTGCCATAGAAACTTCCTTCTTGTGTGATACAGTTATCTTGCATTGAGTCTTCATCATTAAAAATGATAATATGGATGTACAAGTTTCCAATGTTTTGTACAGTTGTTATGTGTTTGTATCAAAATCCACCAGAATTTGCCCCAAAATGGACGTTGATAGCCAAATCCACATGATGTCATTTTCTTGGTTGCTAAGCAGAGTATCAAATGGATGCCTTGACCAAGAGTATCAATGGAATGTTTTCAATCTTAGCATAAAAAGTTAGTATTATGTCTTAAAAAATGAACATATAGTCAAAGTTCATTCAGATCTCATATCCAGTATTGAAATGTCATTAGAAAAGGGAGAAATCATAAAAAAAACGGCTCAACTCCTGCTTTCATATGGTTGCTATGGCAACTGGAATACTTTAGAAACTTCCTTCCTATGTAAAAAAAAATCATTTATTGCATAAAGTCTTGATCATTAATGACAATGATAAGCAAGTGCAAATTAGGCATGTATTGTATAATTGTAATGTATACCTCCAAAAATCCACTGAATTTGCCCCAAAATGGACACTGATTGCCAAATTCACATGATGACATTTCCATGGTTGCTAGGCAGAGTAACAAATGGAACAAATGGAATTTTTTGCCATTAATACAAAATGGGGATTCTTGTGCTTTCAATCAATGATAGTTTTATCACTCCTGTCCTAATTATTGTCATTATAACAAAAAGAACATGGGAAAAAGTAGTGAAAATGATGAAATTTCGAAATGTTTTTGGTTGCCATGGCAACCATGTCGCCATGACAACAAAAGTTGTTCTCCTTTTACATTCCCGGCTCCATGGGCTTTCATTTGAGGTACAACAATGCACAGTTTTGCTCATGTATGAAAAATTATTTTGATATTTCTACTTTTTCACAATGTTACTTAAAATAATGTGGTTGCTATGCGTTGCCATGGATACCGGCCAAATGTGCGTGTTGCGCAAATGCCAACACGTCAAAATGTAAACTTCAGGTTATGGGCTACGATTTAAAACCACTTTTAGATCCTCCGTCTTTTCGTACGAAAAAAGTCATTTTTTGGATTTGGCTCCTGGACTATAAGGTTACACTGCATTATAGACATTATGTAGGATTATACAATACAGTACATTGCAATCTAAATAAAGTTGAAATAAGAAAAGAATTATTTCTGACCACAACTATAGGCTATTGCCAACACCATGGAAACTGTATCAAGCTTGTATCAAGGAAATGAGCTAAAATGCACACAAAAAGTAATTAAATGTATACCTGTTTTGGCGGAAACTGGATTTATAAGGTAATAGGTATGTCGGGGGGGGGGGGGGGGGGCTTCAGCTAAGATTAAGATTAAGGTAGGTGCTGTATATGAATACATGCACAGGCTACCTACACATATTTTATGAACCTTTATGCATAAGTAAATTTTATGCACTTATTATCGAGTCAGAGTCTTGTATTCATTCATAAGCTAACGCCCACCTTCAGACTTGCAATGCATAATGATTATAGGTGTGGACAATGCAATGAAAGCTTAGGGTGGGGTGGGGGGGGGGGGGTCTCTTGCGGACCCCACCCTTCAAGGTCACGGTGACCCCATTGACCTTACCTCTGACCAGGAACATATTAATATTTCGCCTGCAGGTTACCTTCCTTCTTTCTGTCTACTTTACTCTGTACTAGCTGCTTTGTACGAATGTTTTCTATTTTTGTCGATACTATCAAGCGTGCACATGATGTATATATGTAAATACCTAATTACAAAAAAGGTAATCATATATATATATCCTGTCCTGCATATATATATATATATATATATATATGCATTGTACATACATATTATATATATTTATCAAATATATATTACATTAGGGAAAAAATAGCGGCTTCGTCATACACGTACCTAATGTCTCAGAGTGGAAAACAGATAAACTTGATTAGAGTGAAACAGTTATGTTATGACAGCATAAAAATAAAGATGGCTCCGCTGTCTAAAGTGATATAAACATAGCTGATGTAAGTACGCACAATATTGACCCTTCTTGGGGGGGGGGGGGGGGGCACTTGGTACTTGAAAGTATACCCACTGCCAAACGGCCCTGCGAAGTGTGGGTGGCGAACGTCAGAAGTGAGGGGCGGTCAACCACTATCGAAGCAAAAAAGGGAGGATGGTGAATTACATCAATAGAACAATGTAGGGAATAACTTGAAAATTGGCTTTAACGGTCCCTTATTTCACAGAAAATTATTAATGAGATTTCATCAGAAGTTTACTAAGCATTTTTTGTATATTTCCTGGCATTAAGACACTCTGATATTCAGAGGCAGTGATCCGTGGCCCCCCCCCCCCCCCCACCCACCCCCCGGAAAAAAAAAGGGGGGGGGGGGGGGGCAGTCAACTAAAATTCAGAGGTGGAAATGTAGGGGCAGTAGTTTAACCTTCAAAGACCCAGTGCCCCCCTACGACCCCCTCCCATGTCCCACCACCGAGAAACCACCGCGGTTTCAGGTTCACCGCAGTGTGTGTTTTGTGACCTCTCGGGCCTGTTTTGGATCCCTCGGATCCCCGACATGTTCAGACCCGTCGGCAGGTTTTTTGATGGAGGTTGCCGCACTGCGGACGTCTTCTGCGTCTTCTGTGGTTAGCTGGGGTAAAGGGCCATTTACACATGGGGCTTCCCATAAGTGTCTGAGGGCGTGCCTGGCATCTGACCCCCCAGTAGATTATGTAAGCACTTAGGGTCGGCGGCCCCGGCCGTAATTGGGCTCATAAGGGCTGGGTTCCTAGTCAATATTTTCCACAGTTTTTAATAATGGAGATTAACTAAATATATATCCCCCTCGTCTGATAGTTCTTTAGGATTCATACCTATCAGTAGCGGATCCAGGATTTTGAAAAGGAGGGGGGCACACTTTTGGAAAAAAAATCTTTAATGACTTTTGGGCCGAATTTAACA
This sequence comes from Lepidonotus clava, assembly GCA_936440205.1. Classification (NCBI taxonomy): domain Eukaryota; kingdom Metazoa; phylum Annelida; class Polychaeta; order Phyllodocida; family Polynoidae; genus Lepidonotus; species Lepidonotus clava. The sequence continues at coordinate 48,478,236 of OW387136.1, read as the reverse complement.
TTAACAGAATGTAAAAAAGGCCCCCCCCCCCCAAAAAAAAAGGGGCGGGGGGCGCCCCCTCTAAATCCGCCACTGCCTATAGTCATCGTTTTTACTTTATATATATTGTATATATATTCTTAAATTCAACATGCAGCTGTTGGACATCACCCTCGAGGGCCCCCTCCCAGGGGAAGGCCGCCGGTCGACTGTCCCAATGGGGATTACTCGAGGGGTCAGTTGCCGGCACCCCATCTTAGGGGTTTGAGGGTGGACTGAACCTTCAACGTAGGCCTTGAACCGTTATCCTTATACATAGTGGGCATGACAACTTTACAGTCCAGACACAATTATTGCTAACATTTGATATTGTAATGAAGCGTTTACTTAATATTTCATGGTATTTCATTTCCCTTTTCTTCAATTAAACGTTTTAGTGTTATCAACGCCGTGAAATAAGCTATCAAAATGTGTGAGACGGTTTTCAGATGCGCTTTGCACTATCTTTCTTGCCATTGAAAATAAGTTTGGTTCCTTTACAAATGTCAACGCAAAAATTGGATAATAAGTAACATAAAGGGGCAATTCAGATTTTGAAAACAATGATATGATCAATGCCATTTATCCTCCTTTTATCGGGATAAACAAAGTAGCATGCATTTATTCGGTCTCCAATCAAAAGGCATACAGTTTTCCTTGTGTATACATGGTGGTTTCTTGTAGTGTAAATGCACCTTTATCATAACTTTGGCCATACCAAATGACTTATCACAACACGTGATAATGAGACCAGAGTTTCGGTGTTTTGTGGGAATTTTCCAAGTGCGCAGTTAGATGGAGAGAACGAAGAGACGAGTCACTTAAAGGAGTACATGTATAGGCCTACATGTATACACTCTTTGAGGGTCAAGATTCCACCAATTAAATTTAAGATATTTAACACATTACATGTAGGCCTATATTCTTAGGTAAACAGTATGAGCAAATTACATTTCTTCATGTAAAGAAACATTAAAAGAAAACGGTGTAGATATTATCTCGTAAGCAAAATGGGATAAAAGGCATGAATAAAGCACAACTTAAATACAAGATTTTTAGTTAATACTGCCTTTGTTTCTACAATGTCGTGCCCATACTCTTAATTGAACATAATTATGGCTATATATGATTATATAGGCTTAAGGAGGATATAGGCCTAAGTGCTCCTGCAAGTAGGCATATCCTTCTTGATGAAAAAATCCATTTTCCATGAAATTCAATCGGGAACTTCCTATGTGGTCAGCGTTGAGGATAATGCTATGTTTACTATGGAATTCGATGATAGAGAGACACCTCCTTAATTGCACAAGTATAGATGAACTATACCATAAGAAAAAGGCGGGAAACTGACCACACCCTCCCTGCCGACGGGAAGTCGTGACGTCACAAACTGACCGCCGCCCACCCGGAAGTCAGCTTCGCGGAAACAAACAATCACGTAACCGGGACTTTGATCTCCACCGCAGGTCGGTGAGCTGCTCCGGGCACCAGTCGAGGAGCTCATGCCTGCTTCTTTTCCCCACTCCTTATGTTTGCATTCTAATCTTGCATACAGAGACAGATCCAGATATTTTAGGAGAGAGGGCGGGGGACGTCCAATTTTAAAGATTTGATATATGTACACACACGTATATAGGGCGTGTGTATATAGGCCTATATATAATTTATTCTTTTTTTTTTATTAATTAATTAATCAGTTAATTGGCTCTTTCTTTGGAGGGTGTCACTCATCCCGTGTGAGCTTAGAGCCTGTGCAGAGATGTGGGCTGGGTGGATACAGACAATCCGAGTGGGGAGGGGCACCTTATCACAATTACGTCCTAGAATGTAATGGTGATGATATTTGAATACGATGAACATGCACTATTTAAAACAAAAAAAATGTACAGCTATTTAAGGTAAATCCAGAAGTTTAAATCTACACAAATCTATTTAGAAGCCGAGTTTTTATTTTTTCCTGGAACATAAAGGCCTCTACGAGAATTGGAAACCAGGGTCTTCAAAGAAATAAACCTTAACTTTTAAGTTAATAGACCATTAATAAACAATTACCACATTCACCAATCACTGACTACCGAGTGTGTTTGTTTAATGAGGCAGAACGCGTCTGCGCATGTGTGAGGGAGCTTTGATGTGCGGCCACCAGGGTGCGTGTCGCGGAAACCGGTGTATAGCGGACAGTACCCGCCTATTCCCTTACCCCGAGGGTTTAGGGTTAATGTCCGTTATTTAGTCGGAAACTGTCACTTACATTTGAGGATCACAGGGCCGAAGTGTCGCTATGGGCTTATAATTGAGTAAAGAATATAAGAGGAGAGGAGGGTCAGGGGGTTGGGGTTGGAGAATGAGATTGAATATGGGCCGCCTGCAATGCATTATGAGAGGGCCACATGTGCCGCATTGGTATAACAGGAAGGTTGAGCAACCCAAATTATAAATAATATATCGAATTTTCAGGATGTCTCTGGATATATTCTGAATTGGAAGTTTTAGGATACTTCAGGGTGCGTTGAGGTCCCCACCTTACGAGTTGTGTGCTTCCGACAAGGATTGCGGCAGAATCGGCAGAAATTATGTATAGAATCTTGTACCAATTTTTTTAAATTTATTTATTTATTTTCTATTGAAAACATCTCTTTAAAATACAGAAGTTCTTCCGATGCTGTAATTGATGATTATCATAATGAACATACATGATATATTTCCATAATTTCCATAAACCATGTGAACAGATTATAGGTATACATGATGTTAGAAAACCTGGTAAAAACCTTGGAAATATTTTTCTGATCAGATTTTGCTCCGATTCTGTCTGACGTAATCCTCACCGATAACCCTGGATCCCCTCACCGTCCCCGATACACTCGATAGGAAACCCTCGATAGAGTTCTCTATTATCTAGAGGTATCCACGTTCGACGGGACAGGCCCAGTCATGTCGGCAGGAAGAGACATGAAATATATTAACAATGTCATTAATACACTTTTCTTACGTATACCTACTTGGAATAACACATGAAATGAGAAAGTGGTTTGGTAAATAAATGAATAAAAGAAATTATCTCTCCGCTCGGGCCATAATTATAAACCTAATGACTCTTCGAAACTTACAAAACGACCGAGCTCATTCATTGGGGGTCATTTATGTGTGCATACTATTGTGGTATGTGCTGTGTCTTATAAGCATTGAATTCCCGTGTCCTTGTAATAAGATAATTAAACTAGGAAGTATATAAAACCAGGATAACAGAGAGTATGAGGTATCCTGTACTAATGCACTCCAAAAGTTTGAGTGGGTGCCTGTATTTTTCCGCGTATTTCTCTATATATCACATAAGTATGGGTGTCCTGAGAGGGAGTTGGGTTGGAGAAGAGGGGCAGTAGACAAGCAGCCGTAACAATGATAGAAATCTGACAGAAGCATATTATTCAACTTATATATATATAGCTTGTAATTATTTACAAGTTCAAGTGTTTACTTTGGCAGTAATGTGACATTATGTCCAGAACTTAGATGAGTCGTGAGTCGTGAATTTTTAGTCGTTTCTCATTGTACTTTAAGTGTTTTTTTTAAATATAAATGTGCAGTGCATATTATCTTGGAGTATACATATAAATCTATATAATATCTCATCTAAATTAATAGGATGTGCGTATGTGCATATCATAAAATGAGAAGTAATCTCTTAGGTTTTACACGTTTTTGTTCTGAACAAAACAACCTGGTCAACTCGAACCAAAAGTAGAAATATCAACAAATAGATGACACCTACCCCCTTCAAACAACCACTTATTGAGTCATACTGTATTTCTTCCGACCACAGGAAGGTGGGTGTCTTCTCCACAACTATGTCAGTCTCCGACAGGCCCCGACCTGTCCCCACCCGTCCCTACATGTTAGACCAACTCAAACCTAGATAACAGGTGTCATATCATGTCACACAGCATGTGAACCCCTAGTTCTTGGTTGAAATTGATGTATTCTAGCAAAGATAGTGTTCTGAGGAGTCTTTATCTTATAATTGGGTGAGTATTTAATATATAAGTTAATGGTTGATTGTCAAACTTCTCAAAATATTTTAAAAGAATAATACAGGCGATCAATATGAATGCATTGTATTATTTCAGTTACTAAAGAAACTCTATAGAAATAGAAATTATATTTTGGATGGATGAATTAAAATTATGATATAATATTATTTCATAAATAATAACAGCAACAAAGTCTCCTGTTAATGCAACGTAAGGCGGTCGCATCATGTCATATTATGCAGCCATGTGGCAAACATTGCCTAATGAAATCTATGATAATTATAATATATAATATTCTTAAATGATAACTTATGATTGATTAGATGTTGTGATGAATATAAAATTCTAGTATCAAATTATAACATAACTATCATTATCAAACGTTTTTTAACATTATCAAACGTTTTGTTAATTCTTAAGTACCAATAGTTTCAAATAGATGATGTTTAAATCAAATCGTTATTAATATTTATTGTCCATTACATAAACTGGAATCATGGCCTATATAAATATTCGCATTATTCTTATGTAAATGTAAGAGTCATAGACACCTTGAATGATTTTTATAGAATGTACTTGATACTGAATGGCAATTTGAAATCATATTCGAAATGATAATTAGACTGAATGATATACGAAACATGCACAAAATGAGCCATGGCATAACAAATTAATGAGATGATGTAAATATCTGAATTTCTACTTTATGATTGTAATCACTCTGAATACCAGGGGAAACATAATATATGGCGCCTATGGCAGCGATCGAATCATGTCCCGTCACGTCAAACCATGTCGGAACGTGCACTTTCCCGTTATAGACATTCGCTCAGGCATGTTTGATTCTGACCTTATCTTGTAAGGTCAACAACTCTATGCAGGATGATTTAGAGGGAGGCTGATGTCACTCCCACTACAGGTAACCACAGGTGTTTACATGATTGTACAATCAAGTGTAATCTCCCACTAAGTGTTATACATTATCATCGTATCATAACATCTATCAGATAGCTTATAACGGTAATAGACACATACGATACACAACCATTTTCATTCCATATTATTCTTATTAACAAGATAGAAAGAGAGAGAAAGTTTACAATCCAATACACTTCTGCGGGCCTTTTCAAGTCTACTGAGAGGGTCGTCTAGTAATCTGTCTGGGGTTTGTTTGGGGTTCAGGTGGGCGGTGGTAGTGGTAAGGGAGTCAATGGTTGGTGTAATATGGTGTGGGGGTGGGGATGTGCAAAGAATATTAGTAGATCGCGATCGTTCAGTCAGCCTAGGACTATTTAACAAACATTGTTTATTAAAAATTCACTTCAGGGTTGCCCCTGGTTTGCGGTGATATTAAAATGAATATAAACTATAGGGCATAAACATTTTATGTGTAAATCATAACTATATATTATACATTAAGATCAATACATCAATACAATACAATGTTGCCCCTAGACCCCTAGACCCTAAAAGTCGCTATGGAGACTTGGGCATTTCAATAGATAATGACAATGACATGGCAATTTCTTGAGTTCGACAGGGCGATAATTATTGCCATTTCTGGTGATCAACATTATACGACATTACGATACCCCCCTCAAGGGCCCCACTACGGTCGAGAAGGAAACGACCACGCCCACAGTGACACGATACCGTTTCCGTATAGCCACATAACGTCGGAACCATGAGGCCAAAGAAAGTAATATCTGTGTTAAGGTATATAACGCCGTTCGCATGCTGCAACAAAATCTAAACTACAAAGAAAAAGGAATGCCCATTAAGTGCGATTCAGAAGCGATTATCCGGACCATGCAGCAAATCGAAGAATCATCGAGCATTATGACAAATCTTGGCAAAATTTAATCTGTGCCAATCAAGGGATTGGCTGCATGCTTATCATTTTAGCATAAATCTCTATTTACACTCACAATTATTATAAAACAAAACAAAGCTCCGGCCTTTGATGTCCCCGCCCCTCTCTCATGTTGGCTTATTGTGCCGGGGTTTCATTAGCGAGAGGGATTTAGAGGGTGATTAGGAGGGGTCTCAGCATAATTAGAGTATACAATTAGAGGAGGGGCACCCAAAGCTTTGTCGCCTTGAAAGCCGGCAGTCATTTTTTTATTGGCGCCCCCACAAGTGCCCATGAGATTTGTAGAGAGCAATAAGTCTTTGATATGAAGGAATTTGGAGTAAGTGTTAAAGGATTATTTTGATTTGTGCGGATTGCAACAAATCTGTCTGTGAAGTTTTCTTAGCAGAACACAGAAAATAAAATGGAAAGAGGAGTGAATAGCTACGTGAATAATTGAATATTTACAGGAAAAAGAACTGCCATGGTAGGAAGGATATGGGGCATAATTATGAGGTTACTGATTCGACCAATCAAAAAGGCCGGAACTCGCAGGACTCTGCATGACTAGCCTGCGCCGCATCCCCTCCCCTCGCTTCCGATGTCCGCTATGAAATGGCAATATCCAGAGGCGAATACTTTGTCTAGACTCTGACTAGAAATTGCGTGGAAGCCTGTCTATATAAATTTGTAATTTTGATAAATATCAAGAAATGACGAATAAGGGATTTGAACAGATCTTTCAATTTACAATTATGTATTCGAAAACATGAATGATGACTGTTAACAGTTATCTATACGATGGCAAGTTGGAAGAAGCCATATTTACTTTCTTTTGCTAACTTTCTTCTCAATTTTGGAAACCTATAGACGTCTAAAACAGTAGTGAACTGGCTACTATACATGTCTCGGCTTGAAGTATACACCAGAATAAATTAAAATGTTAAGATAAAATAAAAAGACACAGTCTGGTGGAACGCGCCTGGGTCGTATAGAACAATCACCGTGATGATTGCATGGTGTCCGAGGATTGCAATTGGTGCCATGGACTGAAGTGGATCTGGGTGAGTGACCATTGGGAAGTGACCAGACTGTCTGGCACCTGACAGAAAAAAAACGACAATCCATGTCTACTCACCCAGCAGAGGTCCCTCTCCAAGTGACCAAACATGTGCTTGGAGATTGACAGGTAAGTGGTGTGGCAGACGACATTTGGATCAATCAGGCGTCCGGACGCAGGCGGACCCTTCACAGTTGGCCGAATCGTAAAAAGGGAATCCCCGAAAGTCAGAAACTACTGCCAACATATTAATTTTTGCGAAGAAACCAAATGATTACTATAGAACTTGTTTTTACAGTGTTGGTGACCTAATGATATCCTGTGTAGTCCAGACAAATGACAGCCGTCATTTTATGTCCTAGTCTACTCGTAAATGTTTTTTTCTAATCTCAAGAGACATTGGGACAAGAGGGTAGTACTCTATACTCATAAATTCTGGGTGCAGAAAAAATACAAACATAAATCTACTCATAAATATTTGTTCAACAAACATATAACCGTTGGAGAAAATTATCCCTCTATTAGGTGAAATTGATGTATGCTTAATGATTTCAAAGCCATGACTAGTTATGGCCAAATTAGTTTCATACTTGGGACCCTTTTTCTCATTTTGCTGCATGGGTCCATACGGTATGGTGTATGTTACTAAACCTCTCTATGAGGGCCCACATTGTAACACATTCCCATCCGTGCGAGTTACAGATGGGTCTACATCTGTTAACTAATGAGGCGTCTAATGAATCATTCCGTGAAACAAAACTAATAATCACTGAGTAATACCAAAACAGGTGACCCTCATAATTTGACGTGGTAACATGTGTATTTCTATTGTGGGTCCTAAGTCGTAAGCCAATGGCCATCTGGTAGCATGCCCCCATATGTCCTCTACCCTAATAAGCACGTCGACCAATCAGGCGTCACTTCTCCCATTGTTTTAAGTGGCAGACGACAATTGACACGAGCAGACGACAGGTTGGGAAAGGGCGGGAAAGGTCAGGCACCCCGCTGTGAGTCGGGTGAAAGTCAGCTTCTGTACCATGAATTTCTGCGGAGAGGGTGGGGTGCAGGGATGGGGGAGGTATACAAGGTAGGGGGGCCGTGCCATCCTTGGACCCCCCGGGGTTCTGGGGGCCAATTTTCGTGTCATCCGTCATAGCGCCGTATTGGACATGGAGGAGGTGTAAGTGGATGGGGGAGGGAAAGGGAGGGAGGGGGAGGGAGGGGGAGGGCTCAAGTAGTTTCAAGTATGTAAGTAAACCCAAACTTTCACAGTATGGCGCTCATGAGATGAAATAATGTTAGCTATAGGTGACTGCGGGAATCCAAAAGGTTATCCAAGGTCGGGGAGGGAAGGGGGGCATTGAGAAATATGACTCTATGGTTACCATTAGGTCAATCTGCGGCCGAATAACCCCTCCGCGCCAGAATCGACATCCGTGAGAGGTGACTCTGCTATGTAGGGAGAAAACTCGACACCCCTGTCTATTATTACTACGCCGTGACCTAGAAACTGTGACCTAAAAGTAGTCCGCGGTTTTCGCTGGTCATATCTAGGTCACAGGGGCCGGTACGCAGTGGTCGCTACAGTGCAGAGATGATTCGCCCGTAGCGAGCGTCGAAGTTGCAGAGTGCCATTAGGTGTCTGAAAATGGTGATTGGGTAAGAAGAGGAGATGTAAGATGAGTAGTCTAAGCCAAACAAGAAAATCGCTGATGGTGACCGTTTCAAATTCTTATAGAAAAAAACACACACAAAACTCAGTGCCAAGCCGGGGGAGGGGGGCGTATTTCCGAGGGTATTCCATCAGATTGAGCCCCAATATCTGATGCATGATTCCAGGAAAACCCTATAGTGGGGTTCAAGCAAATCCGAGCGGGCACCAAATAATTTAAAGGGGTCACAATGAATCTGAGGGGGACGATTATCTGAACCAATTATTTATGTTTGGTGACCTCAACTCTGCATGACACCCCCACCTCCATCTTAAATATGGCAATGGTTGGGGGTATGTATCATGCATGTGGTGATGGTGGGTGGGGAAGGGTGGGGCAGGGCCTTGTAAGAAGATACAACTGGAGGCGTTAAGGCATATTATGGGGGATAGGATTGGAGGCTGGACGGCAGGGTGGGTGGGTGAGGAGCGACCCGGGGGTCCAGGTGAAATGATGACCCCATTGAAAGTGTCATCTCTGGGCCGTCGTTATTACACCACGGGGACCCCATGAGGGTGGGCATTGTTGACGTGACGTGCGGGGAGGTGCATGTAGGTAAGGGTCGGGGGCGGGGGGGGGGGGGGGGGGTCACTGACTCTTTGAGGGTATGTACCCGAAACAAAACTACAAAACCGTGGTTCTCCAATAAGAACACTCAGTGCTTTGATTTGCCAGTCCCCTATTTGCTTACAGATGCCACTTGACGGCCCTTTTTGTTATAATGCAGCTATACCAATTGCCTACAGATATAGCTCAGAAATGAGATTTTGATGAAAAGAAATCTTTACACACTCAGTTTTAATAGCCAATCCTTGATGTTTATTCCCTGATCTAAACACAACAGCTTGCGGAATATGGTGTGTTTCAAGGAGTGCTTGGCTTTGGAGTCATTGACCCTTGTAACTTCCTGGATCAGCTATAAAAGTAACAACCCCCATGTTTCAGCCTATAGACGTGTAGGAGTTACAGCTACAGCTTCCTCGACCAGTTTTTCAGTGGATACCCAAACCTGGATGGAGTGCCCCCTCTGAGTCTCCCCCGGGAGGTGAGGATGCATGGAGGGGCGGGGGAGGTGGCGGCACATGTAAAAGGGGAGGTGTGGAGGGGCGTATAACTTAAACATGATAATTTATGACATCATGCATGCATGTGAGGGCGGGGGAGTTAATGCAGCGCTAACCTGTTTGTTTTTGGCCGGTGACGGCGCGCCATTCCACAGTTGGAGGTCCTGCCATGATCTGTTTAGAAACTGGTTAGTTTATTATATGTGATTAACTCTGACATGAATACGGGGAGGATGGGTGTGATAATGATGTCAGAGGCCATGCACGCTAGGTATTTAGATGTAGATTCTAGGAGGGGTGGGAGCAAGGTTAAATTATGCTTATTATTGCTTTACAATGCATCCATAGACCTCCTGCCAGACGCGCAACCACCCCAATCAGTCGCGCGGAATAGGTAGTGAAATGCAGACTTCCGGCCCGTAGGTGCAATGCAAAACAATCAGATTTTTGTTTCTTTTAACTTTTAAACTCATCCCCCAGCAAAAAGATACATATGTACAGTTAGCCAGAACGTACACCTCCAATATATTACAAAATATCCATATAATTCTGGGAGAAAGACAAGAAAATCCAATTTGTTTGACCCATTCAATGCTAAAGCATACGACGGAAATCAACAACGTTCCGGCCATGCGCGAGAACTGGCAAACGCTCTATTGCAATACATGAATGCGCAGTCTTCTCCTGTAGTTACTACAGTTGGGTAAAATGTACTTGAAGGGGAATAAGATAAACAATAACAGCTAGGGATGACTTATGCATGTGTATTCGTGACTACATAGGCCTATATACATGTAGTACATGTTGACCATGATTTCGGCAAATAAGTGAACAATGTACAAAGTTGTTACGAAGTATTGATCTGAAATAATAGAAATTAGAAAGGGAACTATCAATAAGATAGAAGACGTATGCAGCAAATAGATTCTAAATTATTGAAAATAACAGTAAACCGATTCGGGATGGAAAAGTTCAATCCATCCAAGGCTTCTCAGTTAAATATAAGTAAGCGTATTATAATTGACTTACTGCAAAATGGATAACGCAATCATATTTGGCGATTAGTACAACATAGAAGAAAGTAAAACAGTAGTGACCTTACATACCCATGTTATACAAACATCGTCAACCTACGAATTCCAGATGAAAAGACATTACACGTGCAACCACAAACAACAATCAAATCGAAACAAATAACTCTAAGGCTGGCCCCATGTGTTTTCTTACGCTGCCTCCTAATTGCCCCCGCCCATAAACACTTCAGTAGCCGGCCCACCCAAACAAAACAAACCCTGTCTGAAACAAAAACCTACAGTACAAAACACTATACCTTAATCCCCGCCATCTTCAGCCCTCCCTGGGGACTAGACCCCTGAATAGGCCTCACTTTCCTCCCATTCACACTTTGCCACCTCGTGTGGTTTCACCCCTCAGATCAAAGGCTACAAATTCTTTGACACCCTCCTGGAAACTTTTTAAGTATGTTGATGCGGCCTCTGCGGCTCAGCCTCTACCGCCGACCTCAAAACAAAAACCTTGTTGTAAGAGGCTTCCACCCCTTTTTTCTTAGGCCGCTAATCCGTAGGCCCCCCGCGGAGCTTAGCCTAGATCTTGGGGGGATTGCCACCGCCTCAGGCGTATTTTACGGCCTAGAAGTGCGCATGAAGGACAAGTGCATGGGGGGCTGGCCTTTTAAACTTTATCCCTTTATTTCACGGAATCGCATTGTCTCAGAGGCTTCATCCCTGAGAATCATTTCAATTTCCCCCCATGTGATCCCGATATTTACCTTTGATGTTTCCTTTGATTTTGTATACAAGAGAATGGGCGAGGGGTAGAGATGCACATGGGACTATACCGTAGGACGTCCAAGCGCTTAGAAAAATAATACTGCAGGTGCATGTAATCAATATACGGTCCATTTAGTCCAAGTTTTGGTACTTTTTAATTTGTCAGAACCAATTGAGCTAAAATGCAACATATATTCGAGACACCAATTGGGATTTCTAGGAAAATATAATCCATATATAATTTGATAAACTGATAAAGAGGAACTAAAGACATAATTGTCAATTTGGACATTAGTGAGATAATGTAAAGGAGTATCTCTGTTTTAAAAGAAATATATTACACAACATGAGATTTTTCTTTGATTGAACGGCAAATATGTAAACTAAAATATATGAGCTCATCTCTTTATCTCCTCATGCATGGCCACTTGCACTAAGCATGCTAAAGTGCCTATACCTTTGACCTTTGATGTTCATTTAATCAGCCAGCGCATGCTCTTTAATCATAGGCTTATCGGTGATAATCTTATTTTCCCTGGACTCCTCTGAAGCTATACTTTCTAACGCCAGGCTTATTATCATAAGCGGAAATCTGCACCTATTTTCCATAAATTCCCTCCAATCCAAAGATGGCTATTCTAATCCTCAAGTTAATGTATTTATCCAAGTAATGACAAGGCCAAAGCGGTCAGGGCGGCCGGGGTTAGGGTCAGGGTCAGAGGAGGCTGGGGGTCGCCTGGGGCCATCTGGGCTGTTGTGTTTAGGCCTATTGTCTGGGCCTAAACTGTCACAAACAGGTCGTCGCGGGCCTCGTGCCGCCTGTTATATGACATCACCCCAGTTCTAGGCTCGGTCATAAACATGCCCAAACAGGCCCGGAGAATCCACAAACTGACTGATAAACTATATGGTGGTGGTAGAAGTGACAATTGAGTCATAATGTGTCAGCATTTATTCTGTTGGAAAATATATTCTGGTACCATGGAGACTGTATACAAATAAAAACACTAGGAATCAACTACACACTAGAATATTAAATAGGCAATCACACGAGAAGCATTTTGGCCTTATTGAAATTAGGCTGATCTCATGTCTGTTAGCCAAAGAAAGAGATAATAATTCCGTTATAAAACCTTATAATTATGATCTAGGCCTATTCTGAAAATATATCTAGGTCTAAATGAATTTCTATATGGGCTTACCATTTGTAGGGCATAGGCCTACGGGCACCAATAAAATAGAGCTATTGGAATATTGGTGATATCTAGGATATGTACCATATAGCCTTATATAGAATTATGTCAAAATAATACTTTGCAGTGAATATTCATGGTCTAAAGTAAAAAGAGTAATCCTACACAAAAACATAGGCTCAAATAGGCCCATGATTATTTGTACATTAGCCAATTAACCCCATTTCCCTTTATATCATGCAAAGGCCCTATTCCAAGATAAAATAATCAATGCATGACAAAAGGCATCCTCAGTTCAAATCTAGATATTGATTAATCTTGAACCTCTAAAATCTCATCCTGCAAAAAAATATGAGCATTCACTGATAGAATTATCCTTTCTCCTCTATCTGTCGGTCCCTTGGATGACGCATGTCCTGGCCCACCCCGCGCTGCACCCACGTGTTCCGACAGGCGCCCGTTTCAATCCCGCGCCACAACCCCTGATTGACAGGTCGGCCCCGCCCACTTACCTACGTCACACGCCTCTCGACCAATCAGAGCGCGGCTCACGGCAGGGACGCTGCAGGGACGCGGAGTCAGTCATGTGAGACGGCCTCTGATTGGTCGGCGGGGTCAGGTCAGAGTGGGTCAGGGTATAAAGAACCCCGCGTGGCGTGGTGAGGTCAAACTTGGCTTCTGCCTTCACTACAACTTCACCTGTGTTCGTGGATTTTACCCGCACCAAACATCTCTAAACATGCTTGCCGACGTAGCCAAGAGCCTTGCTCCTTTGAGCCCCAAAAGCCACAACGTTTCGGCCACTAAGAGCTCTGCCCGGCGGTGTCTTTTCGGCCGGTCCGACCAGAAGAAAGTCTCCGAATCGCTGGAGCACGAGCTCAGTTCCATCGACCAGGAGAAACAGGCCAAATGGGACTTCGACTTCGCCCAGGAAAAACCCATTCCCGGCGGCAAATACGCCTGGATCGCCGTGGAGAAGTCGGAGTACGTTCCTGGACCTTACATCAGGGAATACCCGGCCAAACCGACCAAGCCCAGGACCCAGGGAGGCCTCAAACGACGCCTGAACTTCGACGACGTGGAGGTGTCGGCCGTGGAGGAGGGCGACGAGAACCGTCTGCCGGCCGCCCCGGGCCTCGGCCCCGCCAACACCACCTCCACCGTCTGCTTCCCCACAGGGGCCGCCAAGGCCTCCCGCCGTGTGCAGGCCAGACTCACCGGTAAGCATATCTTCTTTAATTCACCCTATTTGTCTTGTTTTATTAGGTTTCTGTGGTAGAAATGGCTAGTTTCAAGGCGCACATGTAAATCTGTGGCGTCATGTTTCTCTTGCATTGGCTTCACATTGTCATTGCGAATTCATTACCCAATCATTTTGGGATATTTTAGGATACTCACATGACATTTTTCCATTGGGCCTAGTTCAGATATTGATTTGGACGAGCTGTCACTGATTTTAAGTGGATTCCTAATGTAGTTTCTGGGGTGTGAACGCATTTTGGGGATCAAGTCTGAACTTGTTTTGCGGTTTTGGCGTTCGCGGCAAACACACCGACGGTGCTGCCCTCTAGTATAGTGACCCCTGATAACTATCACAATATCTACCCTAGAAACTTCTCCTAATGTACCCGAAATCTGTTATTTATGGTCGTATTCTTTCTATTCTTGCAGCTTTCTACCAGCAGAGGAAAAAGCAGAGGACGGAGAAATGTTAAACGTGCTTGACTCAGTGGACTACGCGGACAGCCAGGGGCGACGGTGGCGCCATCCCGGGGAAACTGGAGGAGTTACCAAAACCCAATTAGTTTGTCTGCAACAGTCAATGTTCCCGCATCCTCCTACACTTATAACGGTATGTATCTTTCTATTTTTGTCAAACGTTTCCCTCTATATAATTTATATTTGTAAACGCTTTGTGTTACACTCGAACCATAATTATAGACATCAAAGATATTTGAAACTTGCAATTTAGATCAACTGCCAGGTAGACTATAGGCCTAATATTACAATGTATTGTAGGTATATTGATTAGACGCTTCTCAATTATCAACAATTACCCATTATATTACTATTTTTATTATTGCCTTTATTGTCAATGGTCCATAGACTTATGTTTCCTTACTTTCACTTTTACAGGTTTCCCTCTGACTGTTTGATCTCGCCGACCCCCGCTGTGTGTCCGCCACCTGCAGTCCTGTCTTACTAGTACCATACATTCACCACCCCTGGCCTTGGCCCCTGGCCTGGACCTCACAACAACGGGGCCCCTGCTTCACCCCACCACAGGGGTCCTGCATCTAGTATAAGAAACCCTGAAGCTACACCAGGGCACCAGAAGCCAAACGGCCATCCTTGGACATTTACCTCTAATATAACATATGTCATAGCCGCAGCTCGGTGCACCTGCACTCGGATTACTTCTCATCATACAGGATAATATAACCTGTGTTAGTATCTGTAAATAACATTGAGTCTCGTGTGGCTCGTTAGAACTATTTATTTATTTTGTGAAATCCCGGTGTACGAACGCAGTGACTTCGGTGCTAACTTCACAAGAATGCTGAGAATGAACGTGTTTGTTTGCTACAGTGGCTGGAAAACACATTGTCGCACTGCAACCACTGGTTAAAATCAGTTGCCGGCGACTGAAGACTTTTCATCAATGAAAGGATGTTATATGACGTTATGTAGTATCAGCAAGACTTAGTTTCTGTTGTGACGTCGGCGTCTAAGCATAATTTAAGCGTCAGGATTTGGATGAAAATTCTATGAGAGTCGGCTTGAAATTTGACTGTGATTTAAGATGTAGTGAATGTAGCAAGAAAGGGTTAATTGTGCAATAATCTAGAAGACCTAGCAACCTTGAATGTGAGTAGAACTCTTGTTAAAGCAGTCTTGTTTCTACGCATTTGTTTCGTTATTGTTTCAGTTAAGAAGTGAGAAAGAGAGAATGAATGTGACGATGTTTGTGACCCAATATCCCAGAATGTTTGTTTGTGTGTAATCCCTTCTTTTGACGTTTCGTGTACATTTTCAAATCAACAAGTTGTACATACATCGTTGAGCGACGATTTGTTTGTTAGCTGCAATGCTGACACCTTATGAGACCTATGTGAAAAAGGTTGTGCAATAAATTATGAGAACATAAACCTCTTGTTGTGTTGTAATATCATGGTTACGTATTTCCAAAGTAGATTGCAGGGCTCAACATTAAGGGTTTGAACTCAGCTGCCCGTCGGGCAGGTCTAGGTTAAATTTTACCTGCCCGATCTAAAATTTACCTGCCCAGCTTTAATAGATTATTATAATATCACAGAATTTTTGCCTGCCCTTCGGGCAGGTACATGTCAGAATCTACCTGCCCCACCTGAAGATTTACCTGCCCCGGGCAGGCGGGCAATGCTTAATGTTGAGCCCTGGATTGTCAATAGTTTTTAATGTAAATTAAATTCTAAACAACTATGAAAGTCTAAGTCATCTAGATCTTCCAAGGAAAAGTACATTTTACTTTTATATTATCAACTTAAATTAACGTTTCATTTCTCTTATATGGATTGGCCAAAAATTAAACGATCCAAATCCATACGTACTACATCTACAACTGATAATTCATGTAGATTCCTTTTTATCACGATTGATAGAATAAACATTTGGAGAATATAAAAAAGGGAGCTAGTTTGAAGAGTTGTCATAATGAAAGAAATACAGTATTAGTCTTCTTTAATTATTTTACATTCTCGAGTAAAAGCCAAGGACCTGTGATTTGCCGCATTGGTTAATTACTAGCTGTGCACCGAATAACTTAAGCCAAATTATGACATTCTTAAATGTTAAACTGGATTGTTACAGGTATTATGAGAGGATTAGAGTCCTTTCCAAAGGCTGGTAGCTATGGTGACATCTACGCAATCAAACAACAATTTTCATAACGCTATACTGATGATGATTGGACTAGCATCATTTAAGACGTATACTATAATGGATTTAACCAATTAAAACGACGTTATAATTACATAATACATTGAACCCCATAGTCCGGCAGTAATCCCACTAAGTGGTAGCTGGAGGGGGGGGGGGGGGGGTGAGGATCTAGGGAGGGGGGGTAGTCGTGGGGTTCTGACCCCCATCCCCTTTTGGTAGTGACTTTAACTTGCCAAAGAGAAAATATACCTCGCACACATGTGCCAGACTGCACACAGTTCTGGTACTTATACCTTACCTATATGTGGGCCCCCCCTTTTCCAAAATCCTGTAACTGCCCATGGGGGAGGTTGCTCCTGGGTGTCTGGAACCCCCTTTGAATTTCCAAAAGGCAAGTAAAATATAGAAAAGTTTTTGAAAATTCTAAGCCTAAACTACAATGGATAGCCCAGCGCGAAATACCCCAGACTGTGGACTAGTCCTTCGCCACTAGGTACTCACCATAGTGGAGAGACACCTGGTGGGTTTGAGACGGACTAGAGACCCCGTTGGCGTACTCCTGAAGAAGGTCTTCATCTGAAATGATGAGAGAGTCACCTATACTCAACGTCGAGGAACCCAGGGGTGTGGCCAGTTCTAAATCTAAAGGGGTCTAAGTAAAATTGAGGGGTATTCAGGTAAATTGGATTTCACTATTGATTTTCTATGATATTTCTTATAATTTACTTATGTTTTGGGAAAGACTGCATTGCGGATAGACAGGTATTCAATCCAATAGTTACTTTACACAAGAGGGAGACCAGACTGTATAATTTGATCTTGTTGCAGTATGAATAAGATATTTAGAAAAAATCAAAATCAAATGGGGTGCCGGGCAATCACCCCAAACACTAATACATGTACAGGTAGCATTGGTAGTCACAAGGGGACCAGCCTTTCTTGACCCCCCTCTAAATCCATCCCTGCATAAATCGCTAGGTACAGGCATCAACAGCTCTTGTAATGTATGTGTCTATCATGTTTCAAAGTTATATTATACATAAATGCATGCAGCAATTATTCAGGCATATCGATTGACATGCTAAATAGGTGCGACCTTTAATTCTTATTCTCCCATATTAACATAAATAATCAAGATTACCATCTAAAGTCGGGGCCATTTTGCAACATAGTGCTTCCCTTACTGCTATTAGTGGTCAAAACGGATAATCCCTTAACCTAGAACATGAAACACACGCAAAATATAACTTAAGTCAAACTTTTGAAATTTCCTCAAACCTACCCTCCACCTCACCACTGAAAAGACTTATATACTTGGTTTTGCATTAAATCAACACTTTTAGATGAAAGCAATGTGTCAAACGTATATGAAAGTAACATTGTTAATACTGCCTATAATGTAACGGGTAGGATTCAGACATTTTCAAAAAGGAAGATATACAAAGACCGAGCGCCCCCCCCCCCCCTCCCCACAAATTCCTATTAAAATATAAATATTTGACAAACAATACCCCCCCCCCTCCCCGCTTGAATCCACTAGTACTGCACGGCTTTAAATCTTTACTTGCAATTCACCTCTCACCTACACTCAGTGTCTGAGTCAGACACTGAGTCCTCATGTATCTGAAAGCCTCATAGGGAGAGCCAAGCTAAAGGGACAGTTTGGTTTTATCGTATCTTTTTAACCTTAGTGTCTGCAGGGCGTGGCACATTCTGTAATGGTAGCAAAATGGCCCTCGACCCTGAAAGTCAACACCGTGACACGGGCTTCTGTAAAATGAAAATAACATGTGAAGATACAAAACTTTCTGCAATAACCCTTCTTCAACCAAACGCCACCTGGTGGGAAAGTAAGAAGTCCTTAAAGGAGGAAGAAGTAGTGGTGGTATGCACCCTTCTTTTTAAAGGTGGCACCCCCTCTTGTCAGAAATATGAACCCTGGTGAAGGGGGTGCTGTCCAATTCAGTCTGCAGCACTGACCACTATCCTTGGTGCATAGTGTAGTGAGAATTGGTGCCCACTCAGGTGGTCAAGGGCCTGTACCTATTAGCAGTGTATGGACTGTATGTAGCAGGGAAGGGGGTAAAGGGCAATTGTGGTTGTGGTGACTGAGGTCCAAAATCATCCCTCTTGATGAGTACATCTAATTAACTTGTAGATAGTGTCGCCCTCCTTTCAAAATAAAAGTCAATCTCAGCTGAAATATTCCTTAATGTATCTAAACTACATCTTTTCTCATGAAATCAGGTTGCTAGTTGCAAAGAATAAATCTTTTTGCATACTAATATGGGTGCGAAAAATGTTCATTGCTTTTTTGTTAGTGCATTGAAGAGATTTAGATGACAAGGTCAAAATGGATTTACTGTTAGCCTATGTGGATGGTAGTGATCCAGTGAGGGGACTCCTGCCACCTTGGCCTGAGGCACAGCATAACTGCACTGCGCAGCTTCGTGAGAAGGGTGTATAGTGATGGGATGTCCAAGAATTACAAAGATATGTCCAGTAGTATATCCGATATGTGGTGTCTCTAGGTACATTTAATCACAAAGAGAATACATTTGTTTGCTATATGATTAAGAAATTAAGCTCTATATCGAATTGGAACCACACAGCTATAATCTCGAAGCACTTTGAGCCCTCATTGTCAATTTCTGAGTAAGAGAGAAAGATTTCATATCTTTGAATGAAGTGTTTCTAAAATTTCCAAAAAAAACCACAACAACAACAAACAGAATTTTGGAAGAATAATATGAAACTTTTAGGATTAATTAGGAATATGCCTTTAAAGAAACTTAAAGAATCAAATCACTGGTTATTTTCCCAGTCATATTGAAGCAATTCAATAAGTTCAATATAGATGTTGACTTACCACAGGAAAACATTCACTTTAAGTAAAAAGAAAAAAAGAAAATCTATTCTCTTTTTTTGGTATAAATTTGTCCCCTTTTAGCGAGATAAGTAGATTTCATTATGATTGATGAACATCAGTGCAACTGAAAGGAAACACTTCCAGTTGGCTGGCCTTTTACACGTTGGGTTCAACAATCAAAACGGCCTTTAGAAAAGAAAAGTGCTTCAACAACTTTAGTTTTGAACACGGTGTTCATAAAGCACAATACCTTGACGTAGCGCAGCTACACCTGGCTGACTGAGGTTATTTCTTCAGAAGTCTCATTTCAATACTATAGACTTTGGTGCTTGCCACACCCTAACGGACTTACCCAAAAGGACTTTCCTCCATATATATGGGAGGCAGAGCTTTCATACCTCCCCTGTTCTCAAAACAGCAGCCAAGGTAGGTGGTGTACACTTTATTCGGCTACTGCCAATATTCCTGACATGCCTAAAAACGTGCATGCCATATTTATATTTGGTATGTTTATATTCTTATATTCATTATGTTGTATGATTATAAGTTTTCAATGTTCATACATGATTTCTAATTATACACCATTAAAATTTTTACTATGCAGTACCATTTTCCATATTAAACAATATGCCTTTTTATGCACCATATGTGATATCCCTTTATTCTAGACCATAGCGATCACATGCCCCCCCCCCCCCCCCATCATTAATAAAAAGGCCAAGAATCTGCTTAGTTATTCTGTGAGAGGCTGGTGCTAGGACTGCCAACATCTCTTTTGAAACAAGACCTGCATCGAGTCCTTTGTTATACTTACAACATTAAGATAACTATTTAGTAAACAGAGATTTTCGTTCTCGATTGTAAGCTTGGCCCTTAATGGAATGCAATGTGGTATTTTAATCAATAACGACATGTGACAATATTATAACTCAAATTTGAATGAGTGACCTTTATCTTCTGTGCTTTTGATGATTCAGCTATGGAGAACGTTGCCATCTCTGCATTGGTTTCCCATCAAGCTAAGAGTTGTACCACTGCTATCTTATCAACTCCATCTCTGTATACTCAACTCTTACGACAATATACCCAGTCCAACAACTTGTAATTAGCAGTACACAAGGAACATCTCTATTCTACCCTCAGCTTTTGGAAAATTAGGTGGAGGATCATACACCATAGCAAATTTGGTTAAAATTATCATGTTAGATACTCTAGATAGTGGGATACTCTAGATTCACCTGGAACTCTCTGAGATATTTACGGAACCCTCTCAGATATTAGGACTGGGTACGACCCCTGGATACCAGCTGGCATAATGGGGTTTATAACTCTTTGTCTGACCATTCTCCTGCTGGGTGAATCAACAAGCCCTACGCTGGTGAACATTGGGGTGCCTGAGGACGACTTCTACATGCCAGGGGACATCAACCTTGGCTTTATTGACGCCTTCTCTAGGTCAGTCAATGGCAAGTGTGACAAAATGAACCCCACTGGCATCCAAGCTGCCCAAAGCGTCATGTTCAGAATCAGAGAAATAAACCAAGATACGTCCATTCTGCCGAACGTGTCCCTTGGACTTCTCCTACTGAACGATTGCTGGGACGGTCAGACTGCCTTGTTTCGGACCACCAAGGTCTTACCACTGGAGGACTGTGTGAAGGACTGCTGCAGCTACCCTGTGGAGAATGCCACTAATCCTACCGCTCGTGAATGCTACACTATTGCTGCATCGTTGATTTCCTACTCCAGTGAGTTGTCGATCACTACAAGCCGCTTACTCAGCATGTATCACATACCACATCTAAGCATAGGGGCGTCCTCGGACGAATTAAGCGACAGGAACCAGTTTGAATACTTCTCCAGCACTATCCCCCCGGACAGTCGCCAGGCATATGCCATCGTGAATTTGCTTGTTGCCTTCAACTGGACGTACATATCACTGATAGGATCCACTTCTGACTACAGCAGGAATTGCATCTCTACCGTCAGGCTTCTTGCTAAGGAGAATGGTATCTGCATTGCATACTCTGTGGAAACTAGGCCTGACTTTGATGACGATGACTATAACGACATAGTCCGGCGGTTGAGGATTAACAACAAAGCGCATGCTGTTATTCTGTTTTCTGAAGATGCACCTGAGTTGTTTGATGCTATAAGAAGGCGCAAAGCTGAGGGTGAATTTGTGTTCATTGCTGGCGATGCCCTGGACCCTCTTGAATTTGGCAAAGCTGCCGTGAACAGCTTTAAAGTTGAGTTGTCGTCTCAAAAAGGGAAGAAATATGATGCATTTGAAAGCTTTTACAATGGACTGTCCCCTTGGACATATCTAGACAATCCTGGTTTGTTTGAGAAGCCCGATCACTCGTTGGGGTGTAAGATGACAGTACCAGAGGGGATCAATGACTCCTGTTTTAATTACAAGAGAATGGATCAGATTCCTAATTATGAATTAAACTCTCAATACCGGTATAACGTAGATGCCATAGATGTACTTATTCTAGCCCTAGATTCTTTGATCAGACAGAATTGTCCTTCAGCATTTCTTAACAAGTCTGTTTTAGAGAATTGTGTCAACGGTTCTAATTTGCTGCACTTTGTTCGAAAGACCGATTTCACTGGTTTCAGTGGCAAAACTCAAATCAATGACTTGGGCGAAGGATTGGTAAACTATAACATAAAACAGGTGCAAGCAGATATAAGCAGTGGTTATAAAAGTGAAGTTGTTGGTCAATGGTTTCGAGTTGAGGAGCTCTTGAATTTGAATCCTGAGAAAATAGAGTGGTATTTCCTTAATGAAACAGTCCAGCCTTACTCCCACTATTTACCTGAGTCAGTTTGTGCCAAGCCTTGTCAGGTTGACGAGTTTTATATTCAGGGAGAACTCAAGTGTTGTTGGGAATGCCGTCCTTGCAGAGACAATGAAATAGTTCGTGATGACAATGAAGGCTGTGTTACCTGCCCCTTCCTCTCGTGGCCAAACCAGGAGAACTTTACCAGTTGCGAATCCATACCACCTACCTTTATGAATTGGATGGATCCCATAGCTCTTGGACTTTTGGGTGTAGCAGGTTTGGGGCTTTTAATCAGCCTGATTATTACTTACATCTTTGTATCATACCGTAAGAGAAAAATCATTAAAGGGTCAGGCTTGTTTCAGATGTTTACAGTCATCACTGCTTTATTCACTTCAAATCTAACTGCGGTTCTGTTCATTGGCAAGCCAACTTATATCCTCTGTCACGTTGAGTACTATTCCTATCACATAAGCTGCACACTGACGTTTGTTCCACTGCTAGTGAAGACCGGCCGATTGTACAGAAACGTTGTGGCCATAGAAAGGGGTCATCAGAATGTGAGATGTATCAGCTCTTCGTCAATTGGACTGTTAAGTGCAGTACTGATAACCTTTGTGGTGAGTCTTTAGAATTTAATCAAGACATTTTTAATTTACTTCAAGTTTTTTTTGTATACAATTTATTCACTATATTCACATATATACACATGATTATCCAGATATCCGTACTTTGTTATTAGACAGTCATGTTGATAGTGATACATTGTACGATGGTGATGATTTTATAAAATAGATAGATGAGCAAATGTTGGCCCTCTTGGGCTAATGTACTAAATATGTACAGAAAGGTTCACACATTTTGAAAAAATGTAGATTCCTCCCCCACCTCATTGTGAATACCCTTAATTCTAGGACCCTAAGAACAAATAAGAAGTCTTTTGTTGTTGTGGCCATAAGTGAAAGGGTACATCAGTTGTATAATTGCAATCTACATGAAAATAAAATATCATTTAATTCTAAATCCTTGCACCAATTAGTTATAGACCTTGTGCAGACATGGTCACATGACCACTTTTTGGTGATCACCACGTGGTGACAATGGCCATGTGCTTATAGACATTACCTATAATAATAAATTTCTGCTTTATGGTAATTGTTGGTAATGTTTAGTGAGTTTGTCTTAGATAAATTGTGAGTGAAAATGTGATATTGAGGTTTTTGATTTTGAATAATAACAATTTTAAACTGATCACCAATATGTTGCCCATCACATTTTTGTGAGGTGGGACGTCATCTGCACAACGTCTATATGTTCATGATAAGTACATCCAGATAGAATTTTCATATCCTAGCAAGTTCAAAATGATGCAGAGGAAACAATTTGTTTTATTTTGTTCAGGTAGCTCTCCTGGTTGCAACCAATATACTGTTTGACATAGGAGACAGACTGCAGATGCCGGTTCTGACGGAGAACTTTGTTGAACTGGTTTGTCACATTCCGCTAGAGGCACTGTTTGTTCCACTAGCGTACAACCTTCTCCTGCTCCTCCTCTGTGCCGTCTTTGGGTTCCTCACCAGAAAGCTGCCTGACAACTTCAACGAGTCCTGGTACATTTTCATCTCTGTGACCACCACTTTGTTTGTCTGGATTGCTTTCTTACCGACCTACTTCATGGCGTTTTACGCTTACCACAAGTCAGCCCTCCTTGCCCTGGCTCTAATTCTGAATGCTATGGTGACAGCTGTTTGTCTATTTGCTCCAAAGATCTACGCTATTTTCTACATCTCAGAGGATAAAATCAAAACTTCTCAATTTCTTGACTCATACTCATCAGCTGGTAGGAATCAAAATTCCACATCCGGGAAATGATTTGAATCTAACACGCTTTTCAACTTATGAGAACCAACACGTTGTGGCACCATGTAGCCTCTATGGCTAGAGCGTGTTAATCTTAAACATTTCTAAACATAATAAGGCTATGAGTTGTGTCATGATATCATGCTCTATGGCTGGAAAACTTTTCCCCCCTTTATTATACACTCTTAACCATTTTATGAAGGCCAAGGCATGAGAAGATGAATATGACTGTTTGGCTGGAAATTGCATGAATTAATATGACATTTCACAACATAATATGCTATTGCAAACATAGAAGGACGATTTTCAATTTATGAGAGTAAATGTATAGTATCTTCATGCAAGCTCTTTACAAGATATCACTGCTTTCCTCTTTGTCAATATATTGGCAGATTTGTTAATACATTCTCAAACATGAGAAGGGATGATGTGGTTAGCATGACTGTTAGGCTCGGAATCAAAACAACAAAACTGACACTTCACAGAAATTGCTACACATCAATAACGTTAACATCAATTTGATATGCCATTATATGACCTTGTGCAGATATATAATATATATATATATATATATATATATATATATATATATATACATATGTGTATGAAATAAATGAAATTATGCACAAGCAAAATACCTCTCTAAACGGGATATTCATGTACTTGCGATCATAATGGTTATTTACAGTACACGAATACATCTATCACATATATTTACCAAATTTCCTCAAACGAAATAACTTGTTAAAGTATAATTTGCAGCTATCAAAGTGAACAAATGAAAACATTTTGCTATTAAGTCAAGAGCTAGGTTGTCAATGGGAACATGGTGCGGTAGCAATGGTTTTGTAGGTTTTAAGGAAATAGGGTTTGTTTATATATGCCTGTGATATAAACCACAGAATGATATCCATGTAAAATATAGCACTAATGAGGACCTCAATTTTTGTATATTAAAGTTATGCACCCTTCACAGGAACTTGATTATACAGACAGTACATGTACTGTATATTCTATTGCATGAGCAGCAGCGGTTCCAGGAGGATGGATAAGGTGCCCCCGCCATCCAAATAAGATATAGGCCTACAAGGAAATGTTCTGCAGCCTTCATGCACGAGAAAACACTACATTTGAGAGCTTTTATGGATTATCGGTGCACACCCGTCCCCCTCCTGTCCTAGCCCTTCCTGAAATCATTGGTTGGCCAAATGATACAACATGTATCATATAGAATTGCTACTTTTGGCACGATTTTCACTTTGAACAACGATATTATGCTCAGGAGTCTAGCACTTTACTACCTAGCGTTGGGTGAATAGCATATAAGGTCGTATCTGACATATAGGTTAACCTATGTCAGATACGACCTTATGCCATTTACCGAACGCCAGTGATTTCCCGAGGTTATACTTGAATATATACCTAGTTTCCACAGAGTACCTATCAAACTCTAAGGCTTTTGTCCTTGGAGCTTAAAATTTAAGGAAAAGCCAATATTGTATTGAATAGACCCTACACCCTTTTAAAGGGATAGTTTGCTATAGAAACAATAAGAATATGATGCTCACATTACTCAAAGTATTTATTATGTGCAGGTATAAAAGAACAGTTGTGAAGGGTTCCTCATTAATCATATAAAACATCCCCTAAACTCAAGCTTCATGTCTCATCATACTCTGCTCTCATGCCCTCTGGTGGCCTTTCAGGGTGATGACATTAACTGAACCATATGTATATGCTAATTACCCCTTACCCATTCCCCCTCTCCCCTGGGCCTGACCACTTGGTCAAGGGGCGGATCCAGGGGGGTCCAGGGGGTCCTGACCCCTCTTTTTGGTGAATCCCTAAACTACAAAAAGTGGGGGAAATGCCCCTTGCATATGTGCAATTGCAGGCAGTTTAAGTACTTAGCCTCTATGCTGATCCCCACCTTTTGAAAATCCTGTATCCACCCATGCAGTCTATGCTGTGACCCCCAGTCTTGAACATTTCACTCATCTTGTATATTTCACCCTATAGAGCTCAGTCTGGCCACTTAGGGTCATGTCCTGCCTTGAGTGTGTATGTGGAGGGGGGAGGGGACAGCGGAAGTGGAAGGGAAAGAGGGTAATTTACATCAATGGTTAAGGTGTGGTGTCATCACCCTAAAAGACCACCATGCAGGGGGCATCAGGGACAGTATGGTGAGACAGGGAGCTGGGCTTCAGGGGGATTTTATCATAATTAATTATAAACCCTGCATAATTTTCACATTAAGTACTTTAGATACTTTAGATACCTTTATCATCTTAATCAAGTTGATTCTGTAGAACATTATACCTTTATGTTTAACCTACAATGCCAGCTATTCTTCCAATAAACTGGACAGAGTTTATTAAGTAAGTTAATCCATACAATATGTCACCAACCTTCTGGTCATTGGAGTACATGCTTAAGACATTGGACCACCTGCGGCCGGAAGAGACGTGACGTCATCTCCATGCACTGTCCTGACGTCACAACACTATGATACACGTGACCCAAGATGGCGGACAGGTCGCGGTAACAGAGGTTCACCTTCCCGTCGTCCCCGTAACACAAACCCTCCACCACGCATGTTCGGGGTGGGGAGAAGACCAGGTTCACCAGTCCGGCGCCGTGTGGCGCCACCACAAGCACCGCCCGCCCGAAGAGACGCGCCGTGACGTCATAGCCCGGAAGTGACGTGTCCGAGAAGACCTCCACGCGCAGGCGGAAGTCCTTGGCGACGGCCTTCAGCATGCTGAGGATGGCCTTGTGGTGCTTGAACCAGCGCTTCTTGGAGCGGCGGATGAGGATGATGGCGTTTCGGGGAGTGGTTTGGGTGCGCCGGGTGAGCTGCATGGACAGGAGGTTAGTCTGGAAGGGGGCGGGACGGCCACAGTCCGTACCCCCCGGGAGGTAAAGTACACGGGAGCGGGCAGTACCAGACACAATACGCCCCCGGGACAACCCCAACCGCCTCAAAAAGGTGATTACAAACGGACTCGCCACTCTAACGTGGATTTTCACCTTTTTGTTTTGTCTTAAGAAAGGCAACATAAGAATGAGTCGTGATAAATCCTCCGCAGTGAAGTGGTAAAAGTTTGATCCGTGCACCTGGGCAATGCTGAATATTTGGTCATGGACTTTCAGGTTCGTTACATTTGGCTGGAGGTTTTCTTCCCCTTCTGACCTCGGACAGCCTCTTATTGAAATATGAGCATCATTTGTGATGACGTCACCGATAGGGAGAAGCACGCTATCTTTGATCACATGGACGTAGCCCACGGTCAGAGTATCGAGGTCTATTTCTGTGTTTTTAATCTCTCCTCTACGGAACACTGGACGGCTACTTTTTGAAGACACATTAAGATTATGTATGTCTGTATGAGTATATTCTGAAGTTTTCAAACATTTCCTTGTCTTCCAATCACGATACCCTTTAGCATAGAGCATAACCATGGCACAGTCATTACTGTGAGGATCATACCACTTTGATGGAAGGGCGCTCAGATACATTTTCTTTGTGACGTTCAAAAATACTGTCCTTACATTAGGCAGGTCGCTCACTTCACCTGAGTAGGTTCTGTTGGCAAAATGCAGCCGCTTCTCCTTTGCTAAGTCCAGACTGAAGTTGAGATGTTCCAGCTCCTTCCTGGCCTCTGTGATAAGGGGTGTGAACTTTTTGGTGTAGGAGTAGATGGCCTTCAGGGGACGTCCGGCTGTGTCTCTGCCTCCTGGTGAGCACGTGCGAAACAAAATAAGGAAAGGTTTTAAACTATTGAAAGTTGACACAGGTTGTCTGAGATGTATATCTACTACATTCTAATGTAGGTTTTACCGTCTATGCTTTTATGCATGTAATGGTTAAGGTGGCCACTTGGTAATGTTCTTCTAGAATGAAGAGTTATAGAAGCTAGTTGTCATTGACACCATATACATATGTCATATATCTCTATGTTGAAACAGAAGTTGAAATGAATTTGACACTGATAACACATAACTAGGGCCTTTTGGCCATACCTTTACTATTGTTCTTCCTCTTTCAAAAGTGAAATATGCATGCAGAAGAGTATCTTGCCTATAGGCCTATAGGCCTATAATAGTAATAGATTGGAACATGTTGCAAAATTTCAAAATGCAATTACCAAATCTATCAATGTCTGTTTGAGAAGTCCACACCCATTTTATGTACTCATCAGAGAAATGCAAATTGAGTAGATGCATGACCATAATGTTCTATCTGACATGAAAATGGACGTATGCATATATATATTGTGTGTACAGTACCCTGTGTTAGGAGCTTGTGGAGGGCGGCGTGGGCCATGTGGGAGAGGAGGAGGTACTTCAGGGCAGTCACCACACACATCGCACACACCAGACCCACGAAGGTCACCTTCACCAGGCGACGCAGCCGCATTATCGCCCACCGGAAGTACCTGGGGGAACATCAAATACAGATCTGTCAAAATATCCACATTGTTATGTCATATGACACCATTGGCAGGGCAAACATTTGACACTGATTGCGCCTTTTGCTGCTCATCAGTAGTTGCATGTTCTATCTGTTATTTATTTTCTACATCCAAGAAATATAAATTTGTTTCTAAATTGATTGTGGTGGTAATTACTGGTATATTACCGGGCTTACTATGATCTTGTGCAATTTGTGTTATATTGTCAAATTGCATGATACGTACATTACATCCTTATTAGTATTTTGTATCCGTTACCATTAATTCCATATATCTAACCAAATTGTAGAATGTGAATCACATGTATATGCACTGCAAATAGATGTACATTATAATCATTGTAATAACTCTGACAACCAAGAGAAACCTTGAATATCATTACAAATAAAGGCTTACTATAACCACACACAATTGCTCCACTGCCATGTCAATAACGGTATTATGTAATACTCTACACGATGGGCAAGCGTAAATCCATTCATGGATCTGAGTTTATCTATTACAGATATTGAAAAATGGGTACATTAACGTTTTGTGTAGCCTAAATAATTTCTACTGTGTTTTTAACCTAAGAACCATATAACAACATCTGTGGCACGCACCTCTTCCCTCTGAAATGGTTATTAATTGAGTACATATTAAAAAAAAGTCGAAAGTGATATTGACTGAGCTATCCATGCATGTTAAAAGTAATGCAAATTTTTTCCTCCATTTCTCATACTTACAAAGTCGTCCGTCACTTCTTCTCTTTTTTTTTGCAATATAATTCATATCGATAGGTATTATTGTCAACAGTTGATTATTCAATGATATATAGTGTGCCTAGCAGAGTTAAGGGGAGCGGGGGGGGGGGGTAACGTGCAATTAACCGCATCCGCGGCAAAAAGCCCGTATCAACAATTGTCTCTACCCTTAAAAGAATAATTGTATGGGACGCACTGGGCTACATTTTGTGGGCATACCAATTTCATGTCACACGACGATCACATGATTGATATAGGGCCTATATAATCGACCTTCACCATTTAGATTTTATACAGTGTATTCTTCCAAAATAATTTGACCAGTTAAGTATAATCAGGGTACCAACCACACAGGGAAAACAGGGAAAACAGGGAAAATGGCAAAAAAAATTCCCTGACAGGGAAAACACAGGGAATTTGGAAATTTTGCCAAAACACAGGGAAAACACAGGGAATTTCATTTGGCAAGGTTCTGAAATTTCTGATTCTCAAGATATTAGGGATTCAACTTTTTGTTGTTGGGTTGTCCAAATATTTTCTGCACAAAGAGGCGTTTAAATTTGAAAAATTTGCTGGATATGACACAGGGAAAAATTGCCGTGGGACAGGGAAATCTCAGGGAAAACACAGGGAATTTGAAAATCGAATTTCGGTTGGTACCCTGTATAATAATATTACGTCTTCACTGCTCCCCTGCAAAGGTCCGGGTATATGGGCTCAAAATGAGGTCTCATCCTGTTTCCATGGTAATAGGATACCAAGAGGTCAGAGTTCGAAACACAAGTATGTCACAAGCAAATACAGATACTGGTGATATTCTACTCTGTAACGAGGCCGCGTTCTGCTAATGGTTTTACATTTATATGTATGTTTATGTATATGCGTATGTATATATGTGTGTATATACATGTATGTATATATGTCTTTATGTATGTATGTATGTATGTATGTATGTATGTATGTATGTATGTATGTATGTATGTATGTATGTATGTATCCATATTATATATATATATATATATCAAACGTATAATATATTGCGTCAATCTATCTTTTGACTGCTGCCAAGGAATTAGAAAATAATCCAGTAATTCACTGGACAATAGTATGCTTTTATATCAATACTTAACGCAACCGCAGCAACTTATCTATATTTTACAACACATTCAGTTCTCCTTCGCGGATATCTTCCTTATGATATGTGGATCCCAACCGAAATAAGGCCTCCCCGGATTTGCCTATAGGCAAGTTCTAATTTGCAAATGAGGTAATATTGAATAGATTGCAGCATTAAATTAATTGAACATAGGAAGGCAGGCAAATGTCTATGTAATTTACCTTCAGAGAAACTGGTTGTTGAGCATGTTCAGTGCAGGCCACCGTCCACACTTGTTGAGGCCTCATCCACGTTGATCATGTCCGTCGGGATACGGTCCCTTTTTTTTTAGTCCACCAAGTGCACTAATCTCGCTCCACATGATAGTTCCACACCCCTACTGTGCTGATGGCTCCTACTGGTGAGTCATAAAGTTAACATAATTATAACAGGAATAATTTAAGTGTCCATCTTATTCTATAAGTGGGAAAACTCCTTTGCTGGTTATGGGCCTGGTGGCTGGTAATGGGCCTACTTGCCTGTAACCAGTGGTTGCAGAGCATGCTGGGATGGAGGCAGGAATTCCTGCCTTAAAATGGCAGAGGATAGCTGACCTCATTTGGGGCCTAGCCGACGGAGTCAGTAACTCAGGCCCGTAACTAGGAAGTCCACCTTTCCTTCCAAAGTTGAATGTAAAAATCCTAAAAAAAAAATTAAAAAGAAAATATTGAAAAGTTCCACTTTTTATTGATCCCCACCCCCCTTTTCAAGTTCAAATTATTGGAAATATAGGCAAAAGTTCCACTTGGAACCTCACCACCCCCCCCCCCCTCCATAGCAGAACCTGGGTATATACGGGCCTGCAGTACTACAGACTAGGTCCTTCTCAGTGTACGCTCGGGGAGGCAACTTTATACTATGTCTGCCCAGATGTGTGTGTCAAAAAGTGAAGGAAAAGGGTCCTATTTCAGCTTTAAGCAGTGGTGGATCCAGGATTTTGAAAACAAGAAGTCGGTGCACTCCATCGGGGCTTCTTACCCCCATCATATGAAGAAAGTATGTCCCAGGCTTAATTCCCACAAGCACAGCTCCTGTGTCCGGTTCCAGCTCACTCCCCCAAACTTGGATTAGAACCCTAGAACCCCTCCCGATGAGGATACAATCCGCTGTCACCACTGATTCCCAAAACATCCATTAATAGAGTCTTATCCTGACCCCGGCCTCCGTCACGCTTCAGTGAAGGCTGGACAAACAAACCCATGTGTCTGTAGCAGAACCTGATCACTATGTATGCTTTTTAACTGAAATAAAAAGAGCTCTGCTCAATTGGAAAACAAAAAAACAAAAAAACAAAAAACCATGTGTCGGGGGTTGCGCGACACCTGATTGGTGGGGTGTGATTACATAACACTGATAAGGACTCTGAGCACCCTTCCCATTGGCTAGAATTAAATCCAAACTTTTAATACTGAAAAATGTTTTAAAAATACAAGGCACATGTTCAGAGTTACGTTTTATATATCAATAAAAACATCAAGATCTGCACTATGGGATCATTGCTGCAGCATTCTTTTACCTTGTACACATAAAACGTTATAGGGGGGTGAATATGGCCAATTTACACCTGCTCAAAGAGGAAATAACCTCCAGCTTGTCTTGGTAGCAGTTCTGGGCCTCAGTTACACACTAGGTGGCGTGGTCTGGAATATCATTTATTGGCAGAATGGGCAATCTGGTACCCTGTCTAAGACTCAGTGTCCCCTCTTTGTTGTCATCCTGCTCTCATGAGGTCCATGGGTGAATGGAAGAGTCCAACTCAAATGGAGCAAGGGGTGGCAGGTGCCCTAAAAATATCTCCCCTCCTGATTCTTGCATAAAGTTCATTGACCCCCTTCATTGTCAATGTTGCTTTAGATGCAGTTAGATGCAGTAGTTAACCTACATCATTGGTACACATGCATACAACAATGTCGTGTAATGCATGACTGCATGACGATTCTCTGCTATTGACACATTAAAGGGATTTGTTACTGACCATGCCATCGCGACCTGGTATGAAAATCTTAGGTGCTTGAAATTTTATTTATGTATAATATAATATCTGTTATTTCAAAAGAAATATCAACTTTTTCACACAGATTTTAACTTAAAATGGGATGGTAAGAGATTTAAAGCTAATTTGTTTGCTTGAGAATATACAAAAATTGCCCTGTTTAATATCCTGTTCCTAAGGGTTATAGCTGTTTCATTACAATGGTGACCCCCAATTTTCTTTGTTGAAATATATTGATACAGGTTCTTAGATTATAATCAATTATGTTTGATTAATATAATTATGCTGGTTACATTTTTCAGGAGATGGAGAACCAGCACTTCCACATAGAAACATATAGTCAAATCTATTTTAGCAAACCCGTTTATCTTGAAAACGAATACAGAGACATATTCTTTTTATCATGGTTATTTATTCCCACAGTATTTGGCACTTCATGAATTGTATGATTGGCAGGTGTGTAGGCTGGTGTCTGTTGGCCTAGGGTTACACATTACAATAGGTACACTTTAGCATTTGAACATGTCGTTCATCTAAATACATTTACCAGCTAACTACATACAACTAAAGTGTTTAAAATCTAAGTACCCCTTTTTATTAAACTAGAAATCAGTCATAGCTGCTTACATAACAAATATGTAAATTCATTTGGGTGCAGATTTTCATCTGTAAATACTTGAATCATAAATGTATTGGAGGTATCTGTTCAAATCCTTATTGGGGTTGTATTTTGTACATTATGCTAATGACCATGAACGACAGGGAATCATTCACTAATCTTGCATAGTCATTGACAGAATCATTCAGTAGAAACAACAAACAACAAAAGATTTGCTAACAACCAAATATCTAACCTGTTGAATACTTTTGGACGACAGATGCCAGCGATTGCTTTGAATGCAATTAAAAGAAATCAAATTCATTGTTCTCTATGTTTTCCACCTCTAGTCATTGGATATAAGCGTCCATGATGTCCCAGAATCATCCAAATGTTGTCGTTCAGTGGAAACAACACATTTTTCATTTATAAAAGATTTTGACAGCCAACAATTTCCTGACAATTACAATTTTTTACAGTCGCTTGCAGTTATCATCTTTTCTAATCTAAAATTGTTCAGTGGAAACCTGCCTTCACTGACTACCATAGGAAAAGCAGTTTTTGTTTCATTTCTTTCTTTTGCTTTCATCAATTTGTTATTTCATGCTAAATTTATAAGAAAAAAACATTTCGCTCTGCTATTACTCATACCTGAAACTGTTTCTTTGACTACGTTTGGAAAAGTAGAATGGAAGCTTGGAGATTAGAACATGGATACTCTATGTTCAAGTCAGAAGACTAATTAAATTAGGTAACTTGAACTGCATGCAGTTCACAGTGTAATAATCAGCACCAACGAGTCAGACAAACCCTGACATAGAATGCTTGTAAGTTCAAAGTAATCCTCTGGAATATTTTGCAATAACCTTGATTTAACAGTGCCAATAGTTCAAGTCCTTTCTGTCTGTAGACAACACTGTTTGTGAACAAACCAATAATGATGGGCACCAAAATTGGCTAGTAACATGTTAGACCTATATTGTATTCTGACGAAAGTAATGCCTGCTCTCATATGTATTTTATCATGGGCCTCAGTCATGGTCATAGGATGTATTCCAATAATCAATACGTTTTGCTGAATTTTGACGCGATATGCTTTTTGTCTCCCTTTAACAGACCCCACTAAAAACAAAATGCTGTCTTACAAAGAGACATGAGTCGAAAGGGACAGCCATCCCCTCATGAAATAAAGCCCAAACCTGTTTATCTGGGCTATATTTGCTGCAAATTCGTAGAGATACATCCAATGGCAACGTGAAATAGTCTGTCTTCCCTGTGTCAGTATCAGTGGTTGGAATGATGACAGCCAGCATGAGAGGGGGGAGGAGGGTGGAGAGACAAATTCCCATTGCTTTCTCCCTGCTTCTGACTGTTATGGGCATATCAGAGAATCATAGGCCATCGCCATGACAGGTTTGTTATAGTTTTATGGATGAAACATGCTGACAAATGAAATTCATTAATGTTAATGTAGATCCGTTAATAGGACAAGTAATATTAGACCAGCAGTAGTGTTACGTCCACTAGACCTGCTTTAATAAATGAAGTAGTGTTGATTGTGTTTGCACATCAAGAGGAGGGGATCGAATGATTATAAAATTGTATAGGAAAGAATAAACTGAATCCAGCTTTTTTCACAAATGATATGTGGAATAAGCAGGGCCGTGCCCAGGGTTCGCTGCGGGGCGGTGGTGAGTTTCATAAAGTGGAACTCTTTATGTTTTGGGGGAAATGATATAGGCAAAATACTTAATAAGTTCCACATAGAATTGTATGATATGAGGGAAAGCAGAGCATGTCCCCTGTGCATATGAAATCAAACAGTTTGCTTCAAGTAAAATCTCTATTTAAATGAAAAAAAAAGGGGCAACCTCTGTGGTGTGCAACCACACAAGTTTATAAACATAAATTTTGTATATGCTCTTTTTCTTCTCCAGAAAGGGGTGTCTTAATTTTTTACTTAGGTCTAAGTTTTTATTTTATGAGACTAATAAGTAACCTTTCGTATATCAATCAAACCGCATATTCCATTTTTCATAAAAACTGAACTGGAACTCATATCATACCTCTGACAAAACAGATGGAACAGAATCTGATATTGGGTGGAACAGTTAAGATTCTTGGTAAAGAAATGGGGTTGATGACATATCCTAACATTCCCCCCTCGCCCTTAGAACATGTTTTGAAAACCTATAGCTAACTGTTGGATGGAACAGATCTTACATTTTAAGGTCGCATTTCTAAGGTTTTTGAAAAGAAAAGGAACAGTAGATAAGCTGTTTTAATGGAATTACTGGTATTTTTGACTATCTGTTTTAAAGACTTTTGAGGGAATATTTCTACCTGGGTGGAACTAATTATGAGTAATTCTCTGTGGGGGGGTGGCCCACCACCCCCACCTCCCCCCTGGGTACGGGCCTGATAAGGTCCCCGGACTTAATTATTGAAGGTTTGGAAATATCATTGTAAGAAGGTGCACAAAGGTAGTTAGCAAAAACACCTTGTGCATGTAATTAGTAGTGTATAAACAAAATAAAGGAACAGTGACCAGATTGTAGAAGACATATCATAAAGGGTATTCAAAATTATACAAATTACTGCGTTACGTAATGTAAACATAGCAGAGGCTTCTGGTAGGTGTAATATACCTGTTCAGCTACGGTAGACAGGCTGCATCTCCTAGTAAGGAGCACTGCTTGGGAGAAAATCAATAACCAGACTAATATATAAAGGTGGGAATCTGCGGTTAAGAGCAGAGAACAATTCGATACACGTTTGGAACAATACGAGTCTTAGGGATACAGGGGTTTTGGATAACCATATACGTGACATCTGGTGACTAGTAACGGAACTATACTTTTGCATGGCCACACAAAGTCATGCGGACTTTACGAAGGAAGCTTGCCTTCAGGCAGTATCATCTGTTAACATAGGATAAGAATAGGTTGTGACTACACTGGCAATCGTAATGTAATTGAGACATCCACTAATAAACTTCAACTATCAACCAAGCGTTTTCTGCATTGTGGATATGAGCCCCCATCTCGTGGATCAGTCTACCACTTGACTAGCAAGGATAAAGGAAGATACATTAACCAGGTTTCATGAACTGCTGCCTACTTTCCCACGTTTTGTTGTCAGCATTTGCGCAATTACCAATAAATCTTTATTTAGAATATAGAGACTCACTTTTTCTTCAATACGTTTAGGGGGTTAATTAATGTACATTTGAAAAATATAAGAATCATAAGCATATTGATATTAAAATAAGCAGATGAATGGCCTAGGGGAAAATTAATGTGATCTCACTTACCATGCGTAAAATGTGAGAAATATCCAAAGCAAAATTTGAGCATTCTTAGCCAAACTACTTTATATCAATTTTATATTTCACGCAGGGGTCTAGATCTATTTTTAAACCAAGACATGAATATCCACGTCTTCCTCATGAATGTTCAATCATTCTTATACGATGTATAACAATAGCATTTCACTTAAATGTGTACATTATGTACACATAAGGTTTGAACATTGAAAAAGCACTACCCATGCATGTAAAACACAATTCTTTTATGAACAATTAATTTAGACAGCTTGAGGTTACCTCTGTGATTTTCTTTTTTAAAACCTATTTTATTCATGTCATATGTTCAACTCCACTATGTCAAACTTAATTACATATACTAATGGCTGTATTCAAATATTTATAATCATCCTAGTGTCCATCTCGTGACATTCTTGTGTAGTGATAATGTAAACGGTGTATTTTGTAAAATTAATTCCCTTTGTGTTTGACGACCTAAATTGTAGCCCAATTGAATTCACAAGAAGAAAACAGCTGTTTATGTTCTCTATGTTCCCAACCCTACCGGCCCAATGACCAACCGTATGACTATCACACATTGACCACTAGGTCAGTACCAACCCAGTGGAGGTAATCTGACTAAGAAAAGCACTGGCTCTATCTAGTGAGAATGCTCAGAACTACTGATCAACTTCATCTGTTATGCCTGATGTAACAGTTGAAAATGAAGGGTATGTGGCTCAAAGACCAGAATAGAATGACCAGGAATCAAACTGCTTATCAGTTTAAATTAACTAAGCCTAAAATTGAGGCTGCCAAAAAATCACCCTTCTTCAGGAGAGGGAGAGTATGGCTATCAATTCCCATGGAATTCAGGCTGCTTGATAATAGGTATGAATTTAAATCCAAGATAATGAAATACTTTAGCTGATGATCCAGGCATTGTGTTGTAGCTACTGTACATATCTGTACATATCTGTTAATATTGGTTGTTGCGTATGGTGCCAAGTCCGGGAGTATGGTTCATAGAATATATTGAAACAATCATGTACTTATAACAATGTCATAATCCTTTGTATATACCATCTCATCAAACATATATATATATATATATATATACTCCCGGACTTTGTACCATACGCAACAACCTATATATATATATATATATATATATATAAATATATATAAGATAATATACCTATAAGAATATTGAATTACTACAGAAATATAAATGTTGTAACATCTGGAAGATCAGATATATGTTTGAAGACGACAAATAAAATATTATCAAAAAAAAAAGCTGACAACCAAAATATGTCATCACAAGTCAGAAATGAACAATTGAATAAAGTTAAATATCATAAATCTAGGCTTAGACTCGAAAATACCCCCGTTTCTTTCAGAATCATGTTAAAATCACATCATTATTCATAGCTTTTACCAAAATAAGAGCTATACGAACACCCCCAGAAATGTAGTACACCCTTGAAGGTCTGCATCCTTGACTATGAGATAAATATAGCTTGCTGATTTGCGCAGTTAACAATAACATTTGCATTAGGAAAAATACAAGGATCAGAAAAACACCATGGCTCCACATTTTTGTATTGCGGCTCTGGCAGCCTGCTGCCTCTTCAACACTGTAGCTGGGCAATACACAGCTGGAAGTGAAGATATTCTAAGGGATGTGAACGAGACTCTTCTGGCGGTAAATATTGTATAAGTTTATATTTTCTATGAAGCTGTATCAGACCGTCATTGCATCAGAGTACAACGTAAGGAGAAGGGACTCAAACCTATTTGTTTAGTTTATGAACAAAGTAAAGACAATGCTAAAGCATTTGGATATCATTACTTCTGAAAAATATATCTTATTTGAAGTTATTTTCGCATAAACATATAGTACTGATTCTGACTGAGGTTTGATATGAAAAGTGTAATTAGCCTGGGTCTACAAAGACTTTAAGTTGAGGGCCGTAGCGCAGCACAGGCCAGAGACTTGGGAATAACATTCCATTTGTAGTCTAGTCGGATTTCTATGAAAAATAAATTTAGGCGGCATTTTTGAGTAAAAGTTGGGAACAAGGCTATTTTAGCCAATTTGGACCTGCTGAATCTGAATATGCTTGTTCCCAAGCTGGATTTTGCATTTTTCATCCCGTTTCCATGGTTACCGTGGATTTTTTTTACAAATTATGAGGGTAAATCACTTAATTGTTGATAACTTGGAAGGTTTTCGTCATATCAGTAACAAATTTTTATCAAACATGCACATGGGTGGTGGACATATTTTGATAATAAAATTTTGACCTTGACCCAAGGTCAAGGTCACTGTTTGGAAGGTCAAATATGGAAATTTGACTAAAATGAGTCAGAGTACCCCAATAAAGCCTTAGTTACAGATATATATTCTTAATTCATATTTCATTCTAAGATGTCATAAACTTGCATAGGCCTATAGCTTACATTTCATAATGGTTGGAAGAATTCTATTGACATTGTTACCATGGTAACCAGGACAGAAACATGAAATAGAGAGATATTCATGAGGACCAGAGAATTCATACAAATTATGAGGGTAAATCATTTAATTGTTGATAAATTGAAAAGTTTCCATCATATCAGTACCAAATTTGTATCAAACATGCACAGGGGTAGTGAACATATTTTGATCATGAAATTTTGACCTTGACCCAAGGTCAAGGTCACTATTTGGAAGGTCAAATATGGAAATTTGACTAAAATGAGACAGAGAACCCCAATAAAACCATAGTAGCGAACATGTATTCTTAGTTCATATGTTATTTCAAGATGTCATAAACATGTATAGGTATTTAGCTTACAATTCATGATGGTCGCCAGAATCTCACTGACATTGTTACCATGGTAACTAGGACACAAACACGAAATAGAGAGATATTCAGCAGGACCGCGGAATTTATACAAATTATGAGGGTAAATCACTTAATTGTTGATAACTTGAAAAGTTTCCATCATATCAGTACCAAAGTTTTATCAAACATGCACATGGCTGGTGGACATATTATGATATTGAAATTTTGACCTTGTGCCAAGGTCAAGGTCACTGTTTCGAAGGTCAAATATCAAAATTTGACTAAAATAAGACAGAGAACCCCAATAAAACCATAGTAATAAATGTATATTCTTAGTTAATATGTTATTTTAAGATGTCAAAAATATGTATAGGAATTTAGCTTACAATTCATAATGGTTGCCAGAATGTCATTGACATTGTTACCATGGTAACCAGGAAAAAAAACTATGAATCTGTATATTTTTCAGTTTGCCAATAGTAATAGAAGTTCCCTCAATATGAGTCAGAAGGAGAAATTATCCTTTTAGGTTGGACAAGCTTTTCAACTTTAACCCTCTTCCTATGGCAACATCTAGTTTAAAAGACCTCCAGTAAAAGGTCAAGGTCATTTGATAGAGGTCAAATTCATGGAAAAGACTGAAAGTTACTGACATGAAATTGTCCGTTTTGGATCAATTCTGGCCTCAAATTGCAAATGTAAATGTGAAATGATAACAGAATGTAGAGAAATGGCTCTTATCTTGTTTACTTGATTTTCTACCCCAAACATGAACATTATCCTAGTTTAATATATTCTGTTTCTATACCAATCTCCTTAAAATCATTAGCAAATTATTGATTAATAGGCAGACTCTGACCTAAAAAGGTTATTGATCTAATGGATTAATACAAATACAAAATATTGTAGATCCACTTACCTTTCCTTTGAAGTATTAGGTTGTTGCTGAGAAGAGTGATGATAGATATACACATATATGATGATCAGCATGCCGAAATGTCTTTGTGTGACTATGTACATATGATAAAATCCATGCTTCTATCCGCAAACTTTTGTATCAACAGAGAGTGTTTCATGTCCTTATGAAGGTAATAGGTCCATTAAAAAGGATGAATGATGAAATCCAATGTTTCAAACATATGCAAATTATGTTATCAGATCATTTTTTTCTGTTTTTGAAAAATCAACTGTTTTTCCTTGTTACTTGTCATCACTAGTTATTGATCTTTACCAGTTTGTCTACAGGTGTTTCCAAAATTACATTCTCTTTTGCCTACTTAAATGTTCATGCATTTTCCATCATTGATGCTCATGCATGCACAGAGGGCTGTGCATCGTAATCCAGACTTTCGACATTTGCATCTAAGGGTACCACATTGCAGTTTGCATGAACAGCTGATCACCTCCAAGCAAGAACTTGGAATGGGTTCGAGTGACATCAGGAGAGGTTGTAGTCCTGTTGAAGTCTCTTTCCAACCTGTTTCCTCAGGTTTCAGGAGGCTTGGAGAAGTACAGTTGGCACTTTTCCAGATGAGAGTCTGATAGTGTGCCCGCATTATGTGGAAATGCAAGGCATCACTTGTTGGAGGCAAAGATTCTGGCTTGCCTGATCTTGAGAAGAGAATGTGGTGCGCAGTATCAACAGAGTCTGTCTGCTTAAGGATAGACAACACCTCTCAGCGGCAAATTCGTGGGATCATTCATTATCTATAGCATGTCCATGAGTCTTTTGTCATTAAATACACATTTGATAACCCTATCTAATCATATAACTCATATTATGATGTATAGAGATATGCCTGTATGAGCATGCCGGGAATACAAAAAACGCATTTTTAACTTTTATTTTTTGAACATCGATATCTCACTTAATAGTTGATGAAAAGCTATGAAATTTTCACAGCATATAGACAACATGCATCTGGAGGGAAGTGTGTCTCAGATTTTTTATTTAGGTCCTAGTTTTTGTTTTATGAAATATAGAAAATAATATTGAAAAAAAGAACAAAAAGTTTCCCGTTTTTAGACCTAAAACAAAAACTAGGGCCTAAATAAAAAATCTGAGACACGCTTCCCTCCATAATAACATCATTGACATGCAGTCCAAATTTT
Source organism: Lepidonotus clava (assembly GCA_936440205.1). Taxonomy (NCBI): domain Eukaryota; kingdom Metazoa; phylum Annelida; class Polychaeta; order Phyllodocida; family Polynoidae; genus Lepidonotus; species Lepidonotus clava. The sequence continues at coordinate 48,436,859 of OW387136.1, read as the reverse complement.
GAAGAAATATCTTAAGTAGTTACTGAGATATCCATGTTCAAAAAATAAAAGTGAGAAAATCAGTTTTTAATTTTTTGCTGCTTGAATTTTAAAGTGACAACAAAATACTTTCTATGTAAAGATAGAGAAAATTATGCCTCATCCTTTGATATATACTCCATAATTGTACTGTAATTAGATAGAGCGCAATTTGAACTACTGTAAATGGCACTCTGAGAGGTGTTGTCTATCCTTAACTTTGTAAAGTCAACATACAAAGGCTTCCACACACCTTATTGTGTCTTCTGACAGTTCTCCTACCCCCAATTCGTTGAATAGATGGTGTTCTTCTTTGAAGACTTTCCATGTTGAATGCTTTGTGTGATTTGAAAAATATGAGGTGGTGTCACATCCAGTCAGTGCATGGAAGGGAAGCAATGATGTGACACAGTCCTTTTTGATTGGTATATATCTCCTGCACTTTGCTGTCCCTGCCATCATCCACAGTTCACTGCATTCCATTTCAGGAAAATAGGAAACTAACAACAGGAGAACATCCGTATCCCTTGCATACACTGCAACTGTCCTGTATTCACTTTTCACATTATGTAATGCCAGCCTGGTGTCCCCTTCTTCATGGTTGGCCCTTAAGTGTGATACATCTGTTGTCTGTTTTGATGACTGAACTTCAAGTTCATCTGGAAATCCTCCAGCAACTACAACTTCTTTATTTTCAGGAGCTTTTGCCAATAGCTCAACTGAGAGAAAGTGAGAGAGATCAGTTTTGTTGTCACCCAATGCCAAGAAATTTGACCAATTCTTTGGCAAAGGAACATTTCGTCCTTCAATTATGCGCCTGATGGGTCTGCAACTCTTTGTGCGCTGCTTGCGTGTGCTGCTTTTAATGGATTTTTCTGGATATCTGTCAAAAACAACATCAATTCTCTGATATTCAGATCCAAGATTTAGGACTGACTGGACAAACACATCTGCTAGATCACCAAATGTGTCAGCACCTTCAGGCTTGCCGATCCCAACAACCAATGCCTGTCCATCAATAATGAGACAAGATGGGTTTTCATCATGATCAATCCTTCCTGGACATTCAATGCCAGCTGTGAGAATGTCTGCCAAGACAGATTTATTTCCTGTGAGAAGGGTTCCGTCTATCTGTGCTAGTGACACTGGTACTGGCATAAGTTCATGCTTGAGTACTGAGGATAAGTTTACAGCACGTCCTGCCTCATAGGCAGTTATGAGACGCTGGAGTACGTTCCTATCAGCTTTCATTACTACCTTTTTGTCTTTTTCCTCCTGCATTTCTCAACTTCGTAGAGGGTCTTAAATGTTGGAGCCTTGTTCTTTTGGATACGAGCATGGACAGATACAGTCGGTTTCTCATCATTTTCATCACCAACCAATCTATCATGAATGAACGTATCAAGCTGTTCTTGTCCATAAACCTTTGCCTGTCACAATGATGTTTGAATGTTCTCACTTGCTACATCTTTTGTTGCAATGTTTTGAAGTGAAGCACACTTGGTCTGATCTGAAAAGACACCAAACCTCTGAAGACAAGATGTGAGAGCTTCTTCGTCCTTGTTGTCCCGCTTTTGTCTTCCTGGTGTGTTCTCCTTGTGGAGTAGTGTATTTCCAGTGTTGGCGTGGTACATCTCATGCGTCTCATTTCCTATGTGAGATCTCAGGTTGTAGGACAATGTCCATCTCATAAAGGCAGGTATGGTTTTGGTAATTCCAACGATTTCACCTCCTCTTTTTCCTGTCCCATTCATCCATTCTTGGGCGTGGTCTGGATCTACCTGACTGAATGAACGTGATGTTTGTTTCACAACAAAGTTTCCCTTCTGAAATTCCTCTAAGACCTCAGCAGGTAGTTGATTCATTTGAGCTAAGTAGATCACACCCCATCTGGCATAGTTGAAGTGATCATATCTCATAAAGTATGGGAGCATGGCCTTAAAAGATTCAAGATGAAGCTCCCATAAACCTTCACGTTGCGCTCTGGTGAACATCAAGAGGGTAGAGATCATTTCCATGTATTGCCACCAGAAAGAGAAATTTACATCTGCTTCACACCTCTGTGTCACAAACTGAGCCAAAAGTAGCTGAAACTGATCTGTTTTGAGCAGTGATACTAACTCTGCAACATTGCTCAAATCTGTTGCAGCCAGTGATAGAATCTCATCATGTAGGTTCTTGTCTGTTTCAGCTGCAAAAGCAAGTAGACTTGGCAACAGAATATGCCACAGAGCTTGCCATGTGAGTTTGTGTGCTCTCATTGCTTTATTGTATGCCTTTCCTGATAAAGCAAGTTCAGCTGTACCTTGGCCCATTAATCCACTTTCAACCCAAAGATCCGTTAAACCTGATCCACTCATATGTTCACCAATAACCTGCAAAATAAAGGAAGAGAACTATAGTATTTTTGGTCTTATATAACAAACAGAATATTATTTACCAATGTTAACATAACATTACAACATATTTACTCAATAGAGACTGCATCTTAAAATTTATTTGTGTTAGATACTTCACACATGATATTCATGTCAATAATAAATAGATTAATATCTAAATTTTGTGAAACAAAAGGTAGCGTGGCTATGTCTTAGGATCAAATTGGTCGTTCCTATACCCAAGGTTCCAAACCCGACACAAGTATCAGACCTTAGGCCGATTACCTTACTACCCATTCCAGGCAAAATTATGGAAAGGCTGGTACACAACAAACTATATCCTTTCTTAGAAGAGCATGACCTTATAGCAATCAACCAAAATGGATTCCGAAAAAACCATGGTACAGCCGACACTATTTTTAAATTGTTAAGTGAAATAATAGATAATTTTAATAATAAACAAGACACTTTGGCCATCTTTATAGACTTTAAAAAAGCTTTTGATACTTTAGACCACAATATACTGTTATCTAAATTATATAGACTAAATCTAAATAATGCACTTAAAAACTGGATTAGGAATTACTTAGAAAATAGGAAACAAATTACATTTGCTAATAATACCCACTCATCTATCGCACCAATATCACACGGCGTCCCACAGGGATCCATATTGGGGCCATTGCTCTTCACACTGTATATAAATGATTTACCAAGATTCCTAAAAACTAATGTACTATTGTATGCTGATGATTCTGTAATATTTGACTCAGACTTGTCGGCGCACACCCTACACAACAGGATGCAAGGCGAACTATATAGAGTAAATCAGTGGTGTAACATTCATAAACTGACAATAAATGTAAATAAAACAAAAAGTCTGCTCTTTACCCCAAAAAGAGTACAAAACACAATAGTCACGAATGATCTGAAACTGGGCACTGGCTCAATTCACCAGGTACAATCAATCAAGTACTTAGGCATCCAAATAGATGCACACCTGAATTTTCAGACCCAATTCAACGACACTATAAGATTAGCATCACATAAACTCCTCATGCTGAAACGCATAAGACGCTATATAGATGAGTTCACAGCCTTAACTATAGTTAAGACAATGGTGCTGCCCTATCTAGACATGGGCAACGTCTATTTTACAAATAGACCTATTATAGATAGAGATAGGCTGGATGTTATCCTGAATACATCACTCAGAATTGCATTTAACATAAGGCACCCAACTGATTCGCATAAATTGGACCTCTACCTTAAAGCCAATCTGATGCCATTAGAATACCGGCGGAAATATTTTTTATTAAATACAATCTTCAGACTTGTACATTCAAACAGCCTCTTGACTGTAAACCCCGCAAGAAATACGAGGCAAAGTCAGGCTCCTGTTGTGAAGGAATGTGTACCATTGACAACTACCTTGGCAAAGTCACCTGTGTTTATGGCAAGAAGCTATTGGAATAAATTGGATGTAGCAACCAGAAATATCCAAAGTATAGAGGTGTTTAAAAAGACAATTAAATCCAAACTCCAGGAGGATTATGTTCAAAATGAACTTGACAGACTGTGTGCTGGTCTGCATGTTTAAAATCAATCAGTCCATATTGTCATGTAAGCAACCGTATATCCATTAAACCCATCTCATCTCACACATAGTTTACGCATCACATTATATACGCTGGAATACATCATGTAAAAGAGAGACACAATCAAGCAAAATATTCTTACTGCTGGAATTGATGTATTAGTTTAAGTTATGGCTGGCCAAAAGAAGAATACTGGGGCAACCCAATCTTAGGCCAGGTTAAATAAACATGTTTCAAAAAAAAAAAAAAAATTGATGCTACCGTGAAGTAAAGAAAAAAGTAAAATATAATTTTGTGAAATACCATTAGATTATTAATTAATCATACATTTGATTATATGAGAAGTATTAAGAGATGATGGAAAAAAAGGGTACCTTTAAGAAATTCATGGAAATATGAAGCCCTCCAAGGCGAGGAATCAGGCAGTTCTGTAGTTCTGGACAAGCCCACTTGAGTTCCATTAGTTTCCCATAGAGTGCCTGATCAACAGTTATTACTGTATGGGTCTGCCCCAAATTTGATGAGACTGCTAGACACCGCCTTACTACAGTATTAAGGGTATCCATTTCATGGGCTGGTGCTAGAATAATGGGCATGTATCCCACTGATGTTTGTTCTGCAGTTTCTTTTGAAGTAAGCTGATTGAAGTTTGTCCATCCTGATTTAGTGGGAGCATCTTGACGGCTCAGGATGAAAGACATGTCTTTAGCTTGTACTTCTTTTACTGAGTCATTTTCTCCAGCAGTACATTTGAAGCACGTATCTGTTACTGGTTCTTGGAATACGGGGCTGACCTTACCTGGTCTAACATTTGTTTGGCACAGTTCCTCAAGAACAGGTGGTACGGTCAAGGTCGAGTTAGATGAGGGTTTAAGTGAGTGCAGTGCCACATCATACTGTTTACCCCTTTGCCAAGCTGCTATCTGTGTGGCATGGAATGTGTTTTTCCCATCTAATGTTTCATCAAGTATATCAATGTTATCTGCAGTGAAGTGGACAAATTTTCCAGGAATAATGTTGGGTGGAACCACTGCACCAGTTTTTGGATCCATGGATTCTAGGGTGTGTTTAGCTAATGCTGTGTCCACCTGAAGCACTTGCTCATAATTTAGACAATGTCCTGCCTTGTTAAACAAGTGGACCAGATCTTTTGACCTTGTTGTCTGGTGCAACGTGCTTGCTAGTCCGATATGCTTTGGTGTCCATTTCTTTCCATGGCTAACACCATACACAATATCCTGTGCAACACTCAGTACTTTGCAATTGGTACTTTCTTCAATGCCAGTATTTCCAAGACTATCCTCACCTCCATATAGAAGTTTAAGAAACATGTTCAGACTTTCTGGCACACAAGCTTTGGCATCCTCCTCCCTCACTGCAAAGCCTTGGTGACCTGGTGTTGTCATTAGATCACTGCATAGCTTCATTGCAACATGAAACATGGATAGAAAAGTATCATGATCAGGGTCATGCTGTGGGATAGTAAGCATATCATTGTTATTTGAAGAAGTTGGTTGGAACATTTCCGTATGCTTATACTTCTTCGGTATCATCAACGTTATTCTCTCTGATGCACATTGATCAACAGGCTGAGCAAAAGTAAATTTATTGTCAAGGCGCAACTCAAGTTTTTCCTTGAAAGTTGATCTCCTAGTGCAGTAGGACTGAGGAATTTCTGTTGAACATTCCTTTGCAAGTTGTACATAACGATCCCAGACATCACAAAGTTGAAGGACTTGTCCCTTTTCTGAAGCATAGTGTAGTTCCTTGCATAATGTTGCCATTGCAAGGTCTTCTTCTCCACCATTATCCTATGCTTTCGAAGTAGATCGCCTATATTGGCTCAGACAACAGAGATGGTATCTTGCCCCAACTGAAATAAGATCAGATACTCCTGCCAGACGGACTCTCACCTCATTATCCAAATGTGCCCTCCCTAAAATATGATTGCTCATTTGAAAGGTCATAACCGTGCTCAAGCGGTCCTTTACAAGAACATCTTGACAAAAAATGCACCTGTTCCAGTCAACACTCCCTGACTTTTTTTGTAAAGAACACACAGCATCCCCAGACCCAAGACTACAGCTACATTTACTCTTGTCCTTGGTCTGCTGTTCCAGTGATTTGGCCAGCCTTTGTATTTTTGTCTTATTGGTGTACCGTGCATAACAGCCTCTGTGCCACACAAATTTTGGTGATTCACAACTGTCACTGTGAAATACATTCTCAATACGATCTATCACTTCCAAGTTGTGTATATCTCTCAATTTCTTTCTTGCATTGTTGCCTGTTTGAGGGTTTCTAATCCTTGGATGCCTGAATCTCTAACAGTGTCATTAGTGCGATGTTTTTGTCAGAAGATGCATAACCCATAGTTGACTGATCTAGGTCTCTTCAGGTTCACCAGGGGATCCATTGTCTGAAAGAAATATAATTTGTAATCATCTCTTTGCCTTGTTAACATGCAGTTATGCTCTATTAAAGAAAGCTCTTCTCTAGAACTTTCAAAAGATAATCTTATTAAGGGGTTATATTTGCTTTGTTACATGCTAACCAAAATATGACTAAATAAGAAATGTCTAATATTTATAGTTTTAATTACCATTATAAATCAATAGGAATTGAAAGATAAAGGCAAAAGTTCGTATTTTACAAGTTTTTAACTCAATTGTGATGACCTTGGTCAAGGTCAAGGTCAAACTAACAATTTCTGAACAATCCCCTTAATATGATCTTTCATCATATCAAATTTCAAAACATTTAATATATATCCAGCGATATAAACAATTGAAAACTTTTTTGGGATGTCTCAAACTTTGTGTGACCTTGACCTTTGACCTTGAAATTGATCCTCTTCCATTCAGTTTAGAACAAAGAAAATATCAAAACCATAATAACCATACCTTGATTATGTTAATTTTCTAACATTTATAGTTTAATTACCATTATAAATCAATTGAAAATGAAAGATAAAGGTGTAAGTTATTATTTTGTGAGTTTTTCACATTAATAACCGCGATTGAGATGACCTTGGTAAAGGTCAAGGTCAAACTAACAATTTCTGAACAATCCCCTAAATATGACCTTTCATCATATCAAATTTTAAAACATTTGAAAATATATCCACAGAGATATTAACAATTCCATACAATTTTTGGATGTCTCAAACTTTGTGTGACCTTGACCTTTGACCTTGAAATTGACCCCATTCCATTCATTTTAGAATGAAAAAAATATCAAAATCATAATTACCATACCTTAGTTATGTTATTAAGCCAACAATTTAAGCAATTTGTGATGTGTCGTAAAAAGGTCTAATTTACCATAAACTAACAATGCAGTTCACTTGAAGCATATGCCTGGAATCTAAACAAAGATGGCTTCCTCACTCCACATCAAAATCTTATCTAGAGAATCCTTTATAACTTAATCAACATGTTTTCCTAAAGATTATTTTTCGCATTTTAATGTTGTCTACCATTTATAGACAAGAAAACCAACAGTTGAAAAGCGTTATCTTAGTTATCTTAAAGAAAATGAGGTTACTCACCAGAGATGATGTGACCATCTGTTGACATCTCCAAAGCTCTGCATTCCTTGTGTTGCTAGGTAACCAAGACTATCCAAAGCATGACTTGCACTTTTTTCAAGACATCAAGAAGCAGTTAGTTTTTTTCTAATGTACTGATTTCTTTTGCTTGTTGCTATGGTGGTATATCTAGTAGAGTTGTGAAATTTGGCACGATCGTAGGCCAGGAATAGTTTGTTCATATGCACTCAGACATTTGACCAACAGCTGCTTCCATGGCAACCATGGAAGGTTTGGAATGAAACAAAGATTGAAACTACTAAATAACCTTTAACTTCAAGAATATTTGCAACAGAGCTTTGAAATTTTCAGGAAACATAGGTGTATATATATGGGGCAAATGATGCATATGATAGTTTGACCTTGAGATGAGGTCAAGGTCACAAATATACTGGTTAAACATCAATATTTTGCCAAAATTAGATTATAAAACTGTTAAAAACCCTTGGCAACATATATATTCTTTTAACTTTGAACAAAAATTAGAATCCAAAAGATGTGTTTACTTCTTTACCTTTGATTTTATTAGAGCTAAGGAATTTCCTGTGGTTATCATGGTAACCAGCATGGAAATGAAATTAGAGAAAATCACTTTCTTTGCTTTTGATTTGTTACCATAGTTACCAGAGGGTAGCTAGGGACAATATCAGGTATAGAAATGAAGCCAATATGTTTTTTCATGAGTTGAACAAAAAGAACACTAGCTTAAGAGTACAAATTTGGTAAAGGAAGTATATTAAACGGAGGTCCATTGCCCATTGTGGATCATTTTCACATGGTTGACCTTCCGTCAGGTGACTTGACCTTGGTCCAAGGTCGAAGTAATTATTTTGTCTCAAAGACCATGTAGCCTTGCACCTTTACCCCAAATATCAAAGCTCATTTTTTCAGTAAACATCTATTAAGTAATATTAGCAAACCGACAAATATACAGATTCATATAGGGCAGAACAGACCTCTTGCTGAATATCTCTCTATTTTGTGTTTGTGTCCTGGTTATCATGGTAACAATGTCAGTGAGATTCTGGTGACCATCATGAATTGTAAGCTAAATGCCTATACATGTTTATGACATCTTGAAATAACATATGAACTAAGAATACATATTGGTTACTATCGTTTTATTGAGGTTGTCTGTCTCATTTTAGTCAAATTTCCATATTTGACCTTCCAAATAGTGACCTTGACCTTGGGTCAAGGTCAAAATTTCATGATCAAAATATGTTCACTACCCCTGTGCATGTTTGATACAAATTTGGTACTGATATGATGGAAACTTTTCAATTTATCAACAATTAAATGATTTACCCTCATAAATTGTATGAATTCTCTGGTCCTCATGAATATCTCTCTATTTCATGTTTCTGTCCTGGTTACCATGGTAACAATGTCAATAGAATTCTTCCAACCATTATGAAATGTAAGCTATAGGCCTATGCAAGTTTTTGACATCTTAGAATGAAATATGAATTAAGAATATATGTCTGTAACTAAGGCTTTATTGGGGTACTCTGACTCATTTTAGTCAAATTTCCATATTTGACCTTCCAAACAGTGACCTTGACCTTGGGTCAAGGTCAAAATTTTATGATCAAAATTTGTCCACCACCCATGTGCATGTTTGATAAAAATTTGGTACTGATATGACGGAAACCTTCCAAGTTATCAACAATTAAGTGATTTACCCTCATAATTTGTAAAAAAAAATCCACGGTAACCATGGAAACAGGGTGAAAAATGCAAAATCCAGCTTGGGAACAAGCATATTCAGATTCAGCAGGTCCAAATTGTCTAAAATAGCCTTGTTCCCAACTTTTACTCAAAAATGCCGCCTAAATTGTTTTACAGGCCTCTTTTCCAGAAATCCGACTAGACTATTGTCTGTACTGGATTTATTTTCCTGCCTATGAATCTATAAATCTAAAGACTGTTAATATCTCTACATTTAGTCGTTACAGTTTTGAATCGGTTAGATTGATTTAATATTAAAGCAGATATTGATTTACAAGAGTTACGGAAAATGTAAACAAACAGCTGAATTATGCAAACTAGTGTAACATTCAGGCCTGAATATGACCTAGATCATGGCAATAGCCACCTTCATTTTACTCTAAGTATAGTTCGACTATTCTCCACCAGGTGGCAGTGTATGCCAATTCTATGTAGTTCTTAGAGCAGATTTCTTCTAAAAACTTATATAAAATACATTCAGAGATTGTTCTAGGTATGTATAGTGTTTAAGAAATGTATATGAGATGTAATGGAATGTGTTTAGAGTTTAAGGAAAGATTATCTTATGTGTTTTTGAGCATGTACTTTGTAAGGACACCTGTTTCGTTTACAGACAGACATAGGGACTATGGCATGGGTCTCAAGGTTCTGCAACTGACTAGAGGTAGTTCAGCCCTACCTCCCCCGGTTTTAGGGGTCAATTCTGCATTTCTATATGCATGATATTGAAAGAGTTTTAACTCTAGGCTTGAATTTTACCTGTTGGTAAATAAATTGAGAACTGGAAACTTGTTTTCCCCTTCTAAACAACAAAAAGGATAATCCATTATCCTTTTTTAGAAGTCAGTTGCAGAACCTTGAGACCCATGCCATAGTCCCTATGTCTGTCTGTAAACGAAACAGGTGTCCTTACAAAGTACATGCTCAAAAACACATAAGATAATCTTTCCTTAAACTCTAAACACATTCCATTACATCTCATATACATTTCTTAAACACTATACATACCTAGAACAATCTCTGAATGTATTTTATATAAGTTTTTAGAAGAAATCTGCTCTAAGAACTACATAGAATTGGCATACACTGCCACCTGGTGGAGAATAGTCGAACTATACTTAGAGTAAAATGAAGGTGGCTATTGCCATGATCTAGGTCATATTCAGGCCTGAATGTTACATTTCCTCCCCCTCAGAGTCATGCGTCCTCGCATGAAATTACTGTTGACAACTTGTCCGTCTTGTGTCTCAGAGTCTCTGGCAGCGCGTGAGATCCTTTTGTCATTTAAAGATAACCTCCTTTCTAGTACTGTAATAAATCAATATGAGAGGTTTACTTAGTCTAAAAAAAACAACTCACAAATCGAGTTTAACTGGAGGTTTTCTTATTCTAGTACCCCTCCTTACTCCATCCTCAATAGGAGGTATTGAAGGAGTAAAAACCATTTCCAGTTCAGCGTCCTCTGGTGCCACATCTTCCTCAATATCAACATGATCCATAGAAGGATCCCCTGCATCATCTTGACCAATCTCATCATCAGCACCAACAGAGGTATCAACCAGACTTTGTGAAACTGTTTGGTTGTATGAAGCGTTTCCTTCAACCAAAGATTCATTGCTCATATTTAGTCTTTCTTGCCCTCTCCGCCAAAGTTCAGGAGTTTCCCCTACATGAGCTTTGAGGTGATCAATGTGCACAACAACAGTTCCACAGTTTGGAAATCTTTGAAGTTCACAGTGCAAGTGATCAGGACAATGGATTACCTTAAAAGGTCCAATCCATCCCTTGCCTAGTTTCCGTTTTGCAGCTGGAGGATACCATCTCCACACGAATTGCCCAACATGGAATTTGACTACTTTACTTTTGAGATCATAGTTTCGTTTTTGTCTAAGTGTACTCTTAGCTAAATTCCTATGAGCTTCTTCATGTGCTTTCACTGTGGTAACTCTTACCCATTCCACATACTCAGTTGGACAGATCCAACGTTCCTCTGAGTTTGGTGGAGGTCCTGCAATCAGATCAATAGGCAGCACAACTTCTTTTTGGAGAAACAAACGATTTGGGGTGAATCCCGTACTATCATGAACAGAAGCACGATATGCTGCCATAACATAAGGCAGATGATCATCCCAATCGTCTCGATTCTCGTTAACATATGCTTTCAGCATCTGTTGAAGTGTCCTATTAAACCGTTCAGTCTGACCATCTGACTGAGGTCTGTACGGTGCTGTTCTGGTCTTTTCTATGTCTAACAGAGAGCATAATTCTGAAAACAGATGTGATTCAAAATTAGTGCCTTGATCGGAATGAATTATCCAAACTGGATGGACAGTTGGTCACAGGATGAAATCAGAAAGATGCAGAAAAATGATCCTGTAGTTGGAAAAGTATTGGGTTGGATTAAGGATGGTGTTGGAAAGCCCGATCGAGAGACTTTATTGGGTCAAGGAGAAGATCTTCGAGTGCTATCTACTCAGTGGCATAAACTCTTAGTTAAAGAAGATATTCTTTATAGAAGAAAGCAAATGGAAGGAGATGATGAGTTTTCTGTGTTGCAAATGGTCACTCCAATGAATCTCAGAAAAGAGATATTTGATCATCTTCACTGCAGTAGATTAGGAGGACATTTGGGAACAAATAGGACCATATGCCAAGTGCGAACAAGGTTCTACTGGCCTGGATGCAAACGTGACTTGAATCAGTGGTGCAGGTCGTGTGATGTGTGTGCTCAGATTAAATCTGGACCACGACCTAGAGCACCAATGGGGCATTTGCCAAGTGGTGTGCCATTAGACAGAGTAAACATTGATGTATTGGGAGAATTGCCAGAAACTGACAATGGCAACAAATACATTCTGGAATTAACCGACTCTTTTTCCAAATGGACACAAGCTTGGGCATTGCCAAATCAAATGGCTCAAACAGTAGCTGATGCCATAATGAATGATTTTATTTTGGTATTTGGGGCACCAAGACAGATTCATTCTGATCAAGGCACTAATTTTGAATCACATCTGTTTTCAGAATTATGCTCTCTGTTAGACATAGAAAAGACCAGAACAGCACCGTACAGACCTCAGTCAGATGGTCAGACTGAACGGTTTAATAGGACACTTCAACAGATGCTGAAAGCATATGTTAACGAGAATCGAGACGATTGGGATGATCATCTGCCTTATGTTATGGCAGCATATCGTGCTTCTGTTCATGATAGTACGGGATTCACCCCAAATCGTTTGTTTCTCCAAAAAGAAGTTGTGCTGCCTATTGATCTGATTGCAGGACCTCCACCAAACTCAGAGGAACGTTGGATCTGTCCAACTGAGTATGTGGAATGGGTAAGAGTTACCACAGTGAAAGCACATGAAGAAGCTCATAGGAATTTAGCTAAGAGTACACTTAGACAAAAACGAAACTATGATCTCAAAAGTAAAGTAGTCAAATTCCATGTTGGGCAATTCGTGTGGAGATGGTATCCTCCAGCTGCAAAACGGAAACTAGGCAAGGGATGGATTGGACCTTTTAAGGTAATCCATTGTCCTGATCACTTGCACTGTGAACTTCAAAGATTTCCAAACTGTGGAACTGTTGTTGTGCACATTGATCACCTCAAAGCTCATGTAGGGGAAACTCCTGAACTTTGGCGGAGAGGGCAAGAAAGACTAAATATGAGCAATGAATCTTTGGTTGAAGGAAACGCTTCATACAACCAAACAGTTTCACAAAGTCTGGTTGATACCTCTGTTGGTGCTGATGATGAGATTGGTCAAGATGATGCAGGGGATCCTTCTATGGATCATGTTGATATTGAGGAAGATGTGGCACCAGAGGACGCTGAACTGGAAATGGTTTTTACTCCTTCAATACCTCCTATTGAGGATGGAGTAAGGAGGGGTACTAGAATAAGAAAACCTCCAGTTAAACTCGATTTGTGAGTTGTTTTTTTTAGACTAAGTAAACCTCTCATATTGATTTATTACAGTACTAGAAAGGAGGTTATCTTTAAATGACAAAAGGATCTCACGCGCTGCCAGAGACTCTGAGACACAAGACGGACAAGTTGTCAACAGTAATTTCATGCGAGGACGCATGACTCTGAGGGGGAGGAAATGTAACATTCAGGCCTGAATATGACCTAGATCATGGCAATAGCCACCTTCATTTTACTCTAAGTATAGTTCGACTATTCTCCACCAGGTGGCAGTGTATGCCAATTCTATGTAGTTCTTAGAGCAGATTTCTTCTAAAAACTTATATAAAATACATTCAGAGATTGTTCTAGGTATGTATAGTGTTTAAGAAATGTATATGAGATGTAATGGAATGTGTTTAGAGTTTAAGGAAAGATTATCTTATGTGTTTTTGAGCATGTACTTTGTAAGGACACCTGTTTCGTTTACAGACAGACATAGGGACTATGGCATGGGTCTCAAGGTTCTGCAACTGACTAGAGGTAGTTCAGCCCTACCTCCCCCGGTTTTAGGGGTCAATTCTGCATTTCTATATGCATGATATTGAAAGAGTTTTAACTCTAGGCTTGAATTTTACCTGTTGGTAAATAAATTGAGAACTGGAAACTTGTTTTCCCCTTCTAAACAACAAAAAGGATAATGGATTATCTTTAGAGTTTGTTGTAGCTGTGGCACAGAACAGTTCTCTACATTTTTCTTGGCTTGAATGTCAGTTGAATTCTTATAGGTTTCAGATCAGAATCTGCAATAGCTTTGGCTCAGTGCAGGATCTGTTCCTATATCCCTGACAGGATATTGCCCAAAAAGGATAATGTATTTAGAGTCTATTATAGCTGTGGCACAGAGCAGTTCTCTACTTGTTTCCTTGGCTTGAAAGTCAGTTGGAATTATTATAGGTTTCAGATCAGAATCTGCAATAGCTTTGGCTCAGTGCAGGATCTGTTCCTATATCCCTGACAGGATATTGCCCAAAAAGGATAATGTATTTGGAGTCTATTATAGCTGTGGCACAGAGCAGTTCTCTACTTGTTTCCTTGGCTTGAAAGTCAGTTGGAATTATTATAGGTTTCAGATCAGAATCTGCAATAGCTTTGGCTCAGTGCAGGATCTGTTCCTATATCCCTGACAGGATATTGCCCAAAAAGGATAATGTATTTGGAGATCTGTTGACAGAATCATGTCAGAATACAGGTGACTGTAGGATTTCTGCAGCTTTATCCAGCCTACACTGTTGCAAGTTTTTCTAGATTCAGTTTCTTGAAAGTACTGAGGTGATTCAGTTATAGAAAGAAATTTATGCTGTTGTGAACTAGTTGCGAGTTTATTTGTTTGAAATTATGTTCAGATCTTGGAAGTCAAGTTTGAAAGAATGAAAATCTAATTGTATGTTTCATAGAAATAAAGACATTTGATCTTATAATTCCTTTTCTTTCGTTTTCTGTCCCATTCATGTTAATACCATCCAGTGATACAAACCTAATTTGTCTCAATAACATCAATCTTAAGATCACAACGAGAAGTCTCCTTAGAAATAGGCGCGGCACGTTACACTAGCCTGGCGAATGGTGGCCCTATGGGCGAGTAGGGCCTGGTATTGGCTTTGTTAGGGGACTACTTTAAAATGTGGCGTATCTTCTCAATCCTTGGGCCAAATTCATTTTTTCAGTAAAGAATTAGTTTTTTTATGATTGAATCAGAAATAGGTTATTGTACAATAATGGTTATTTATTTTATTGTTAGCATATCAATCTGTATTTACATGAAAGAACGGACTGCCAGTTTTTGTTGTTGGTTTGTTACTTAGTTATGTCGTTAACTCATACTTCGTGGTTAAGTTACAATATTGTTATTAGGGTAGAGTCTTCCTCCTCTAGGTGGTTCTAGTCCAAATAAAGACACTCGCTTGTAGAGGCACAATAAAGTTACATTCAAACATTGGCTTAAGAGTAGAACCTCTCTCTTGTCAAATGAATTACCGGCCCATCAACTGGACTGCATATAAATGATGTTCACATTTCAAATCCGAAGAACAATCATCTTGCTAGTCTTTCACCCCTTGCTAGTCGACTATTATCAGAATATTTCAGAACAGCGAGTTGTTCTTACTCCTAGCATTACTATTTACTATGTGTCCATACACACTACCTAGCTTGGATCCTTAATTGTTTCCCACTAAACTCCAAATGTATTGCTCTGCATAGTTTTAAGGTTGTTCGATCTCCCCGCCTGCACTCTCAAATGATTCCTTATATAATGCTATCTCTACTGTATCATTCCACTGCTCTTTCCCCTTAGCTAAGCATCTCGAGAGAAGTCACTGTTACCCATGCTTCTGAATGCAACCCATCCAGTTTTTATCAAAACAAAGTACTTCTGACTTATAATTGATGGCTCTTTGCTGTAATTTATACATGCTGGTGGTGTGACCTGGCAATCATTTCCCTTCTATTTGTTTATCTGGATTTAAAACCCCATTCATTACTTTTCATATTCACAATCCTTGTTCGCCATGCAATAGCTAAAGCTAATCATAAAATAAATAATCATACAAGCCTGCCATCTGCACCTACAGTTGCCATTTACTATGTCCATCTCATGCCTGAGGTTAACTTTGACCTCAGTGCATTATTTTAGGGAACCATTGTTGTTGCAGTGATCTTAGATTTAAATTATTTTTTTATGGCATGATGATGTATGGCCTCTCTGGGTTGCAGGGCACGAAGTTTTTCCAGACAACAGAGAAAAAGCATGCATTGCATCGGGTATTGACGGTAAAAATCCACGCATTGCAATGTGTATGTTGAGGGAGCCCACTACTATACTGGCCAGTTGTTAAACCCGGACGTCCACCACCCTATAATTAGCCTTACAAAAGAAGGCATAGTTTTGCTCAACTTGGCTTTCCAGGGGAATAACATCTTGTTATTCTGTTCTCTTTACTTTACAGGTTATATTAAGGTCTTTTCATCTTTGTCATTTCCCTTCCATGCAATGACGTCATCATTATTGTTTGAATACAAAATCTACCCAATCAGTGTAGAAATAAATCAAATATTTTCATTATTAGATTTGATTTTCAAATGCTTGCAGAAGTTGGAAATCCAAAGCAAGTTCATTGAGAAAATGGAAGCAGTTGTGGTTAACATAAAAGGGGAGATGTCCGACATGAAGCAAAACCTCCAAGAGGAGCAACTGTATCTGAAGAAGCATATCTTAAATCGTCTTGATGCTCTTGATGAAAAGACAGAGTGGTTCTTGACAAGAGGTCAGCAGGGTGAACACCCACTGAGTAACAGGATAAGCCACATTGAGAAACAGCTGGCTCAAGTTTTGAATTTTCTGATTGTAAGTAAATGAAAATAACATTAATTCCCTTGTTATCATAACTGTATGGATGTTAGATAGTCATCATCAGAAATAGAGAGAAATCTGTTTTTAAAAAAAGACTAAAACTATTTGAAGTTCTCTGGACTAAAAATGATATTTGTGCATGGAGAAAAGGTAGTTGAAACAAAATGAATTTATCTTTCAGGTGTCTTTTCAGGCAACATTGTTTAAAGAGTCTAAAAGATTGTATTCTAATTTGATAATGGTAATTCTTCTTAAGCCACATAGGATAACGTACTTGCTAGACCATGTAAATCATGTCAGCGTAAAATGTAAATCTGAGTTATCATAAAATGAAACAATAAGACAAGAAAATGTGATCCAGTGATATTGAATGTAAATCTGCGCCCCAAATTGGCCTTCCGTTACATATGTATCAAGGGATGAGTGCAACATTTAAAAATGTGTCTACGTTCTTTTTCAAATCCAATGCATCCTTGACTCTTTGAATTAATTTTCTATGTCAGAGTAAGTAAGCGATCAATTTTTTTGAAAAAAAAAAATTCAGAAATTGTGGCCGCAGCCACTCTTCTCGAAAATCTTCATGTAGATGCAATAGCATTGTAGGTCAAAAACTTAGATATACCAGGGCTGAAATTATGCTGGAGGTATTTCTGTATGTTCAATTCTATAAAGAGCTATATAAAATGGCGATAAAATGTGCATCATCCAGCTGCATGCTTTTGAAAATCATTGTAGAAGTAAAGAATTTTGAAAAATAAAACTTCATAAATGACCTGATTTAACCCCCATTTGGACCCTCTCTTTCCACACTTAAATGAAAATTGCTTCAATTCACTGGGCTAGAACTACACAAAGCCAGTTATTTCATGAGGGAGAGACATATTGAAGCCTGCATGTGTGGTCTGTTTAGTTCCCTAATGTTTTTCTAGTTGAACAATAAGTTTGAAATTTTCTCAACTTCTGAATGAGATTTGTTTGCTTGAGTTGAAACTAAGAGGATTCTTTATTGATTCTTAGGTGAACATGTCAACATGTACACTACTTTTTGGTAGAAAGGCCCCTTCAAATGTTATGAAATGAACCTATCAATATATCAATTGGTCTTCTTGGATGAACCCTATTCATGTGTTACTGGGTAATTGGTTTTGAAAGTATATACAGAAATAAGAACATACAACTGCATAATTCAGGGCTTGACAAATCATTCTTAGAAATGGTTGCCCACCAGGCAACTACAGCTTCAAGTCTGGTTGCCCAGTGGTTTAAGCCGAAGCCCGGGATTTTCGTTGCTTAAAAATATAATTAGTTGGGACATTGAAGCATAATCATCTTTTGAAAATCCGGCTATGTATTGAATGGCAAGAAACATATATATTGAAATGACTAGGAAGTTCTCATCCATAATATTCATTACCCGTGGAGCAATGAGCCCTTCAAGTATGGTTGCCCGGCACCCTTTTCTATTTGTCCTTGGCATCTGGACACCTAATTTGTCAAGCCCTGATATTTACAATGTTTTTAAGGAAGTCAGGTTTGATATGTGGCAGACCAAAAGATTTTAAAATATAAAAAAAAATCCCTACCTACCTACCCTAATTTTTTCAGCCCATGTTACCTGAATGCAACAATTCTTTTCCTCAGCCTAAGGATTGCCAGGAAGCCTTTGAGAGAGGATGGACATCATCTGGTGTCTACAGGATCTCTCCAAATGGAAACACCAAATTCAATGTCTACTGTGAGCAGGAACTAGATGGTGGTGGATGGATGGTAATTGTTTTAGCTTTTTGGTTGTTTACTTGATGCTAAAGGTCATTTGATCTCTTAAGAATATGTTTAACATGTAACAGAAAATAAGCAGCCTTAAGCTTATGTTATTTTAATTGTGATTGCTTTAATCTTGCCATTGATGTCTAGACTTCCTCTTTCTTCTTTTCAAAACCCATGGAGAAGGAAATATAGTTCATTTTTAGATAGGAAAATCTTGTTTTATTCTATTTCCCCACTACTATTCTATTTCTCCACTGAAATTAATGATAACTTTTGATCGGTGGACTGGGTGGAGTCCTTTTGGGTGACCCTCCACAAATTGATGAATAGGACAAGATAGTCATTTATCCTAGTTTGAATCCTTGTTTAATAATAGAAGAGAGGAATATATATTTAGTTTCATACCCATTACAACTTTCAATATATCCATTGACAGCGATGGTCAGCAACTTTTCACATGCGGTGACTTGCCAGATGTAAAAGCCGCAACAGGACATTATGGCTTTTGTCTTTTTTATAAATATTTTTTTGTTTTTAAATAGTTTTCATTAGTAATTCACTTCAGGGTTGCCCCTGGTTTTCAGTGATATTACAATGAGTATAAATGTAGTAGATGAAGATTTTAAATGTAAATCATAATTATGTATATCAAGATCAATACATCAATACATACATTTTTCTCTATATTCCCTCCTTCTTGATATTATGTCACACAGATTGGACCTAATGAAGTAGATCAACATAGACACAGTATCTGTGTTTGATCAGATTAATAAATTCATTGACACAGGTTGCAAATTGTACATTATGGCATAGTTCAAAAGCAAAATGCACTATTCTGATACTTTGTGTTCATTTTTGCTGGGATAATAAACTAAGATCAAGGTGGGTTTTTTTCTGCATACACAATAACGACCTGTCACCCTGCACACATATATACTTCAGGTATTCCAAAAAAGGCAGGATGGAGGAGTTGATTTCAACAGGAACTGGACTGACTACAAGACTGGTTTTGGCAATCTGAAAGGAGAGTTCTGGCTGGGAAATGACCACCTTCACCTGCTCACCAAAGGCCATGACCAGAAGCTAAAGATTGAGCTGAAGTACAACTCTGAAACTGCATATGCTGATTATACCACATTTTGGACGGAGGATGAGAGCCAGAAGTACAAGCTCCATGTGGCAGGCTTCATTGGGTCTGGTCCCCCAGGTGAGGTGGCATTTTATTTAAGTTATCTTCATAACAGATAGCTGCTTTACAGTATTTTAAGCATCTGCAGTTAATCTGGACTGATTTGTAGAGAGAAATTAAGGGAAATGTATAAAAATTAAACAAATATTTGCTATATATCTATCAGTAATGAATATATTTTCAAATCAACTTCAGAAATAATACCATGATCACCACCTGTCGTAATATTGTTTTGTTTCAAAGTTTGTTAAATCTAGATATCCTTTATTTGTGTGGGTAATAACTACTATATTCATTACAGTAGATAACATAGAAGAGAAACAGCGTTAGAGTGAATAACTCCTTCTAAAATGATTACAGTAGATTATTTTCTAAATACAATACTTACTGCATTTATTGTGGTATATGATTTTTGAATTTTAACTGTTTTCATCTATAGAATTTACAGAACCATGGTCTGATATGAAGCAGACGGTCTGCTGTTTAATTTAAGGTCTCTTTATGTTTTAGCTACTGACGGATAAGAATAACATTTGTAGATTTCTGTTAATCGCATTTTCACATGATAAATAATGCGACTATTTTCTAATCATATTTCAGGGGATTCAATGAGTTACCAAAACCAGTCAGGGTTCTCCACACTGGACCAGGACAACGACCGCTGGTCATCGGGGCACTGTGTCGGTAAATACGGGTCCCCCTGGTGGCATAATGAAAGAATCAATGAGTGTATTGATTCGGGTCTCAATGGTGTTTATGGTGGCACTGGTGGTAAAGGGATCCTTTGGCATCACTGGAAGGGCTGGCGTACCTCTCTGACAGGTTCAAGGATGATGATCAAAAGTAAGGGAATCAATTAGAATTAATGGTACTTGATACTGTTCAACATAATTTTGAATGGCCAACAATGTATTTTAAATAGCGTTACTAGGTTTATATTATGCCTAACGGAAATCAAAATTTATCGTTTTTAATAAGTTTCGTTCAGGTAACATGGGTTCAAAAAAGTAGTGTAGGTAGGTCGATTTATTCATTTTTTTTCATTTTTTTATTTTACAAACACACAATTAATAGACTCAGGCATTCCTGAAAAATCTGAAACTACTACAAACATCCTACACATCAGTTTTTTTAGGATCAAAATACATCTTTTGATTATATAGAAGCAATTTTCTGTCAATAAATTCATTTCTGTGAATCTTTATACTTTTTAAGAAAAGAATTTCATCAAAAGTTAGGGAAGATATTTGGGTAAAACTCTGGGGAAAGGCAGCCCCCCCCCCTCCTTTCTATTAGCATTCCCCCACCTTTCCAAAAGCTGCATTCGCCATTGGTACTGTCCATGGAAACATCAATATTATTCACGTGAAGGAAAAAATATCAATATTTTTTGCTTCAGACGTTTACATTATTTTGTGATGGTATGAAAGCACATATCAAACACTGAAAATAATCATGATACGCACTGTTTGTTAAAATGTATCACAAGAAAATAAAATATTTCTAGATTAGAAGATTAGGAGATAGACACAATGTTCACTTTTATGGTAGACTATATAAACACATGCTATTCACTTAAATGGGAAATCGTATTGCTGATGCTTACCTATATCCAAATTAAATGGCTCGATACAAAGAAACCTGGTTTTCGTCATGTTTTTTTATCTAAATCAAAATAATGATGCAGGGAGTATCATACTGTACTGAACATAAACGGTTGCTCAGACAAAGACTGACCTGATCTATTTAAGATATATATACCTGTTAATAAGTATGTTTCAATATCCCAAAAATATTAGATATCTCTAAAGCCCCATACCCACTGGGCGATTTTCCTGGCAACTGGCGACCGAAAATCTAGAAAGTTGCTGGTAAAGTTGCCGGGCGACTGAGATCGCCGGGAAACTCCCTGTGGGTATGGTGTGCGTTCTGAGCAATGGGCCATGGGCAACAGGATCGCCGGGAAAGTTGCCGGGAAAATCGCCAGAAAAATATCAAACATGCTTAATATTGCAGTTGCCCGGCAACTTTACCGGAGATCCTGATGGTCTCCAGGCGCCGGGCACTGCTAAAGTTGCTTAGTGGGTATGGGGCTTAATTATTCTTACACTATTTAACAATACCTGCTCAGAATGATAGAATTAGAAATCGAAAACATTTTTTAATAGGTGCGATCAATAGAATAGTATTGAGTAATGTGTAAGGGGCTTTCCCATATAATCATGGTTAAATCTTGATGGCTAAGGTATGGTAAATTGTCCACGTGGTTTTGGTTGTTCAACCTCCCCAGGACCGTTACATCAGACGGCGGAGGGGGGGGGGGCGGTAGGGAATGACTCTATTTACCCCTAGTTATGTGCCCGGGGGTATTAATTTTGTCCAGGGGGGTTGCCCTGACACCCAAAAGAAGAATATTTATCAAAATCCCAGTAACGTTTTCTAAGGTTTGGTGGAAACATTTAATAATAAGTCATACATAATTTTTGAGTGGATTATCATTTCTTTATTTCTAGAAGTAGGTCCCTTTCATTTCATAAGTGTCGATTGTATCCAATGAAACTGTTCCCATCAGTCAACGTTGTCACTGCATTACTTTTATGGGTTTTGATAATGCAGTTCTGAAAGCGCATCGGGTACCCCCTTTACTTTTGATTGCGTGCATCCATCCAATACTAAATTGATCATACATAGAAGAGGATGAACGTTTCAAAATTAATTTGATTTGTCTGAACAACATAATGTCAATACACTGGAATGAATCTTAGTGATCAACAATTGGACATATATGACCATCCATTACTGTAGATGGATTGCTATGGAACATCATAGTATCTAAATCCAATGTCGTTATCGATGTATGTAAGAATAATACAAGTTGACCTGTAAGAGTTAGTCCCTCCCCCCTACATTTGTAACGGCGTGATAGTATAATTATAATGATCAGTGGTGGTTAGTAAGCCAATTAAGGAGAAAATTTCCAAAAAGCCCCTGGCCCAGTGAGAGTGAGATAAGGAGGTCCCGCAGTACGAATATGATGCGACCACGGAAGTCCCTGGACGGAAGTTGGAAGAGATTCAGTTGCGGTGATATGCGGTTCAGTGATATGGTTAACCTAGAAAACCGTAGACCCAAAGAGTGTATATTCCACATACTGAATTTGATACATGCGATTTTGTTTTTATTTGATTTTCTCTAAGAATACGGCATGGAACCATACATCCTATACCATTTGGAAGAAAATTGAATGACCGTTCTGGCAATATGAGATGTCTTTATTTAATCTGAATTTCTAGTGCTGATCTGTAATATCGGTAATAAGATCAGATTAAGGAATATACGCTTTTAAATTGTCAGGGGGCATATTTCGGCGATGTGACCTGTGATTTTAATACATGATGCTATGGGACATGGCAATTTCCATACCAAATTTCATACATCTGCATTTTTCTTAAATAAAATGAGTCTGAAGTTGTGTAGCTTGCAAAGTGAATTTCTCTGTGCGTTGAGAAATACCAAAAAACTTGAAAATTAAAATGCAACGTTCCCATTTTGGGGGATCATTTAAATAACAAAACAGATTGCCTTATACCAAAAGAATGTAAAGGTGTAACTGTTATGGATTAGGCAATTCTAAAATTGAAATGCACGCCTGATTTCATACACAGACGTCCACTCTGTTGTTGACATGGGATTCATTATGTTATCTGATTAGAATAATAGATTTCATTAAAAAGGGACTATCGATATAGCTATAGTAATGGGGTGAAATTATACTTTAATGTAATTAACACTTGAGAAACCGTATTATGTGAGAATTTAACAAAATTCTAATTGCACCGTCTCTTCTCTTTCGATTCGACAGGATGACATCTTTTTATCATCATGGAATAAAAAAATAATTCCGTGATATATACCACCTCCATGACTGAATAACACAAGTACACTGAATACACATGTATGTATATGTATGTATATATGCCTATATATGCCTATATATGTGTGTGTGTGTGTGTGTGTGTGTGTGTGTGTGTGTGTGTGTGTGTGTGTGTGTGTGATCACTCTCAAAACTAAGGAGATACAATGAATTGACATGAACGTTAGAAATATAGGGCCTAGTAACATACAAGACAGACATTACTTGCCACATAAACACTACCCATCAACACACCCAACATTGTAGTAGGCCTACATTCACTTAAACTTAAAACCGGCTACATTGACCAACTCAACTGGACAATCGACATTTTTTCGCCAGACGAGACAGTTCTGGCTCCTCTTAATTTGAGCTATGACAATTGAGTTGAGTTGGGCAGTGGAGCCGGACCTTCAAGCATAGACACCGTTGGTTGGGGTGTGAATGGTGTGACTCTCTTTGATCAATATTGCAAGATCTGTTTTAGGCAGTATTGCACTACACTAATTGGGCTACGATATATTACAGATAAACACATAGTATGTGTAATTTAATTATCTTTTTTTTTCAAAAATGACAATTTGGAGCATGTTATACTTATATATAACAAAAGACTTTTGTCTCTGATATGTGCGATTTCACTGCGACGTCGTCATATCGCAGTTCATGAATATGTCCTGTAGTAATAGGGTCTTCAGGCGACGACAGAAGCTCGCCTGCTCCCTCTCTGCATCAACCGGATGTTGTGGCTCTCACAGACTTTATCCCAGAGTTCCCCGTAATGGTTCCGGATCGTCTTCAGCCACGTGACCAGTTTGGTGTGTCGGACAAGCGGGTAGCTGACCATCTCCAACATGGAAACCGTCATGGCCACGTGCAGGTCGGCCAGCAGGGCTGGAAAGGAAGGGGAGAGCGGTTTGGTATTAAAATCATAGTAATATAATGAGCAGGGCTGGAGAGGAATGGGAGAGTGGTTTGGTATTAAAATCATAGTAATATAATGAGCAGGGCTGAAGAGGAATTGGAGAGTGGTTTGGTATTAAAATCACAGTCATAATGAGCCATAGGTCCGGATAAAGGGGAGGGGTCCAGGCAGTCCTGATCACCCCCCCCCCCCCCCCACTTTGATGGGGACTTAAACTTGACATAGAGAAAAAAACTGTCACTCATATACCTTGAAATGTGCAATATTCAGGGGCGGATCCAGAATCCTTCAGAGCCAGTGCTCCGGGGGGGGGGGGGGGACCCTCACGTTTGTTGCCCAGTAGGCATGACCCTATTATATATTATATTATATGCCCAGTTTTTGGTAATTAACATGATTTTTGTTACCCAGTAGGTATGGCCCTTCAGCCAGGTATATGGTCTATCAACATAACATTAAACTCACGTTTGTTGCCTAGTAGGTATGGACTATCAACATAACATTAAACTCACGTTTGTTCCCTAGTAGGTATGGTCTATCAACATAACATTAAACTCACGTTTGTTGCCCAGTAGGTAGGGCCCTTTGGCCAGGTTAATGGTCTATCAACATAACATTAAACTCACGTTTGTTGCCCAGAAGGTATGGCCCTTTGGTCAGGTTTATGGTCTGTCAACATAACATTAAACTCACGTTTGTTGCCCAGTAGGTACGGCCCTTTGGCCAGGTATATGGTCTATCAACATAACATTAAACTCATGTTTGTTGCCCAGTAGGTATGGCCCTTTGGCCTGGTATATGGTCTATCAACATAACATTAAACTCAAGTTTGTTGCCCAGTAGGTATGGTCTATGAACATAACACTAAACTCACATTTGTTGCCTAGTAGGTATGGTCTATCAACATAACATTAAACTCACGTTTGTTGCCCAGTGGATACAGCCCCTTTGGCCAGGTTTATGGTCTATCAACATAACATTAAACTCATGTTTGTTGCCCAGTAGGTATGGCCCTTTGGCCAGGTTTATGGTCTATCAACATAACATTAAACTCATGTTTGTTGCCCAGTAGGTACGGCCCTTTGGTCAGGTATATGGTCTATCAACATAACATTAAACTCACGTTTGTTGCCCAGTAGGTATGGCCCTTTGGCCAGGTATATGGTCTATCAAAATAACATTAAACTCACGTTTGTTGCCCAGTAGGTATGGCCCTTTGGCCAGGTATATGGTCTATCAACATAACATTAAACTCACGTTTGTTGCCCAGTAGGTAGGGCCCTTTGGTCAGGTACTCCGTCTCCAGGGTACTCAGGTGTTGTTCCACCTGAACTCGTGCGTGGGCCACGCGGTTCATGCTCAGGTCGGGGTCAGTGGCCACGTTCTCCTCCACCGCCAACTGCTCATTCACCAGGTTCACCACCACATCTCTGAAAGGAGAAAACAAGTGACTGTTCCTAACATCTAAAGCCTTTTCAGGTATTTTGCCATACTTGATGGTAGAGTACGTATCATAGTCTGATGTGCAGGACACTTACAATATACCATATTCAGTGGCGGATCCAGAGGGCCCCTTCCTTTTTTCTGAAAATTTTGCATTTTTGTAATGTAAAACTCGCCCACAAAGCAATTAATGAAGTTTTTTTCCAATAGCGGCCCCCTTTTTTTAAAATCATGGATGTGCCATTGATATTTACAGCTAATATAAAATTTAATATAGAAAATAGAATCTAATATTCTTCATTGTTGGCCATCAGCATGCTCCATTAAATTTACCTGCAGGTGGTTAAAATACTGTAAATCAGTTATCCACGGTTGTGAGAATTAAGGTAGCCCTGTCTGACCCAGTACTCCTCCGAAACATACCCACCCCCACCGGCCCCCACCCCACAGGAGTTAACCTGTCTTACCTGTAGAGGCTGTTGCTGGCCCAGTTGATGATGGCCTCAGCCCGGGCCCGCTCCTTCCCGGGCTCCCCCAGACCGTCCCCAGAACAGTACTCCTCTGACACGTACTGCAGGCACGCCGGACTGAAACATAAACAGCAGTTAAAGACGACCCAGAAGTAAAGGACAGGAAAATCAAAAAGATTCAGAGTGAAATTAATCGGGATACCCACATAACCAATCGATGAAACTGAAAATCTGGACAGATAGCGATAGATATCTAATATAGTTAGATATTTTCTGATCGGCTGATATTTTTTGAGAGACAATTTCTGGCCTCATCGCTTATTTTAAACACAATATGATTTATGGTCACTTTAATGAGGAAATTTAACCAGATTCTTTGTAGCACATATGTTAATAGATACTGCAAATTGTCAATTATATTTATTACCAATTGTATCACTCCTGTATGAGAATTGCCTGTAACACCATCCGATTGCGCTGACATCGCATCCCCAGTCATGTAGTGTAATACAATACTGTCTTCATAAGCTGCATTGTTTTAGACTATCCTAGACTGTACTCACAAGCCGTAGACCTGGTTCTGGCCGTCCTTGATGGCGGGGATCATGCCGAACGGACTGATGGCCTCCAGCAGGCGCCACACCTCCCGGCCCCCCTCGTCCACGTTCACCACGTCGTGTGGGATATTGTACTGCAATATAGGGACTTTCTTAATGATCACCTGGTAACAACGTATATCATATAATACATATAGAGTATATAAGATATAAACATCATATTGTGGTTGCATCCCTAATAATTATTGGCATATCTTTCCCTTTATCGTCACCTGGTTTTGAAGTATATATATATTTGTGACTCATTATATATATATATTATTTTGATGACGTGCTAAACGACTGCTATTGTTATAACAATTGGAAGCACAATTTCAATCTTATTGAAAAAGCCTTGCTCTGCCATTCTTAAAGCTGAAAAACTGCATAGGATAACTGGATGACGTTGTCCATGAAAACCATAATTCGAAAGAAGATCGAAAATTAAAACACAGACATATTAGAAAATAGTGCGATGAATATGCAGATTCTTTAGTAACTAGGTCTCCCCATAAAAGTTACACTTTCCATCAATAATGAGTAATCTCAATCACTGGCGGATCCAGGCTTATGAAAAGGGGGGGGGGGGCGCTATTGGAAAAAAAAATTCCTTTAGTTTATTGCAGAATTTTACAAAAACGCAAAATTTTCTGGAAAAAAAAGGAGGGGTGCGGGGGCCTGCCCTCCCCCCCTTCTGGATCCACCAGTGTCAATAGACCTTTTTCACTAGTGCCCTGCTCCTGATATATCCTGAACCAATGCGTTTCGGTATGGGTTCCAATAGGCCCTGGGTAATGATATCATGCATTGAATCCAGAAAGGGACTGGTCGCCACATTGGTGATCAATGTAAAATCACTAATATCCACTATTCAAAAATGCCTTGACAATATCTTTCTTAAATCCGTCTTAAATGGTCTCATATAGTTATAATCGATTATATTATTCTGGTTTCATTGATTCTAGATATAGCTGATAGCAACGTGACAGCGTTATCACATGTCTGTGTAAGGACACAGGGGTCACCAACTTAAAGGATACACACACCACCTATGTAAGGACACACATGCATGGTGTTGAATCTCTCTTAAAGGATCACCCTGTTCCTACTTATAATTATCTGGGAAGCTACTCGTTTGGTTATGTGTTATATACTGATTGTATTGGCTGAGGGTCATAGCGACATTCCCTCTTATTTAGCCTCAATGAATTATGGGAGGTTACTCATTTAGTTATAAAATACTACTTGTTACTTATATTTCAATTGGCTGAGGGTCATTGCGACAGACCCTCTTATTTAGCCTTAATACTTATCTCTTAATGCACTTTGATTAAAGTAACACAAATATTTAAAACAGTTGATTCATATTTATTTAGAGAGGTTGGGATGGCCAGTAGAAGACCTTTTATCTGTGGTAGATATTACATAATTGGTTACTCTAAACACACACATAATGATCTTCAGTGCACAAATATGCATTCATATTATAGTTACTCTGAACACACACATAATGATCTTCAATGCACACATATGTATTCATATTATATAAGCAATTTCACTATGCACATAGTTATGAATACTGTGGTTTCTCCAACTCACCAAGCCCCCTCACATGCCTATATTTGTCAATTATGAAAATACCGATTTTGTGTTCTAAAAATGCCTAAATATATAATAGGAAAAAGAAAGCCTCCATTACCAATGGTGTGCATCTCCCTACCTACCTCCTTAATAGGAAAGCCTAGTGAGAGCCTTGCAGTGATGACCAACCAACCATTTCTGATATAGCCTGGAGACACATAGCCTGATCCTATAGACTGGGTGCACACGGCACTACCAGCCCTGACCAACACCAGTTCCACAGTCCCCCAATCTCTCTCTGTGTCTCTGTGTGTGTCTGTCTCTGTGTCTATCTGTATGTCTGTTCCCCTGCCTTCACTGCCTGGTATTATATTCCCGGCTCCAGCAGCCAGCACCTGTCCCTACGTCACTGAGCCTTTGTTTACCTATTGGTCAGTCATCAAGGCCAAGCCCAACAGGATCCCTGTTTCTAATTATATCACTATGGCAGTGATGGTTACATCATCTGCTTGGGTGTGGCTACTCCACTGTTTCATGTTTCCTATAAGGCCAAACCAATGAATTATTGTTGCATGTGAGTGAACCTGATATCCCAGACATATCCCAAAGACATACCTCCCAACATCTGCACAATCTCTATGGGAGAGCCCACTGCGCAGACTCATGGAAAAAGGTTAATAGTCAAAGCTTACCTTGAGCAGCATTAGCCAGGCGGTGCGGCAGGGGGCTGACTTGGGGCTCAGGTATAACGTCAGGGGACGCTCCCCTAACAGCCCCGCCATGGACGCCCGGCGGGCAGGGTGCGTGCGCACACGGGAAGTCAGCGCAGCCTCCACCTCGATCCGCACACTGACCAATCAGAAAGGACATGCATGATTAGACGTGTATGTTTTTAGGACGTACCCTGAGTTAAAGAGGGTTTTGGGCACGCACCTGCATAGTGCTAACCCTTCTCTGTATAAAGAAACACTAGTGATGTTAGGTCAAGACATAGCCTAGAGATATGGTTAAGACATAGAGATCTTATATATATATGTCTATGTTTAAGACCAGGACATTGAAGTTGAAAAATAAAGTTTTTTAATATGATAATGATGTGTTGATGTGTTGGAGTTTAAGGTCTACTCAGCACTTGTTTAAGGTCTACTCAGCTATATCGAGACCCGAGTTTTTGCATTGTATAAAGTACTATGATCGTATTTATAGGGGGTGGAAACAACGGCAAGGTGAGTTGGTCTAATAGATTCAAGATTCAAGATTCAAGATTGTTTGTTTGACTAACATACAAGTACACATTCATGTCACAGAGTTTTCAAAGTCATCAATCAGACAAGGATAATAGGCACGAACCCGGGCCGGCCGTGTGCAATGCCAGCACGCAACCCACAAGACCATCCCACCCCACTTCCTTAATTTGATGGTCAACA
Source organism: Lepidonotus clava (assembly GCA_936440205.1). Taxonomy (NCBI): domain Eukaryota; kingdom Metazoa; phylum Annelida; class Polychaeta; order Phyllodocida; family Polynoidae; genus Lepidonotus; species Lepidonotus clava. The sequence goes on along the minus strand of OW387136.1, from coordinate 48,406,909 downwards.
CTTTATTCAGAATGATAGTTGGTAAATTTAAATTCATTTCTAATAGTGATATCCATATCAATAATTGACAGGTTGTAAGGTGCAAAAGTGTAATCTTCCCTATAGAAGTAGGCCAACGTTTTCCCCTTTTAAATTCAAATAAGTCTGACGATAATTCAAAAGGTAGACATCACAACTAATGATACAGGATCAATGATGGGTTATGAACCAAAATAAACAGTGACCTTACTGGAACGTTCTGACACCAATTTCATTTGGTCATTAGGCAGAATGTTCCCATAATAATTATGTTATGTCAGGCTGAGACCCACCAAAACAGAGTGTTATCATTGCATTACGCGAAGTTTAGACCTTACAAATAGAGAATGTTTTACCGTTATTATATAATGAAACAAAATAACCAGAATGTTACAATAAGGTTATAGTGTGATGCTGCAATGGTAGGTTCTAGAGACGTTATTGGGTACCCTCAAAATAACGTAACAAGAACCAACTCAGAACTGGACAGAATGTTACTGCAATACTTAAATAACGTTACGTGCTTGTTTAGGACATTGTTTACAAAAATTATTGACCTCGAACGATTCACCTCACTTAACAAAATGTTCCTCTTCGTCTTTCAAGGTATGTAACAAGTAGATTCCGGCTGAAGCCAAGTGTCTAACATATACCTTCACTGACACATTATTATATGCAGTTCCTAGGAGTTGAGGACCAGAGGTAGGCTTATGACACAATCTATGTGTCGAAACAGGAGGATATTAGGCATGGATAATGCCAAGTAAACACATGTAATAGGTATAAGTCTTAGCGAGTGTCCATTCTCTATTTATAAGTCCAGACGGATTAACTTATTTATTCTTACTGACTGTGACATTACACAGGGGGTCTGTACCCAGAACTGAAGGGGAGTCCAGGGGGCCAGGACCCCGCCCTGCTCCCTTTGGCAGCTAGAGAAGTCGGGCACAATGCGTAAAATACGTAAAACTGAAAATGAGCGATATTTTATGTGGACAAAACACATATATATCTATACAACTCCGAGCTCTACCTTGATCAACTTCCATAAATGCCTGGCTTAAACCATCATTAAGGAATGTCCAAAGATTAGCTAACTCTTGGGTATAAGGGTCGCGATGATTATCAACCCTTTTTAATGAGAATTAACCTACATGGAGCATTCTCCGAGTAGAGAATGATTGTTGCAAGAGAGTTCTCAGTTTTGGTCTCCAGGGAATACCTTTTGATAGGAACACATGTGGTGTTTCTGCACATCTGTTGCTTAAAGTTAAGGTTTATGAGTTTACTCGGAGAAAAGGAGGTCGCAGATAATGTAGTTAATTCCTAAGAAAATGGGTACTCTCAAAATCATCATTTTTCTCGATCATACGTTCTACTACAACAAGTTATCTCACGTGCAACCATGAAATCGTATCTTACCATACAACTAAGATAAGTGTATGTCTGTACCAATAATTACCATAATGCTTGGTCTTCGTGTAGGAAGGCACCGATTATTTATGGCTGTGCCATGGTATTTCACTAAGATGCTATTATCAGTGATTATAGGACAATAGCAATTGGATCGGAGTACAATGCTTACTTGCTTGCTTTATCCAATTTTGCTCTTGTTTCCGATTAACAAAGTTTAAAAGGCAATATTTAATGAGGATTCATTCCGTTTCCCTCCTTGTGTTGATATAATGTAAAATTCTTCCAGATCGAGACCTCTGTGAGCATCTCTTCTTTGAGGCACCTACGTTATGATATACGGGAATAGTGATACGTTATAGTTAGTAATAAAAGCAATATTAAAGGAATAGCAAAACTGCACCATTGAAATCATGTAAAAATGCAAACACATTTGAGGTATTACTAACTTAGACATGCTGTTATTTATCTAGAGAAACTTAGACATGCTGTTATTTATCTAGAGAAATGACTGGCGATCTTCGAAAATACATTTTCCCCATAATCTGAAAAACCCATGATTGTCACATTGAAACCTATCATTAAGGACATTTTGTCCATTCTAACGTTTTCATTCATTTTCTAATACCTTTCTGACAATAATGATAATGATATCTAAATTGTATGGTTTATCGATTGGATGTTATCCCACAGAGGTATGCAGGAGCGTTGATAAAAACACATTTGTCCCACTTATCATTGGTTATCCTCTTCTGCCATTGGCTAACCTTTAGAACCCTCCAAGCACCACCCGTTAGTATGTAACCTTATCGTGTTAATCACACCATTGAAGGGATTAACTCTGTATCGGCCGTGTTCTCTATCTAAAGCAACCTCTTTGACAACACACGGAGTGACCAATAAGTATCTGTTACCGCTAAGGGCCGGGGTATTTATTATGTTGGTGTTATTTACTTCTTATGGTCCACACCCCTAGAAAGTCTACTGTAGCACCTCAATCCTCCTTGATATTACTATAGGTTTTGTTTCATGAGACACCATTGTTGGACTACATCTGGCTCTATACATTGTGTTAAGACAATGTGCAAAATGCCTTATATATATATATATATATATATATATATATATATATATAGTTGTTTGTTTGGTTAATAGTTGTGCTTAATGCCCTATGTAACTGCCACTCAGTGACGGTGGTCTATTAGAAGGTACGCATCCTTCTGTTTGTGTAATGGCCTACTACTTAACAATCCAATTGTGATCAGGCATCTCTGTACAAGTCCAGTGCATACTTTAGTCGAGGGGGGGGGGGCAGTTGGGGGTCTGAAACTTTGAACGTGTGTACGTACTTAATGGAAGCCCCTTGAATTTAACCTGTTTCATTTTGACATGCATTTCATATTGACAGACCTATAATAATCATTATGAAAAAAACAAACGTAATGAAAGATTAATTATATCATCAGAAAATAACAAATGGGCATTTGTCAGACGTATATAACCGGATCTTTGAGTATATATAGAGAACATCGTACAATTACGACAACAGCCTTTAATTGCGACCAGAGGTAAAATAATGTTGATCACAACACCTGGAATGAATGATAAAGTCTTTGTATATGACACAGATTGACTTTATGAAGTTGCATGTTTGATATAGTCTGACGTGATGCAGTAACATGTTTGATAGTCTGATATACACATGCATGTTTGATACAGTCTGTCATGATGCAGTCACAGCCTGCTATAAAACAAACACGTGACATAATTCCACTCACCTGGACCGCCGTCGCTGTCTCGGGGTTGCCATGGTAACCGATGTGATTTACTACGACTAAGTGGAGAAAACAAATTCGTTGTATTTACTATAAATATCGAGTTGAGACTGCTTTATCGTGGGGCACACTCTGAATGTGTCCGTCGGTGTGATGAACCAGTAGATCACGACCCGGACCCCTACTGCAGACATTCTCCTCCAGGGCCCTGGAAGAGGGGGTCTGAAGGGAACCGGGATTTTTTTTTAAATGGGAGCCCCCACCCCACCGTCTCAAGCGACTCACAAAGAGTAAATAATTATGTTAGCACAATTTCTATATAGGGCATTAGAGAGAAAAAAACGGAAACCCGACAAAAATCGGAAAACTTACATAACATCTCTGTATGGATGGATCCAGACATTTCAAAAAGGGGGGCGCGCCCTTATGTGAAATTTGAGGCGCTGTATCCAGAGGCTAGAATTTTACATTAATTCTTTTTATTTTTGGTAATATCGACATGATGCTGTTTTTTTTAAATTCATGGTATACATGTAAGAAGTATATAAAAGCATCAGGCTTTTATTTACTTGTGTTCATCTTTTTCAATACCTCTTGAATAATTTTGTCTTTGTTCAAACCCATATCAAAAACTGAATAATAGGCCTACTCTTCTTCACAATCCTATATCAAACTTAAAAAGATAAATTCAAGTTTTACTGATGCAACCTATACCCGTCTTTACGTAGAAAGACTATACAGTTTTGTTTTCATCTTTATCAGAGACCTCCGCGCGTCGGGTCTTAGATGTCCATGTAAGTCTATAATGTCGGTGAGCGTTTATTGAGTGTGTACCACGATAAAACACTCACCAACTTATCGACTTACTCGTGTTATCGCCGAGTGGTGAGGTCGGGGGGGGGGGGGGGCATGTTACCACAGGTCATCATTATAACAGACCAGGAGGATTGTGCTAGGTTGTCTAGTTTGCTGCCCACTGGTCATTATTGTACGGTCATCTAAAATTAAGCAGGTCCGTATGTATACAGGTTCTCAGGGACGGATCCAGAGATTTCCAAAAAGGGGGGGGGGGGGGGCGCTTATTTCAGAAGTTGAGGCGCCCATCCCGGGGCTAGAATTTTACATTGAAGAACTAAATTTTGCAAAAATTAGGGGGGGGGGGGGGCGCTAAAATCCGTCCCTGGTTCTCCCATGTGTGGATGGTGGGGGGGGATGCAAGGTTTCCCAAATGGAACCTTGGCTTAAAATTACAATAATTCAAACTTCAAAAGAGGGTCGGCGAGTAGTAATTTGTCAACAGTTTCCTACCATTTCTATATTCCCAATGAATTTTGGAAGAAATGGTGGAACTTTTTGGAAAATTTCCTTCATGCGGTGAGGTTGGGTGAGGTTGGGTGGGGGGGGGGGGGGTAGCGCACGATCCGTGCATCCCCTCTGAATCTGTCCCTGAATGTAATACTTAGCCATACTTTCGTGTATCTTGTAGGATGTATGAGACATTTTCGTATATAGTGAAGAATACAAATAAAAAATAACGTGATGCACAAGACGTCACATACTTTTGTCAAAGGATCCATGTGATATTGGTGATCATAAAATAGCTTAAAATTTGCTTATTCCGTTGATCGGAAGAATTACAACAAGAAACTTCTTTGAAATTTGTTGAAAGTGTACAATTCCTTCAGTGAAGGTCATATCGTATTATGTTTTTTGCTCCAAACCACTTTTATAATCGTACTGAATGTTGAAAATAAGCACACTTTATTCAACGGTTTTACAAAGATACATTTTATTTAAACTGGAGAAAAAACGGATGGAAACAAAAATGTCCTTTTATTCAATTACAACAAAGTAGAATGACCTATGGTTAACGGTGGTCTACGTAGCGTGTTGTCAAAGGTCAAAGGTCAAAAGGTCACGATTCGTTATGGCAAAACAAGAATACGGTATTTGACAAAAGCAATCGCAGTCTTTAGAATTGTTTTCTCGCTAAAGCACTTATCCTTGGTTTGGAACTTGAATGACTATATGCACATGTTTGAGAAACCTCGACCGGAATATTACAACAATCGGTCCAAAGAGGACTATAGTCGCTATTGACATTCCTATTGGTGTGAACGGACTATTAACGGAAAACGGAAAATACTGACGGAGAGAATTAACAAGTGGCTTCCATACTCCGAGTTTGACTGGCAACAGAATGGATTTTAGGTCCAACCAAGGATCAGAGATGCCACTTCTCAGACATGAGAAATACGGAAACCATAAACCCTGGAACTACATTTCCTCATTTTAGGAAGGAAACAATTAAGGAATCCTCTACTTTAATAATATTGCTCTGATATTGAAAGATAAGTATGTGTATACAAATTACTGCATTATGTTTCTCGAAACCAAGTATAATAATAGTTGTTCTAAAAATTCGGGGTTTATAAAATTGGTTCTGTGAGTAAAAAAAAAGAATAGGGAAATCCGTATAACCAAGGACAAGTGGCATCTCTGCGGATAGAGTGTGGCGTGTCACTAACAGGCTGCCCTCTTTGAAGACAGGTACATCGGGATCCAACAAAACACGGTAACAATCACAGCAACAGGGCGGCGGTGGCGTTGGGGGCCTCTCCCGCCCGCCGACCAACTCCTGGTGGCAGTCTCAGGAATTAACAGGGCTCCAAGGCTCTCTGGTGGCCATCTCAGAATGTACTACCTCCTGGCGGGAGTTTGGGGAAGTGACACCTTGACACCTCTTTGGAGGGTGGTATTTATTCTTAAGGCTGGTTGCTGGCCCCAATTGCATAGCGAATATAGGGGCCGGTATGGTGTAATCCGACCGTCACCTTGACTAACGTTCCATCAGTGTCTGCGCACGATTAACACTCTTTCCATGTTGCAACGGTGTCTGTGCATGCAATAGCACACCATTTTCATGTCATTCTGTTCCACCTTACTCGATTGCTCGCGACACAGGGTGCTCTGGTAGATAACGCTGCATGCTATCCGCGCTGAATGCAGAGCCCCATGCCAGCCCCAATGCGCTGTGCGAGTTGTAGCTTATCAACTCCCTGTGTTACCCTTCGCGCAGATAAGGGATTGGCAACGGAGGGGACAAACAACCACGAAGGGGACACGGCTGGTCCACGCAGGTTGCGCTTGTTACATTGGCTGGTGACGCGCCTGCCTTTTACCCCTGCCTTTGAGAATCATCTTTCGTGGTAAACATCTGTCTTCTGGGTCCCACGTGTCAAGCTCCAGAAATATGAGGCCGTTTGTGTTACTACTTATCCAAACTCCCCCGGAGGGGCAGGGGGCACCAGAACCTGCCCAACAAAACGTCAAGGCCACGACGTCCCAACGGTCATTGTATATACACTGTCTTAACTCAACGGCCTTGACCCCCCTCCAAGGGCAAAGGTCACGGTCAAAGGTCACTGGACAGGTAACAAAACAGTCTTCACTTTAAGAATCATCATCATAATCTGTAACATCATCATCAGTCAGTCTATCAGCATAGCGTCCTGGCGGTAGAAGAGGGACGGGTTATTTTTATCCGGTTTCCAAAAATCCCATCCGAGGCTAAAGTCAGAGGCGCCCTCTGCAGTGCTGACTATGAACTATGAATATATATACAAATAAACGCACAGCGCCATATTCCTGTACAAAGTGACAACAAGTTTCCTTTCTTTGTCTAAGTCATTCTTCGTCTAACTGTTTGCAGGGTATTTTTACATTGTGTGCGGAGTGTGTCGCGGGCCCACAGTCGGGGTCGACTTTCCCCGGCTCTAGCTCGGCCGACACTGGACGGGACCCTCCCGGTCATCGTCTTCCTCCCCGTCCACCACCCCGGTGATCCGGTAACCCATGTTCATTAACATCACTTCCAATGGATCTGCGTTCATACGCTTCTGGTTGGCCGAGGCCGCATCGTCAGAATTGTCGACCTCTCGCTCATCCTTCTTTCCATCCTGAAAGTATAAATAGAACATCGTTGGTCAGAAGTAGTATGAGAATAGAAAATTATTATAAATTGTGTGTGTGAGATTCTGTCTACTTTGAAAACCAGATTTCCTGATGTTTTTTTCTATGACATCGCCTGTAATCTCTATCAACCTTTATATCCAGGCAAGACTGTTGCATAGACATATCATGAAAGAACTTTAATCAATTACAGATTTCCAGATTTCAATTAAAAAGACTAGACTATTCAGAATATATTTCATTCTCGCAAAGCTAAACGCGCTTTACAAGCTGGAAAAACAAGATGTTCTCCTTGTTTTTAAGAAGAATTTCTAAATTCTCTTGGTTTTCAGAGACAGGAAATATTACTGGTATCGATAGTAGCTTGTGAGGTGGCAAGACCCCTGTTCTACCAGGGAACCAGTATCCAAGATCTATTTTTTATAAATTGAATCCAAATTAAAAACATGCCATTCATAAAAGAAATAGCCAGCCAATTTCACTCCTGATAAGACATTAGGCCAACAAAACATACAAAGGTAAAGCTTTGGTGGCCAGTCTTTTTATGTCTTTTCAACAGAAAAGGCCACCGCTGCAAAAATTATCCCTGAAGCTTTATCACCCGCATGGCAAATGAGCGGTACGTATTGAAGGCAGGTCGTATTGCCAGGCCATACGTACCGCTCACTGTACATGTGAACTCCTTGTTTTCAGGAATTTTAACATAATTTTTCATTTTGTTTGGGTGATAAGATAAAGAAGCACCTTAGGGGGCGTCCTCAGGTGGCCATACAACCCATGGGGATTGAACAAACCTTGGGCTTCGCCCTCAGTATGTGATGATCCCCTATGGGTTGTGCGGCCACCCTCAGACGCCCCCGCGGTGCTTCTTATTATAATAGTGAGTTACCTCCGGGCGGGGGCTCCAGAGGCGCACCACGGGGTCGATGCCGCTGGTGGCGAGGAGGCAGTGACTAGGGTGCGGCTGGAGGCAGTTGACGATGGAGTCGTCTCCCCGTAAGACGCGCACGATGTTGGCCGTCTGCCGCTCCCAGATGAAGAAGGACCCGTCATCGGACCCGGCCACGATGTACTGACCATTACTGTGGGGGATACATGAGGGTGAAATTATACATATTTTCAATAAAAGTCGTTATTGGTTTTTTTTTTATCGCGGTAGCATCAAAGATCGTACATGCCTGGCCCTACTTAAGGATACGACGCAAAACAGATGTGGCGATAGATGATTTTACGTAGCATCAAACACAACGCCTCATAAAGACATAACGTTTTCAAAAGAAAGTGACGCTACCCTGACTAGGCGTCCAAAGAAAACCTATATTATATTGAAGGTATTGTCGAAATAATTATTGCGGAAAAAATTGTTGTCCGTCTGTAAAATGACCACAAACGTTTTGTGTAACAAAAATATAATAATATGTTTTTCACTTTGTTCCATAATATTTTTGACGATAACTTTAAAATGTGTTGTGAATACCACGATTTTCTTTGGTCACCAATCCACGTGGATCAAAACTGAAATTACTTTATGGGGAGTTTTTCTATAGTGCACCTATGTGAAGCAAAGTTACAGTTACCAAAATTCCCAAAAGATAGGCAGGGTGGCGGATTTAGCAAGCTCGGGGTAAAGGTGTATACTACTATGTAAAGATAATAGTTTGTGTTTGTAAGCCATGGCTTTTCACAATGAGATTGGTTGTGCAGTTTAAAATGGATTTTACTAGAATTTAACATACCCATACCGTTCAAATTTGACATGTTCTTCATAGTATTCAAGTTGGTTTGAATAGCTTTTCTATCAGATATTTTTACAACTGAGATGCCAATGTGCAGACAAAACCAGAAACCCTGGAAACCGTTCTGTTAAGAGTCGAGTGACTGACCTGCCGAAGAAGTTGGCCTCCTTGATGTCGGTGGTGGTGTTGCAGTGGCCACAGAAGCGGGCCTCGTAGTCCGAGGCCTGCCCCCGCCACATGCGCTCCTGCTCCGATATCGTGTCCTTCCTTTGCTGGGACTTGGGGTCTTTGGGGGATTTCTCCTTTTCTTCTTCTGAAAGGGTAGATATTATTTTGTTGTGGATGACCGATGTTTAAAAGGGATGTCATAATTGGCCAGTAGATCAATTGTTCAGGATAAAAATGTAACCTTATTGTTAATGATATGGACAACTAACAGTAAATGCTGTATATCTATAAATATATATAGAGGTTTGACATATCCGTGACCATTTACATATATTATTATTCATAATCCATAAATACCTTTGACACGTACCCATGCCAAATAAATCTCAGATAAACTTGTGAAATGATGAATTACAGTTAGATTGCATCATAGCCTACAATTTTTATTCAGGATTTAATTCATAACAACATGACAATGGTGATGACATGATGAAGATCAATATGCAATCACGTGACCACATCTACACATATCCAACCTTTGTTAGTGTCGGTGGCTGAAAACATGGCCGCCCGGATGTCGCGGTCGAGCGTCTCGCAGGCATGACTCTTGGCGTAGTCGGGGAAGTTAGTCTTAAACTGCTGCAGACAGTCGAGGGCCTCCTTGACCCAGGACAGCTCGAACAGACAGCGCGCCAGGCGGAAGTGGGCCTTGATATGGTCTTTGTCGATCTGAATGGCGCTGTAACAGTCCCGCAAGGCCGCGTACAGGTCACCGTCCCTGGGGAACCATACGAATACTCATGGGTATATATATATATATATCGAGTGACTGACCTGCCGATATATATATCTCCTGTAGTTGTCTTCAGAGGCATTGTTACCATTCTTACACTGAATTTCTGGGAGATTACAATACCAAGTACAGCTTTTTTTATCCCCAAGAAATTTAGTCCTACACTGACATGTTTAAAGATATCCTTTTTTATATAGAATAGCTAAACTGATAAATAAAATAAGAACATGTAGGAAACAGTTTGTTAACTGTAACTATCTTATTTAAAGAAAATGAGTGGCGCCACAAAGTCAAAAATTCAACATGTGTGTTATATATCGTAAAGTCAGAGTTCCAGCTGCCCTGTTTCCCTTAGAGTCTTAGGGACTTTTTTAATTTTACAAAACTCACCAGACTAATGCTATATAGACAGAGGGATTTGTTAAATGTTACAATACTTACAAGGCACTTTTCATGAAGTCTATGGGTCTTTTTTCCCTTATAGTACGAGGGTTTATTTAAAGTTACAATACTCACCAGGCACTTTTCATATAGGCTGGGGCCTTGTTTTCTGAATAGTGCAAAAGACAAGTTTCACGTTTTAATACTTACCAGGCACGTTTCATGTAGGCGGCGGCCCTGTTCCCGTACAGTATGGGGGACTCGGGTACGAGGGCGAGGGCTTGGTTGTACAGCAGGATGGCCTGGTTGTACCGCTGTTTCTCAAACACTGAGTTGGCGCGCTGTTTGATGGCCTCCACCGCCGAGGGCAGGGGCCGACTGGTGTACCTGGGGTCAGAAATAACCACCAGCATTTATTTACTTCCCAGAGCCCTTTCAGATTTTTTGTATTAGTCTGAAATTAATCTGAAGTCTTCACTGTTTGACTTACATTTAATTTTTCATTACAAATGATGAAGAAGAAAAGTTTATAACATACCGATCACAAAGGAGTTGACATTTATAAGTTAAATCTAGGGCCTTGTACATGTACTCTGATCATATTTTTGTCTGATCCTATTAATACTGGAATAAGGCATGCAAGTGGCCTGTTTTCGAATGTTGAAAATCTCTTCTTATATGTAGCATTTAGGTTGATGTTAGATGGTGACATTTTAAGAGCATTGCACAAGGAAGGCCTTGACCCTTGAAATTCACAGAACACTAAAATCCAATGAAATGGTGCACAACAATGAGATGAATTTGAGATTATATGTTCTCAGAAGTGTTGATGGGGGTTAGATCTTTGCTCACCGTTTCCTACTTGGCCGTGCGCTGTCATTCGAGCCTGTGATGTGCTTGGAAACTCCGTTAGAGTGAAGAGTGAAACCGTTACTGTGGGCAGCATCTGAAGAGGGAAAAGATGATTAATTTTTTTTTTTTTATGAATTATTAAAAGGGATTCAATTATCTAGATTTTCCGTTGTTTTTACTGTATATATTCTTATCATTTTCCCTTAAAATTTCCATCCTTGTTAAGAATATTAGGGTAACTGAGTTGTGTTTAGGACACTTATATGGTATTATTGATTTATAAAAACAAAAATCTAACCTAATTACAAATCATTTCTTATCCCTCTAATGGATATGTACAATTAATTGAAACAAACTGCATTGCCGACACTAAGGCTGCTGTTTGACAGCCAAATACCCACATTTCAAAAAGAAATTCTTGAAGAAAGAATTCAGATTATTTATCAATGAGACATTGTAACAACAGCTTCAATTTTGTGACCCACCTTTGACCACCCCATTGCTGTAGGGCAGGAGACCCGTATCAAACTTCTTGGCCTTGCGCGAGCGGTTGACGTCGAAGGTGTAGATCTGCTCCCCGCCCAGGTTGACGAGCAGCTCCGACCCGTCCGGGCTGAAGGTCAGGTAGGTCGAGGCGAGCGACCGGAACCGCTTACGATAGTCCTGCTGCTTCTGGGGCAGGTGGCCTGTCATTGGGCAATAAGGGATGTTTTCTTTATTTAATTCAGACAATCTCAATTTGTAATAACTTCATTATTGTGATTACAGTAATTATAAATCTAGTTATGGATTTCTATATCCAACGACTTATCATGAAAGACACGACTCCTGTTGATTTGGGCCAGATTTTTTTTTTAAGCATTTCCTTTTGACGATATTATCATTAAACTGACCGCATTGATCGCATTGACCAGAGATTGGACTTTATAAAAAAAATTCTCTTATTTGTGGTTATTTTTATCTACTCATCAACTAACTTACTAACATGTATCACCTACTCGGGAGAATATTGTAAAATAATTGTGTTTAAATACAATAAAAAGAATTTTTAAAATCCACTTCTTATAGCCCTATCACATGATATTAGTTATAAAGATATGGGGGTATGCATGCACGTTGAGATTTAAGAGCATATTTTTTTAATAATAAAAAAAACACAAAAAAAAAACTAGAACAAGCTCTGGGCAGAAAAACAAATAATAAGTTAGTGTTTCCGACCACTCACCGGCGACATAGTACTTGACGGCTCCCTCGGGTAGACTAAACTCCTCTTGTGACGTCAGTGTCATCAACACGTTCTGCCACTCCCAGGGGGTCCTACTGACGGCAATGTAGGACACAAATCTAACGGTTAGAATATTATATTATACGACGCACTGAAGGCCTCACCAGACAACTAACGGCGATGAATAACAACAGTCCAACAGTTATAATGTTATAGTATACAGCACTTTTAACGTAGCCATTAGGTGTTATTAAATATGGAGTAAGGGGTCACAATGGCAGTCTTTCTGTATTTCAAATCTGCCATCTGATTATTTCAGATAGAATACAATATAGATCTGAAAAAGTTTTCAAAAAGAAAGGTACATTTTATAGATCTACCCATTTCCCATTGCTTTGCTCTTTTAAGTTTTAACTTAAACGAACAGGATTATAGGGTAACATCTTATAATTAGGCCCCAAAAATAGCTAAACATCTAAGGTATTAAACTTCCTTAAAAACTATTCACCAATGCTAGGAATTGTTTGAAAAGTTGTAGGGAGGATAAAACAAAAGCTCAACAAAATTGCTGTCCTTACGCTTGGGTGTAGACCTGGAATACACTCAGACTTGTCTGTACTCCCACGAGGGAAAAGTAAGAGGGTAAATTAAATCAAGTATTTTCAAACTATTGCTTTTAGGCCTGAGTAATGGGTTGGAGGTGAAAATAGCACCTTACCCTCTCCATAAACCAAGATGGTGGAACCCACACGGTAAGTATCACACTTGCTGCTCACCTGGACCCTGAGTCTGTTGGGAACTGGATGCTCTTACAAGACAGCATGCGCCGGTCGTAGATCCTGACGTAGGGGTCGTTCGCCCCGACTGCGAGCTGCTCCGGCCGCATGGGGTTTATGGCCAGGCACTTGGCCTCCGCGTGCGGCCCAAGGTGCGCATTCAAATTCACAAGAACGTTCTGAGGGTTACCGCTTGATGCTGTCTCCGGGCAACGCAGATCGAACTGCCTGTTAGAGGGAATGTGAGAATGTGGTCAACTGGGCCAGCATATAGATTTTACACTAGTATCAACTATGTAAAAATATGATACAAATATATAGATATATGGAAAAAAAAGAAAAGGAAAATGCATCAAAACTGTATACACTTTCTAGCCCTTTCTTCCCGAGAAATATTCTCATCTAAACCCTTGCTTTTCATTTAACAGAATACTGACTCACGCTTATTCTACATGGATGCTACACCATCGAAAGCTTTATGCACTACATTTCATTCAATGAAAAGAAATTTAGAATTCTAAACTTTTTAAATTTTCAAAATTCTACAATCTTAAATTTTGAATTTTAAATTTCAAATATCTAATTTGGTAAATACTAGTACTAACATGACTGTTCCATCCTCAGCGGCCGACCAGAACATGAAGGGTATGTTGGGGGCCGTGGCCAGACGCTTCACCCGCCCCACATGACACCCAAACACGTGGGTCGTGTCCTTCGCGTTAAGGTCGTGAACCCGGATCTTACAGTCAGCCGCACCGGTAGCAATCAGCGCATCATTCGAGTTGGGCAAGAACTGTAATGACAGAAATTTGAGATGTTTAGAAGTGAAACCCATCAGGGTTAAGGATCCCAAAAATGTTTGAGTGTATTATACACGTTATTACAAGTAAGATGATTCTGCCATTCAACTGTCTTTGGAGTCTTGTTTACTTTATATTTGTCTCTTGCACTTTCAACAGTCATTTTAACAAAAACTGAACAGAGATGTTACAATAGACAGCAATAATAACATTAACCTACCTTATCAAGCTTTTGCTACCTTAACAACGCATCCAAACGTCAATTCATCGAAAAATGTACTGGTGTGACATATGACCCTGACGTAACATTGATTAAAAAGGTGACTTATGTTGAAGTCATAGTAGCACGACTATATCTTGGGTTCTTAATTATGTCTTTTGTGAAAATATTTCCCAGTCTCTGTGATATTTTGCTAAATTCTAATATTTTTCACTAGAAAGTATTTTAACATGTTAGGGTAGGGTCGGGTCACCAGGCTGCAAATATATTTTTCCTTGGCCTAGGGTGACTGTGTGCTTACCTTAACAGGGAAAATGTTACCATGGTGACAGACTTAACAAAGAAGACGTTGCTATGGTGACAGATCGTACTAAGTTGATTGTGTGCTTACCTTAACAGAGAAGATGTTGCCGTGGTGACAGATTGTACTAAGTTGACTGTGTTTTTACATTAACTGAGAAGATGTTGTCGTGGTGACAGATTGTACTAAGTTGACTGTGTTTTTACATTAACTGAGAAGATGTTGTCGTGGTGACAGATTGTACTAAGTTGACTGTGTTTTTACATTAACTGAGAAGATGTTGTCGTGGTGACAGATTGTACTAAGTTGGCTGTGTGCTCACCTTAACAGAGAAGATGTTGCCGTGGTGACAGATTGTACTAAGTTGACTGTGTGCTTACTTTAACAGAGGAGACATTACCGTGGTGACAGATTGTACTAAGTTGACTGTGTTCTTACAATAATGGAGAAGATATTAGCATGATGACAGACTGTTCTAAGTTGGCTGTGTGCTTACCTTAACAGAGAAGATGTTGCCGTGGTGCCCGGTCCTGATGGTGGTGACGGCCTTGTGTGTGAACGGGTCCCAGATGTACACCTGTACGTCGTCTGAGCCGCTCGCCAACAGGCTGTGAAGGACAGAAAGGGCTCAGTCAGAGAAATATAGGCAGGGCAGGGGATAAATGAGGGAACACTGACGGATTTAGCAGGGAGAAAGCGAGCGCCCCTTTTTCTGTCTTTCCTTTTTTTAAAACATTTTCTTTTTAATCTTATTTCTTAATATTTCTCTTAAATATATGCCAATTCTCCCTACCACGGATAGCTGATTTACAGTATTTTTTGCACCTGCAGGCTAATTTGGACTATTTTTGTTGACAAAAACACAGCAAAACCTATAGAAAACATACAAATAATTGTCATATATCCATAGATAATGAATGAATTTTCAAACAACTTAGAAAATGTTAAATACATATGTAAACAAATTGAAAAATAATGATTATTAGTTTTTCTCCATGTTTGATAACAAATAATGATGGTATTAATGAAAATTTCTATGCAAAAACCTTGTGATTTGTCGACATATTACCCAGAATGCTTCCTGATCTAGGCTAACCTGCAGGTAAATCTCAGGAATTTGGCTATCCGTGGTAGGGAGAATTACATGTTCACTAATCAGCAAACATTATTACCGGTTTACCTACCTTCCCTTTTCATTCCATTCTAAGCAGTTGACACACCCCGTATGACCCTGAAAGAAATCGTAGGGCAAAACAAAAACTGTAGTCAGGTCGAAAATGAAGTGTACACAAGAAGAACATTTAAGTCAAATTCTCTGCATTTAGCAAAAAGAAGGAAAATAAATGTTTGGCTCCCGTTCTAAGATGTTTTATTGCGATATATTTTGCCTTTTAACATACAGTTCATTTACTTTCCCTCACTCAGACAATGCAAGAATTCACTGAAAATTTAACTTAAGCCTGTTTAGCATTAATTTTAAGCCTGTTTAGCATTAATTTTATTGATCGTCCAATATATATGTATATTCCGTCGAATAATTCATTTACATCATCGTGTTCATTTAAACTCTAAAATACCTAACAGGCAGGGCTACTCAAAGGTATGCAGCAAAGACCATTCCTACAACGGCAAGGCCACCCTTAAAAAAAAGTTTGTTTCCTGTCCACCGCCCGACTGGCTATTTAAGGGCCGACTGGAGACTTTTTTTTCTGATTTTCCGACTTTTTTTTTTTTGCCAAATTTTTCTGTTATATCTTACCAAAAAAAAAAAAAGATTTTCCGACCTCCCGACTGGTTATTTTTTTGGTCACCCGCTGAACAGGAAACAATTTTTTTTTTTAAGTTGGCCCAAGTTAATCCCTCAATGGGTTAAGTTTGAAGGTACCATTCCGGCGTTAATATTTCCTAAAAGATAGGATAATGTTTCAGATGCACTCGGATTTCATGAAAATTGCCCAAAGTAAATTTGCGGTAGGAAGCTTTTGATACTCTAAGATAAAAATTCTAGGAAGATCCCTCAACAACTAAACTGCAATAGCAAATACTTTTCTCCAAAGTAGTTTTATTCCAATAGTTTACCTCCAGCTCAGCCTCCAGTCCGATCCGCCGCACAAAGTCAGTGGTCACCTGACATCGCCGCTGAAACCCCGGATGGACGTTATCCTGCAATGACACAAATGTTTCACATTTTACAAAATGATATGCTGTCATTAACTAATTAGGCGTGCTGGTATATACAACGAAAACTAGCAACTATTTGCGAAATTGTATCCAGTTCTGAAATAAAGTGATTAAAAAAATATATATATCAGCATTGTGTCACATGAAACTTTCAAAGTTGCACATACATACACTTTCCATTTTTGTCTCATATACAGGGTGCTCAAGCATTATCAAAAAAATCACACGTGTACAACACATTTTAATACCTTTGTACTAATAGCTTAGTACTTTTAATATATTATCATCTTGTATAATATAGCTAGGATCAGACCTAGCAAGTCTACTTCTAGGCAGAGATATTTCACGCTCCCAGCGCCACCTGTTAACCAGTATAAAAGGTGTTGCAAAGGTAGAGAGCGAGTTAGTTAGAAGTTAGAGTTAACCATAGAAATAGAAGAACTGCTTGGAGTAATACCTACGGCTCCTGCGCAGTATACTGGAGTTTACCACTACCAACAGCGTCGGACAAAGGATTGTGATAGAGCTAAGCACTAGGGCGGTCTAGGATGTGTTGGAACAACTTGTATTCTAAATGTGGTTGATTGCTGATAGGAGATGGGAAGGTGGACTGATAGAGACTTATTCACTGTGGCTTTGACTCGGGATGAGATGTTAATTGAATAAAAGACCTTTCACTTTACCAGCTCCCTCATCGTCCATTTCTTTTGAACTATTGGGGAATGGATGTATTAACTTTTAACGCAGGCTGATCGGATCGATAACCTGGATGAGCAACTCACGGATTAATTAGTTATACACATCGAGCAGTATTAAATCGAACACTAACAATAGTTCATTTGGTGGAGATTACCCGAAACATGACTTTTGTTGTTTTGCTCATCCTTGATGTCAGCCACCGGTGAATTTGAGGCTTCTTCTAACGCCCAGCCTCAATCTTTGCGGCCCGCAGGACACGATGTGTCAACATCATATACAGGAAATGTGGAAAACCGCCACCAGGTAGGTGATTCCTTAGACGGGGAGGCACAGAGACAGGGGGTCTCAGCCAGACCCAAGCAGCTCTGCCCCGAAGGTATTCATAATTACCAAACCCGTGGCAGAGGTAAACCATTTTCCTGGCACCTAGGGTCCAAAGATAGGCCGGTTCTTGACGAAGGACTTGAAACCCTAACACACTCGGGACGAGTTGAAGGGCGGAACCGTCTTAAAGACTACCAGCAATATTGGAATCCGGGGTATGTACCACCTACGGGCCACGAACCTGGTGCTAGCTCTCACTCTACTTATGGACCCGATGCGAACAATCCGTGGTGTAGTCAAGGAGTCCCCTATCGTTTATTACCTGCAGCAGGAGGACAAAGTGAACAGGAAACTTTCGATGAGGATTACTTATTTCCCATAGGGGACAGAAAAAATCGACAAAACACCGCAGATAACTCCAGCCCATCAGGGGGGAGACGCCCCGCAAATCCGGTAATCCTACCTGATGGGAGCTCTCTCACCTATCCATTACCCCAACGACTTGAGTCTATCAGTCACCCACTGGTAACACCGACTCACCCCAACCCGGGGGCGTCCATTCCTTATCTCACTGTAGCTAAAGGAAAGACAGTAGGAAGGGTCAGGGGAGTGGGAAGGGAAGCAGAGGGAAACAGCGACAAAGTAGGCAATTTACAACCCTATCGGCTAACCTATGATATTGAGGAGAACTTGGACGACGCTAATAAAGGAGCAAAAGCTCCAGATCTGGGGTTGGACGAGTATGGTTCTAACCCGGCAGAACTCATAAGAAAGTTAGCAGAAACAGGCTCCAAAGAGCATGGAGAGTTAGAGAGGTTAAGCGATCAGGATAAAGCAGAAAGGGAAACGCTAGAAATCCAAAGTGATAGAGAAGGGGACATTGCAGCCCCTGAGCCGTATGATAAATACGAAAGCGAAGACGAGGAAGGAGACAGTGAAACAGAACAAGCTGTCGCAAATGTCAGAGAGGGTAGTCCTGATAGAAAACTAGTTAGAGGAGAGAAATCACGCTCGTCATCATTTGAACTTATTACCGAGGATGTTTTAGGCACAGGTAAGAAAGACAAACAGGAAAGTGAGGACGAAAGTAGTGTAGAGGAAATACCTGTGAGGGAACAGTGGGACGATCACGATATACAAAACCTCCACGAAGATAATATGGCGGAGGGAGGCGTACCTTTGGTGGATCTAGCAGGAGAAAGGGGTGACCAAAACCAACTCCAACAACCCGGTGAAGGGGGAGCTGGGGGTGTAGATCCGGGGGCATGGCAGCTTAATCGTGGGATGAACCCTGGGGGACATCAGCAAAACGATGGGAATGGCCAAATCCCAATCCAACAACCGGGCCGAGGCGCGCCGGCAGGAGGTGGGATAGACCTTGGGCCTATACAACAAAATATGTTGTATCCTTTCCTAGCGCAAGCAATGGGACCCCCTTTGCAGGCAGGTCAAGGAAGAGGGGGTAACCAACAGGGTCAACAGGCTCAAGGAGGCCAGAATAATCAGGCCAATCCTCAGGGGCCTAACCCTCCCCTTAACCAACAGGATCAGGGAGGCCAGAATAATCAGGCCAACCCACAAGGGCCTAACCCTCCTCAAAACCTTCTTAATAATCCCCCTCCGAATCAACCCAATCTTGGGATAAACCCTGGGGAACTTCAGCAACCTGGTGAAGGGGAAGCTAGGGGTGTGAATCCAGGAATACAGCAGCCTAATCTTGGGGTAAACCCTGGGGGACTGCAGCAAAATGATGGGGGAGGCCAACCAGGCCAACAGCCTGGCCGAGCCGTGCCGGCAGGAGGTGGGATTGAGCAAAACATTTGGTTCCCTTACCTACTGCAGGCGATGGCGATCGGAGCCAATCTTAACGCAGGCCGAGGAAGAGCGGGTAACCAACAGGGTCAGCAAGCTCCGGCAGGCCAGAATAACCAGGCGAACCCACCAGGACCTAATAACCCTCCTCCAAACCAGCCCAACAATCCTTTTCTAAACCAACTTAATAACCCTCCTCCGAACCAACCTAATCAACCCAACCCGCCAGGACCGCCAGGTCTGCCCAACCCGCCAGGACCGCCAGGTCCACCGGGCCCACCAGGACAGAACAACCCTCCAAATCCTCCAGGTCCACCGGGCCCACCAGGACAGAACAATCCTCCAAACCCGCCAAATCAACCAAATATTTGGGAAATTCTACCACAGCTAGGTTTGGCACTGGGTCAAGTACCAGCGCCAGGGCGTGAAACGACCCACCATGGTCACCAAAGGGGACCGAACATTAGGTTACCGTGGTTTAGTGGAAAGGAAGATGAGCAGATAGAAAAGTATTTCAGGGAATTGAAGCGACTGAAAGCTATCTATGACTGGTCGGACGCCCATCTCCTGAATATGGCGCTGTTAGGCCTAAAGGGAAGGGCAGACGACTGGGCAGGAGCGTTAGCTGAAAGTGAGAAAGACACATTTGAGAAACTAGAAGCTCAGATGACAAAGATCTTCGGTGATCGAAGAGCTAAGTGGCAGAAACACGCAGAGTTCTGTGCCCTTAAACAAGGAAAGGACCAGAGCGTGATCGAATTTGCAGGTGTACTGAAACAAAAGCAGGTTAAGGCAGAAGCAAGCGAAAGCATGATGTTAGCCGTGTTTTTAGAAGGATTAAAACAGGGCGTAGCCAGACAGGTAGCTATACTGGACCCTAAGTCGTTCACCGAAGCGGTGGATTGTGCAACGAGACTAGAATCGTTGGATAAAGGCAAAGGGGGAACTAAAATATCCAATGCGGTGAGCGAGCTGGCTGGAAGCCAAGCGTCAGAGGAGACCACAGCTCTCAACTCCATCTCTGAACGGTTTGGAGTGGTGCTGGCCCGACTGGAGGCCGCCCCATGGTTTCAGAAACCAAAGCCGGGGCAAAGTGGATCTCCCCAGAGCAGTGGTGGTTATAAACAGCAAGGTTATGAAAGAAAAGATAGGTATGAAGGTCAAAAAGGCGAAAGGAACTTAGACCAGAAGACCAAAACTAATAACGCCCCGAGCAGGGAAGTAGACAAAGGAAAGAATGGGCCAACTCAGCAGAAAGGAGAGAGGCCTAGGTTACCGTTCGATGAAAGTAAGTTCTGTATCATTCACCAACAACATGGCCACTCGACTGAGGCGTGCCTGTGGTTGAAGAATAGATTGAGAGAAAAACCACCGCGTATGTATAAAGATGGAAAACCTGGTGGTAACGAGCAAAAGAGCCAGGGAAACTAGAGGATAGGTCCGTTCATTCCACGATAGAATTAGGCGCAGTGGACGGACCGGCTAGAAGGGAGATAGGAGACGAAGCATTTTTCTTAACGCTAAGATTTAATGATCAGAAAGAGGTTAAATCTTTGGTAGACACCGGGGCGAGCGATTGTTTCATGTCTACCCTTTGTAAACAGCAGATCCCTAAACAATGCATTTTAGATGAGTGGAAAGTATCGAAAGGAAACATCAGTTTGGCAGACAATTCGTCTCAAGTAATACTAGAACAGATTAGGTGTAAGTTTTCCATCCAAGGATCAGTGGTTTGCTATGATTTCAACATAGTGGACGATCTATGCCACTCCATAGTAATCGGTAGAAACTTATTAACAGCGCTTCGTTCAGATTTATCTCTACCAGGCGCAAAGATAGAAGTGTTTTGTGGAAACCCTATAGTTAGCAAAGAAACAGTGAAAATTCCACCGGGAAATGAATGCATCATACCGGTTACCACCCGAGAGCCGCTGGGGTTAGACTCACCAGTAGCTTACTGCGCACCGGCAGTAACCGCACCTGTCCTAGTGGAGGGGTGCGTGAATACGGTGGGAAGTCAGTGGTGGATTAAAGTCATGAATCCGCTAGACGAAATGCAAGAAATCACTCCACATGAAGTGTTAGCTTTTGCAGAAGAATGCGCAGTGCCTGAGGTAAACCAAGATCAGATAGAAGAGTTCCTAGACTTGTGTTATCTAACTAAAACAGAGACCCCGATGTCCATCTGTAGGATTTCTGTAGAGGTAATGAAAGACGCAGTGCAAACGGAAAATAAATCCTCTGAGGAGAAACCCCGCGGTGAAATGGACGAGAATGTAAGCAAAATAAACCTAACCGAGTCGTGCTTAGATGAAGAACAAAAGGTAAGGTTTAGACAAATGCTTAATACTAACAGAGATGCGCTAGCGTTCTCAATGGAAGAGTTAGGTCACTGTGAAATAGCGCCGATGAGAATCATTGTGGATGAGTCGCAGGGGGTAATAAGTTCTAGACCGTACCGATATTCTCCACAGAAAATGGATATCATCGATGAACAAGTTAGGCAACTCATAGATATAGGTGTCATAGAACCCAGCGAATCGGCTTGGCGAAGCCCGCTGGTGGTAGTGCAGAAGAAAGACGGCAAACCTAGGCTCTGTACAGACTTTCGCATGCTTAATCAAGTCACTTTCAAAGATAAATTCCCAATGCCTACAGCTCGATCACTTTTCTTATATATGGCTTACAAGAAGCCCACTATGTGGACAGCTTTAGATCTGTTGAGCGGCTATCATCAATGTGTAATCGAAGAGGACAGTAGAAAATACACTGCTTTCGAAACCCCAATGGGTGTATATCAGTATAAGCGTGTACCCTTCGGCTTAGTTGGCGCGCCTTGGCAGTTTACCAAGGTGATGGCCATTGCGCTAAAAGGCTTGATTCCTAGAACATGCTTAGCATATTTAGACGACGTAATCGTCTACGACACCACCTTTGACGAACACCTGGCGAGTGTTGAGGTGGTTCTCCAAGCTTTAGCGAAAGCCAACCTCAAACTGAAACCGTCTAAGTGTGAGTGGTGCTGCAGTGAGATTAATTTCCTCGGCCACGTAGTAAACGCCGAAGGGGTGGCTACACAAAAGGTTACCACAGAAAAGATTACAGCCTTTAACCGCCCGCATAATGTGAAAACTATTAAATCCTTTCTAGGGTTATGTAACTACTACCGACATCCGGATATAGGAGGGCATTTCTATTTATTAACTGATGCATCAGACGCCGCGTGCGGTGCAGCGGTTTGTCACAAACTAGATGAAATATACCGTCCGGTTGCTTTCTGGGGGTGTACCCTCCGTGACGCCGAATTAAATTATTCGGTAACAGAGAAAGAGGCTCTGGCAGTAATTAAAGGTATTAAGAACTATGAGGACATGTTGCAGGGAGCTAAAATCACAATAGTGACCGATCACAAACCGTTGATCCCCCTGTTGCAAAGTGCCTACAAAGCCCCGTCAGCCCGGCTGAGACGGTGGGCTTTAGCGCTATCAGATTTTGATTTTGAAATCATATATGAGCCAGGAGCGACTCATTTTCTGCCGGACTATTTGTCTAGGGTCTATCATGAACATGTCCCAGGTGAAGAATATGAGCCCGCTGTGGGATGTGAATTATTTGAGGCCGAAATTCAGGATGAAGAGCTTTCTGTGGCTACGATAATAAACGCACAACTCCAAGATGCAGAGTGCGTGCAACTGATAGATTATCTACAGGACGGAGACCTACCGACAGATCCCCTCGAAGCTAGGCGAATAATGGATCAAGCCGACTTTGTGGGAATGATAGCACCAGGAGTGCTCTGTAGGTTCAACGTCAAAAGGTATAGCAAACACCAAGACCAACTGGTAAGACTAAAACCCCGCATGACAGTTCCAGGAAGGTTAATTCCCAAAGTCCTGAGACTGTTACATAATGACATCTTAGCTGGGGGACATGTAGGGATTAGTAACCTTACTACCAAAATCTCTGAGAGATTCTACTGGCGGAACATGAATGCCGATATAGTAGACTATGTGAAAGCTTGTGAGACCTGTTCTCTGAGGAGGCGGGCCCCACATTTCAAGGCATTAGCTAAGTCTTGGGAGAGACCAACCCGTCCTTTTGAGGTGGTTCAGTGTGATTTTATCGGGCCACTAAAGAGGGCTAGGGATGGGTCAAAATATATCATGACCTTCATAGACTTATTGACCGGTTGGCCAGAGGCTTTCACCACGAAAGATTCCACCGCGCAGACCGCGGCCAACTGTTTCCTAACCGGAATAGTGTGTCGGTATGGACGGGTAAACCGCCTGCATACCGACCGAGGAGCAGCCTTCCTCTCGGGGCTATTCCGGGAAATCACCACACGACTAGCGTGCAAACAAACGTTCACCACCGGGCGAATGCCGACAGGCAACACCCGAGTGGAAAGATTACACAAAACAATCGAGAACCTGATCGCATATTATATCCCTGATGATCACTGTAATTGGACTGACCTGCTTCCCATAGCGCTATGGACAGTTCGGTCCACGATCAGTGTACGGTCGGGATACAGTCCTCACACCCTATTGTTTGGCAGAGATCCAATCAGTATGGGAATGCCTGAGCAGGGAACAATCCCTGAAACACTAAATGACTGCGAATTCTTCATGCAAACAAAGGACAACATTGCTATGTTTAGGAATATGGCAGAAAGGGTAGTTCAAAACTATGAAAAAGATCTGAGAGTAAGAATTGATGAGCGGGTGCGGCCTACTCAGATGTATGAAGGTGACATGGTATACATGTACGACCCTTTAGCTAGTGAAAATAAAGCGTCTAAGTTCTCAAACAGGTACACTGGGCCCTACCGGGTGATTGAAACTAAAGGGGATCATCTCGTTAGACTAGTGTCGCTGAAAACTGGGAAACAAATACCACATTTAGTGAATATTTCAAAGCTTAAGCCTGCGCATGGACCTTGGTCCCCAGCTGTCCCTCATATCATTCCCAAACTGGTGAGAGAAGCAATAACAACTAACTCAAAAGGGGCAGATCCTGACCGAAACCCTGAATTGCATCACACCCCATCGGGTGAAGTTGCCAAAAAGGGAGGCAAAACTAGGGGTGCTGAGACTGAAAACTCATCGGGAACAACCGGTCCCCGTGAGCATGATGCAATTCCAATGGCCGGGGAGGTACCTACACAAAAACCTGGTCCAAGTCCCACTGATTTAGCAGAGTCAGATGGGCAATTCACTGATGGTCAGGGCGCCAGTGCGGACACCGCACTGTTACCAAACTCATCCTTTGTTCCTAACAAAGCCGCCTGTGGACGGGGAGCAGCCGGCGCTAATGGACAGAGGAAACATAAACGAGCTAAACGAAGGGGCAAAAGCCAGCCGCTGGTGGGGAGATCCCCTCCAGGCAATAACAAGCCCATAAAACTGCCCTGCGGTGATGTACCGATCTCGTATACATCGGTACAGAGCCCAGGAAAAACAGAAGAGGACCATGTCCCGACGAAAGGTGGCTATAACCTGCGTCGGAACCGTCGGCCTAACTACGCCGCTCTGTTCAACGACGGGGAAAGCGACGACATGGATGATTAATGCAGGAAACCATGCCGCCCTGTGAAAATAAAAGCTCGGCGGAGCGGCACCGTTAGCATCAACACTAATGGAACAGGTGGCCCACCTCACGGCCAGTGGTTGGCCAGTGGTTGGCGTCATCTCCTGGGACCGGATACGAGCGTTCCCCACCTGAAACAAAAACAACTCCAAATATGGAGGCGACATGGGCAGGCGGATCAGTTATAATTTCGTGGGGATCCGCGCCGATCTACCAGTCGGCCCGCAACTCTGATCCTGTACAGTCACAGTCTGACTGTGGTGGCAAGGCTGGCCCAAAAGGGAGACGTTGCCGCCAGGCCGGTACAAATCCAGACCGGGTGGTTTTGGGATCTGACTCAACCACTGTTCAAATTATTTGAGACTGTTGACGAGATTAGACGAACAGTGGGGCTGGAAGTGCCTAGGTTGGACAGACAGTTAGCTGAGGTTAAGGCCCAGGTCGCTCCATTTATACAAACTCCTAGTCAAACTTCTAAATGCGTCGGGGAAGACACCGGACGGCGGGCAACCAGAAGCGGCCAACCTCTGCCCACACAGGAAAAGCAAGTGGGGCAAGAACACTTGGCCGCCGTCGTGCCGGGAGCAAGGGTGGAATCAGCGCACGAGCAACACGCACCAACCCCACCGGTGGGAGTCGAGCCGACAAAGACTCCCCTCCTCCACCACTTGCAAGCCGCGGACCCCGCCTGTTTAGACTTGAGCAGCTTGACGCCGAGCTGCAACGTCAGTCCGTCGCCACTGCTATGGAATCAACAGCAGTGGACGCCAACCAACCCACCGGGGGGACCCCTGTGGCCGAACCAGCCTCAGACAACAAATCCCCCACAGGTATCGCAACTGTTCCCACTAAGTCAGCCGTCGTTCGAACCAACGGGGGCCGCCCAGGATTGGAGCCTACTGGCCCAAAACCCCTCAGAGCAATGCGCGCTTCGTCCTGCGAACGTATGAGGAATCTAATGATCACAGTTACGAAGGATGAGACTGGAACCATCAAGCGCGTTGTAAATGCCAACGGGCGGAGCCTTTATGAACATGTCCCGAACTAAGCGGATTAAAAGGCTTACCAGGGAGGCGTACTTTGGCGCGTGGTTGATAATTGTGCGAAGAAGAACGGTGACAACTTAATTGTGGTAGTGTTCCTGGGTGAGTTACAAACTTTGGCTTCATCAAAGGTATACTATAAAACAGTGACAATGAGGTTGTTAATACTCTTCGCCTTGGTCATCATGAAAGTCATTGGGGGGCTACGAAATGACTCCAGCCCAAATGACGGGCTAGCCCCTAACGCTGAAGTTATAGCCTTAGAACGATATGGAGTGGTACTAAAACCAGGGAAGTTAATGTCCACAGCAGATATCACCCACGTCCGACAGGGTTTTCTGATCACCATTCCCCAGAAGCGCTCCTTCATCAAGGCTACCTTTGGCCAGGTCTGTCATCGGTACCTAAAGGGAGGAGACGCTCTCGACCGAGCCTGCTACCACGTCAGGTCGCTGGTGAATTGGATGGACCAGACATCACAGGCGCTCAAAGGTCGGTATAGGGAAATTCTCAATGAAACCTTAAGCTCTCTAATTAAGAACACCCGGCAGAAGCCCCAGGCCCAAGGGCCAGAACCAGGTCCGGGCGGAAGGATTAAAAGAATGAAGAAGCTACCCCTCATGATAGACGATCCGGGATGGCCGTCCTTCCCAGTGATAATGTTAGAAAAAATTAGCATGCGACAATGGCGCACTCCCTATCAATTTTAGGGAGACATTTTTACTCTAATGAGCCATTTTTTGGTCATTTTGATTAAGTTAAAATTCCTAATGTTCCATTGGCGCATTGGTCTCAAAATTAATGTGACATTTATAATTTTAATGCGCCCAGGGCGCATGGCGCGGCCCTAACATTTTCACTGCCTTCCCAATTCCAACCTCGTGGAACAGGGGGCTCTCCGCTGACGTAAAATACAATAGGGAACTGATTAGAGTGTTACAGGAGTCCTCCGACCAGATGATCGAAGACCTGGCACTAATGAACGATAAGCATGACGAGGCAGTAGAAAAGGTTAACCACGTCGTGATAGGTCTGTTGGATAATCTGAGGTCGCTAAATAAGGCACATAATACCACTCGCCGAAGAATGAGACTCGTCCAACATAAGGTGGACTGGATGGAATTATACCTGAACATGATACCTGTAGCTCTGGAAGACAAACTAGGAGAAATGGTTTATCTCCAATTGGTAATCGAGCAAACGCGCGTGTTCAGGAAAGGTGTGCAACACCTGACACGGGGTCAACTGACCATGGATTTGGTACCTCGCCAATATATGGTGGGAGCGGTCCTGGAAGTCAACAGGTATCTAAAGGGAATCCACCCCAGGTTCCATGTGGCGTTCGCGGACCCCTCTTTCTATTATGAAAACAGTCAGCCCTCATTTGAATTTGATGAAACCACCCAGGAACTAGTAGTGTATGTACGGGTGCCGGTTGTGGCCGACGAACACTTGTTTAGGGTCTACGAGGTACTGACCTTCCCTGTGCCGGTACCGGTTAAAGGACGACAAAAGAAAGACGCTCTCCAAATTGTTAATCTGCCTAAAAGTGTGGCTATGTCTATGTCCCGCCAGTACTACGTACCGTTGGCTAGCGGCAGTTGGTCAGGCTGTTATGGGCAGACCATCACGCTTTGCAAGGACCTGCCCTACATGAAAAAGATCACGGACAATACCTGCACTGCCGCACTGTTGAGGTGGGATGACGTCGCCATACAGGAAAGGTGTAAACTGGACTACCTATTGGAAGCAGATTTTGGAGAAATGGCTGTGTATCTAGATGATGGGGACATGCTAGTGGTCAGCGCCGACACACGGGGTCAGATGATCTGCAGGAATCAGCCCGCTGTGGAGGTGAATATAGAGAACTATGCGCGTGTCCAGGTGGAATGTGATTGTGCCTTTCAGACTCAGGGGTCGTGGATCCCGTATAGTCTGAGAAACTGTGACCGACACACTAGGATCACGACGGTCGTGTATCCCCATAACGACCTACTGGAAGCGGCGCGTCGTGTGAAGGGATGGGACACAAACTTTACCAAATCCGAACATCAGCCTACTCTGCTAGAGTCAGACCCTATCCCTGAAAAGATTAGAAAGGAACTGTTAGAGATCGAGGAGAATCTGAAGGTCAGGATACCTGTGCCCTCTCTGGCGAAGCGAATCCAGAAGCACCGGAAGGACTTGGCTAAGGGTATTAAGAAGGCTACTGACCGGTATGAAGTGAACAAGGAAGCCCCATGGTTCTCCATAGGGAACTTCGGGGGCGGTTTCGGTCTCCTCACGATCTTTTGCATAGTAGTGGCAGTAACAATAATTGGGTGTATCCTCTGGAAGTGCTGGAGGAGACACCAAGGTAAAGCTGCTCTCGCAGGACTGGCCATGACTTTGCCTCGGGCCATGGCCCTGGAGGCAGCCGACCCAAAGGAGTTGTTAACCCAGGAAAAAACACTCACTGGATGTCCGGACACTACAGCCAATCCTACCGCGGTGGCCGTACTAGCTATACTGCTGGCTATACTGGTCATCGCCATTGTGGTCCTCGTATGGCGCAAGTGGAAGCGCATTAGGCGGAAGACCGTGGATGGGTTGTATGTACAGTTCGTGAATCCACATTTAATGGAGACAATCTTTCTGGGAGAACTAGCCATGCCTGCCGATCATACATACACCGAGGGCTACGTGCTAATCAGGGACGTGCTGGTTAACCAACTGTGCCTAAAGTTCACTCTTACCGTGACTTGGGGAGCGCAGTTGATGGGAGCGGCGACCAGACCGGGACAACGACCATCTAATGTGCCACTACCAGATACCTTGAGAGTGTCCAAGAAATTTGCCCGCTTAATGATGAGTAACTTGAAGTATAACACTAGGGCCAGACTCTTAAGGTATTCGTCAGGACTAGCCACTCCGGTGCCCATGGGAGTGCCACGCCTCGTCGACGCTGGTTGGTCCGATGTCGGAGCGGACTGGCCTCAACAAGTGCTGAGACATAGCGCGGTCCCAAACGCCCCTCCTAGATCAACTCCATCTACCTCCACTGCAACTGGACCGGGCACTACTCAAAGAACTGTGAGACCAGGAGCACCTGAAAAGGACCCAGGGACAGTCTATGAAGTTATAATATGAACAAAAATAACAAGTGTTAGCACTGATCTAAGGTCTGTAAGGAAAAGGTAACAGGTAAATCTAAGAATCATCGTTATGAACACTGAACTGGGTTGTATTGGAGAACTCGACGGAGTCATGTCAGCATGAAAAGACAAGACCCTTTCGATTAACTCATTCAATACTAAGCCACTAATCAGGAAATCCTGGGCCGGGTAGGCTGGTCCGACCATCTTCTATGGACCCATGGGTTATCTAAACTTCTCTCAGATTGAGTGTCCCATGCCCGGTAGCCTAGCTCAATACTCTTATTACAACTTTGGCAACTCTATTAAAGTAGGGATCCATTCGGAAACGATCCTAGTAACTCAAAATTTTAGCATAAAAGAAAAATCACAAAATTCTATAAAAAACCTATGTGCGCTCAACGGGACCAACGCTTCCAACGAGCGATGTGGATTTCCCCAGGTAAGTACCATCTATACTTGGCCCCTGTGCTGTTGTCACCGCTAGGATCGGGCTGCGGTGCAGGAGTCACTTGGGGAATACCACAACCTATTCTTTTAATATATATATATGTACTCTCCTCAAAGATGGGAGAGCCGCGCAAATGGCAGGAGCCCGCCCACATGCCTGGTGTCGGTGGTGCCTAGCAAGAGGCAGGTCGTGTGGGGCTACGCGTCACCGACGCTCTGGGAGGCACTGGGGTCGACGCTCGAACATGGCAGTCACTATGCCCCGGGTGGGACGGCTCCTGACAGCGGTTCTCTCATCACAAAAAAAAAAAAAATAATATCAAAGTCTAGAAAGGACCTTACACAAAAACTAATATATAAAGCAGGCCGATATTTATTTAACTAAGAGCCCTCCCTCAGGGAACCCTGGGCAAGTTGTAATAAGAACATAGGAACGCAGCATAGGTAGTAACATTCAAAGGTGGGACGCTCCGTGACAGCGCACGAGAGTACACTATACGTGGCTCGTTTGCTTCTGATACAGACATGCTATGAAGAGCAGTGACGTAAACCACTCCTGCCTGAGGCATGTTACATTCAGAAAGTATAACGGAGGTCACAAGGAAAAGGAGGTTACGTGACGGATGCGGTGAACTGGCGACATTCACAGGGTGCTAACTCCCTTCTTCATAAAGGCGACTTCTCCCTGTGGGGGGGAGCTGTAGCTAAAACCCACAGGATGATGGGACGAGGCGCTGTACAAAATGTGTAGTCCCATCATCCTGGTTATGTGTAATGGACGCCGGGTCACAACATCTCCCAGTCGTGGGATCCTTTGATTTTACTGTAAATCAGGATTCAGCGAAAATGAAAAATGAAAAACAACTGCCCAAAGGTACGAGACTAAATTATTTAGGCCATGTTTAGACCAGATTTAACCAGGACTGAGGCAAAACAACAAGTCAAGTTTCGACCCGGGTAAAATTAGTAATAACAAAATTAATAAGAGACGTGCGGCTTCAGAGTTGACCGCCGTCGAGAAAAAAAACAAAAAAACATTAGTCTCGACCGCCGTCGTGGCGCATAAAGTAACCGGGTCTCCGCTCAACAGTTGAGCTGAGGAGGGGGGACACGGACTACTAATTCCCTGACGAATGGCTGCAAAAACTTGGTTAAACCCTTAGCAGATAGTCTACCCGCCCTATTAGTAAAGTCAAAATTCTAAAACTGTCTTTAGCACAAAAAATTCCTGCCCCTCGTGCGCATAGTTAAAAATAGGCTGGGGGCGGAGTCCTTTCTGGAGTAGTCTTGGCTCTCCATAAGAAAAACGGGCAAAGACCTGAACAGAATACGGGTTTAACCTGGATCTACACATTGGGAAAAGAGGCCCGACTAATTAGGTGCTGTCTTTCTGGAGAAGTGCATTCACACCTCTCTTAGTTGTAAAAAGGGGTAGTATGTATATTAAAAGTAATATACATGCTGCTCCTGATTGTAACAAATGTGGGACTCGGCGCTCGACCCCTTTAGTTTTACAAAAACAGGGGAGGGTGCCGACGACCACGTGTAGCTGATTAGGTTGGTGTTCGGACCGGTAATAAACCCGGGTCCGAGCCCCGATCCTCTCAGGTGATAATTAAGTAACTTGTAACCAACCCACTTCCATGTACAGTTAATACTCGACGCCAGTGTAAAGGGCATGTAGACTTGCGGAATGAAGACTTACCCCAACCCCCATACTGTGTGTTGTACAAATTAAAATGTTAAGTTATTACTGTGCATGTAGACAAAATATTTGTATGAAAATATCAGGAATACACCCATCACCTAGAAGCGGGATGTTAACTGACTAATGTAGACAGTGGTGCTGACGTTCAGTCCCAGTACAAAATTATGAGGACGAACGCCAGGCTACCACTCTGTGATTCAAAATATATACCAACAATAATTATATAAAAAAAAAAAAAAAAAAAAAAAAAATAATATATATAAAATAGCAATAATAAGACATACCGTTCAAGCAATGGCTTCTCATAAACCCAAAAGTAGCTTTTCCACAAATAATAATAACCCAATCCTAATAATCATTATCTCTCTCTCCCATCTGGACGACACTGCACAAAAATATTATCTACAACACTTATTCTAACACAATGACACTGATGCAGTCTTGGTGTTAGACTAACGCGGGATGGGTATTTGTAGCCTTTTGCTACACCCTCTCAACTTACCTTGGAGTCGCCGACGGCCAGTCGGACGACTCCACCTGTGGTGTCTCCTCATGTGATCACCACGTGAATATTTCCATTACCCTGTAAGGGGGACAACTAATCAAAGAATTCTGCCCCAGCCATTCTAATGCTGCGCAGTCTGGACCAAAGTACCTGGTCACCTGCAGTTCCTCAAACTTACCAGGGTTAACCCCATGAAGCGCTTACACCTTATGGCGCCGCCAAGTGGATTGTTTCCATTACCTTGTACGGGGAACGTCAAAACAAAGAATTCTGTCACAGCAAATCCAGTGCTGTACAGCCCAGACCGGAATCCCTGGTCATCCACACAATTCCCTTGGTGCAGTGTCAGTCAACTAGTAGTCAATAATCATAAAATAACACTATAAGGCCAACGCGGCATATTCTACCCACACGCTGAGAGCCCTGTTTGGATCGGTAATGTCAACAAACCACTAGTCAGGAAAACCCTCTATTATCGCCCAATCTGCGCGTGAGATAAAAATGCTTGATCATGTTCGCCTAAACAATTCCTCCCACTAAAATCATATAGCCTGACGTCTCTCAGTGCCCAATACTACCACCTTACGCCGTTCATATTATCATCACCAACCACAGGACCTGGAAAAGATAATAAGTTTAGTACACAAGGTCCTAGTTTCGGCCCGCATCCACCATCTTGGAACCAAAAGTAAACACCAGGTGGCCGCCCACGCTACCCGTTACAAAAATCACCAGCGAAATACAGTTTCTAGTTCCGGGAGTGACGTCAGCTTCCGGAATTCAACCACGTGAAGGCGAGCTGGAAAAACTGCTGACAAATTCCTGACCAACAATCTCCTTAAAAACAAAGGGTTAGTAACCTGCCTAACATGCCGAGAACGCTAAAAGGGGTTAAACTTACCAGGAGCGGTAGCGGTGAAGGGGCGGTTGAACAGAAGGAGGGCGGTGCCCGGCGACAAACAAGGACGAAGGAACGTCTAAGTGCTCCCGTGTCAACAGTCCTGCTATCTGAAGCTCCCGTAAGAACATGCTGGCTACGCCTCTTGGATACAAAACTTAAATGTCCTAGGCATAGGCCGGGAATTAAACTAAAAAAATTCATTGGTGGAAATCACTCCGGGAATCATATATATACACGGGGGAGTGCCGGCGGCCTATCGTGGAAGGGGCAGCCGAACGAAGACCCGGCCCAAGGCCCGGGCCCAGCGGCGCACAACCCGGGCGGACGGCATGTATCCATCTTCTAACTCGCGGAAGTCATTAACGGTCATTACACCGTCGGCCACTACCTTTGAGAGGTGGAGGGCATGGCCGGTGTTGACCGTTGGAACTGCATACCAGTCATTTGCCCTCTTCACCTCTCGACTAATCCGAGGAACGATGCGGTTGAGCCACCTCTGTAGGGAACCGTCACTGTCTGTTAGCGACCACCTCCGGGCATCAAAACCCGAAGGGGTCGCTAGGATAAGGGTAGCTTGAACGGGGTGGGCCTGTATGTTCAAAAATGCCCGGTTGAATAACTCCGCGTAGAAATTAATGACAGCATCCGGACTGATGAAAAGCGGGAGATACAGGCGCAGTTCTGGATCCCAGGTCAGGATGTCGAGGAGGTTGGTAATCACGATCAGAACGTCCTCTGGATAAAGCGTATGGTGGGCAAATGCATAGCCCGCCAGCTCCGCCGTCGTGGCTTCCTCGCACGGGAAGACTACGAAGATGTGATCCGTGTTGTTCTGAATCAGGTCAGGATAATCTTGCACACCAGCCTCTCGTTCTGAACAAAAAATAGCTACGCGTACCATGGTGGATGATGAAAGGATGATAAAAGGGGCTAACTAGAAAAAAACACGTCTTTACACGCTGAAATTACCGCCGGCACTGATTAAAATGACGTCATATCGAGGCTAATTTGGGAAAACCCCTTTTTGATCCGAGGGATCCAAATTTTGAAATCGACTAGCATGATCAAATCATCGTATAATTTCTTACAAAATCTGCGCTAAACTAAGGTTTAGGTCCCCAACCAACATAATCAGGCGATAAATTTCAGTTATCATGGCATAATAATTCATATCGGGCGCGCAAACTCGCTAAATTCATTCGAAGCAGAAAATGCCATCCGGGCACTTATCACCTGGAGGAACCCAGACCGAGATCGGGCCCTGGATGGGAACTCCAGTCAAGCGTCCCGCTAAGTACACATGTACTAAGGGCGACTGATGGGCGCGCACTTGGTATGATAGTTTATAGATGCCAAACTGTTTAATGCTAATCGGTCTACTACAAGGACCATGTATTTATTGTAAATAATGTCGTTTTAGTTGAAAATTGGTTGAAATTTGACATACATTGTATAATGAAACTCGTCCATTCAAGATGTCCGCTTTCAACGGAATCATTTATTATTGTGTTAACTCGTTCTGAAATTGAATTTGTTGTGTACTTGTTACTCTTAGAAGGTTAAGACAACTTTACACTGTATATATGTTGAGTTTTGTTGACTTGTGTTCCACATCGCATATATTAAAAACTGTACATGTATGTATTAAGTCAAAACTTACCTGTTTCCTCTGTGTTTTCCTGAACTGTAAAGTAACGGACCTGACACTCAGAACAATGAGTATTGCCACCGTAGGCAGAATTATCTTCTTTATCTTGAGGATCATTTCACAATCCTCTGGACTTTCCTTGTCACTAAAATGTATAACAATCACTTTCACTTTAAGGATTATTTCACGATCCTTTGAACTTACCTTGTCACCTTATGCACGGGTGCCGCAGTCCTTAAGCCTTGATACGGGCTGATAATGCTATGAACTTACCTTGAAAACTTTATGAATGGTTTCACTGATCAAATGTACTTATGTACTAAGCAAAACCGACCATATGAATGCATCTTTGTTTATACCTTTGGATAAGCAAAAATGGAACTTCTGATTATGTTGACACTGTGTTGAATGTACCACGAGAGTCAAAGCCACCCCACATTGGTTTCTCTATGTCAAAGAATAATAATAATGAATATGTCCAATAATCAAAATTGGGAAACTATCGCACTTGATTGAAAATCCTTATTTGGTTTGAGCTATGTCGTCCACCTCCTTAAACTCAAACACCTGACCGCCGTCGAATGTACTAATAGCTTAGTACTTTTAATATATTATTATCTTGTATAATATAGCTAGGATCAGACCTAGCAAGTCTACTTCTAGGCAGAGATATTTCACGCTCCCAGCGCCACCTGTTAACCAGTATAAAAGGTGTTGCAAAGGTAGAGAGCGAGTTAGTTAGAAGTTAGAGTTAACCATAGAAATAGAAGAACTGCTTGGAGTAATACCTACGGCTCCTGCGCAGTATACTGGAGTTTACCACTACCAACAGCGTCGGACAAAGGATTGTGATAGAGCTAAGCACTAGGGCGGTCTAGGATGTGTTGGAACAACTTGTATTCTAAATGTGGTTGATTGCTGATAGGAGATGGGAAGGTGGACTGATAGAGACTTATTCACTGTGGCTTTGACTCGGGATGAGATGTTAATTGAATAAAAGACCTTTCACTTTACCAGCTCCCTCATCGTCCATTTCTTTTGAACTATTGGGGAATGGATGTATTAACTTTTAACGCAGGCTGATCGGATCGATAACCTGGATGAGCAACTCACGGATTAATTAGTTATACACATCGAGCAGTATTAAATCGAACACTAACAATAGTTCACCTTCTCCAAAGGAGAAATAAAACGTTTGTTTTTTAAGACATGATTCATAAGAAGTTGAGTCTATTTTCCCTACTGGGAACAGGGCTCACGAATTCCAGCATCCTGGGTGTCCAGTCCACCCCTCTAAGGGTCCAGGACACCCTGACATGACCATCTGGGTGTCCTGTGGACACCCTAGAAACCACACAACAATATCAAGGTTTAAGCAATTGGACCCCCTGGTTTTATGTTCTGGACACCCGCGAGTCACAGTCTGGGTGTCATGAGGACACCTTGCCAATTTATATTTTCGTGAGCCCTGTGGGAATCCAAAGAGTGTTACTGTAAAACCCCTAATTTAAGCCACGCTCTATTAATTTAAGTCACCCCCTGATTTTTTAGTTTTATTTTGGGCATTTTTCATAACCTTTTTACAGAAATGCTTTAGAGTTAAAGGGTGGGGAAAACATAATTTAAAGTCAATACTTAATATCAAAATGACTACTAAAATTGAGTTGGTCATTGAGCTAGGAAAGTTCTCACAGTCAGTTAAAGGTGATCTCAGATTAAAAAGAAAAGATGGATAGTTGGTATCCACTCCACATATTCTGATGTATGCACGAGGATCATTCTGCCACTTCCCCAATCTCGACAATCCTCCCCGCACTGCAGCTGCCACTCGGGGGGGGGGGGGTACTTGGGCTTGAAAAGGTACCCACTACCAAACGGACCCACAAAGCGGGGGCAGTGCACATCAAAACTGAGGGGTGGTTGACCACTTTTTAGGTAAACTACATATATAGAACAATATACTTGAAACTTAGCTTTATTGCTACCTTATTTCACAACAACAAAAATCCAATGAGTTTGTGTCAGAAGTTTTCCCAGGCAGTTTTAGTAATTTCTGTATATTTTCTGATATTGACACACCTTGATTTTTGGGGGCAATGATCTGTGTCCCCGAAAAACAAGGGTCAGTCAACTAAAATTCAGGAGTGGTCAGTCATGAAAAGCAGGAGCAGTTGTTTGGCAGTGGGTAGTAACCATCAAAGAGTCAGTGCCCTGGCACCGTGGACTGGACCAGCAAAACCTGCCAGACTATTTTTGAGGAGCAGCGCGTAGTTATCTTATAATCAATAAATTGTGACTATTATAGTTACCGCTCTTCATAGGAGAGCTAAGTTCAATGATAGGTTGGGGGCACGGTGGAGAGTGCATGAGGGTAAGTCGTGTTGTCAAGTCTTGAAGCTGAATATTAACAGCTATGAGTGTGGGCGATGGAGGTCACAGCCGAATCTGATAGGCAGTGGACTGGTTCATCTCTTATCACTCAGAAACATAACTTTCCGTGGTTACACCACGTAGCTTAGGACCAGACATCAAGCTTTATTTGAATTTATGTCACTGAATAGAAAAAAAACACATCATATTCTATTACCGGGTTTTTTAATGGGCCTTTCATTGAGTACAGACATTTAGCAGTGTTAGAGACTGATGCCTGCATATCAGCCAATGGCCGCTGATTTTGGAACAGGGCTGACAAAAAATTGAGAAATCATTAGTAAATCAGCCCAGATGGCCGACCATTTTTCAGCTGTCATATATTATTTTTGTGGCCGTCATTTTTGCTAATTTCGACCATCATCTATGCTATTTTTCAGCTGTCATTTAAATTTTTTCCTGGGCCAACTAAAACCTATTAGGGCGGACAATTTTTTGACAATGTCGGCCCTGCTGGCCAAGAGCCCAAAAAGTTAGTCTCGATCACTGTTAATCATTAATTAGATCCACCTAGATCTATTTCAGAATTAGGCAGCCCCTCAATAGGGAATAGAAGAGGGGCGGCCTGAAACACACCTACCAAAAAGATACAGTTTGGGAAGGAACATAGGATGTTTTTTCCTTCCTCTTCAAGATCAATATCTACACTTGTAAATGATCTAGAACTGCGGTGTGATAAATTGGGGTGGCAATTTAAATTAATTTTAATATATTTCTGCCTAACTTTTGTGCATGTCATTGTCAGCATTGAGCTACCCTTTGTTCCTAACTGACACAACCAACAGTATAACTATAAGAGGATGACAGGGATGGGCTTGGGGGGTGCCAGGGTGATGGAGCCCATCCCCCCTGGGCCTTGGCCTGGGCTGGGGCTAAGAGTAAGACCATCCCAGTCCATACCAAGACCTTGGGCTAAGGCTAAAGACATAAATGGCAAGCTGAAAAACTTACCGTGATTTCCCTCTGGAAGATTTTCTTTGTGATATATCCGTAGTGAGCCATTTTTTGCTAAGAACCGCTTAAGTTCGATTGCCAAAAATAATCCTAGATGATCCAGAGCAGAGGAAATACTGTTTGATCCGGCCAAGTTGTCATTTGAGCTGGAGATGACAGAGGGGTCATAAATGGCCAATGAAATTAGGGTTAGGCTTCGATCCGACCTACCCTGCGGCCGCTAATGTCTTCTTAGATACAAGGACCATCTCTGGGATGAATTTCATGGACAGGGGTAATCAAAATACATGAAATCCTTGGGATAATAGTAAGACGGATATTGGGGTTGTTGATATTTCTCTGCTTCTGTACCATAAACCGAAATGTCGCAAATCTGTGAGTCTGTTTATGTAAAGATTTATACATAGATAGCATACGAAATAATTACTTTTCACGCGAATAATATTGTCTGTTTGTATATTATCGTTTATTTCTATTTTGATTTTACTATTTTGCTTCTCATTGTCGTAATTTTGACAGCTGACCGGAAGTTGCAGATACGATTTACGATAGTAAGATGGCCGCGCCCATGGAGAAGCCGCGTTTGATCGTTCAGTGCGATTGGAATGAAACTTTACGGTGAATATTTAATGAAATACGGCGTAACATGCTATTAGATAGTGTGCATCTGATGCGTACAATTCCTTTGTTGCATGTTAAACGTGTTTTACTGAATGTTATTTCTTTTAACAGGAGGAATAACGGGACTGCTTGGGTGACGTTCCGAAAACCAGGTAATTTGTTAGCTCTGTTAGCCTTCCCTGTACCGACGGGAAGGCTCTGTAGCCCTCCATAATGATTTGGCCTAAGTGAGGTGAAAGAGAGGAATAGAAACCGTTGCAACGAGATTGTTGCAACGGGTTCTCATAGGCTTAGTTAAAGGGACAGTCTCGTCCTGCAGTTGTTAAGCTTAGGTACGCCGACGTTAACCTAACGACGCGACGGCCGGCGACGTGTTTTCCTCTTTTGGAACGTATTCCAGCGACGTTATTGGTCACGTCATGAATTTCACTTCCGTCGCACGGACGAGAATGTCCCTAGTTTGCAATGGTGACATATTTCACCATTTTCGCATCTAACGTTACCGCCATTTTCAAACATCAGAATTCACTCACAAAATCTTCGATTTAGAATATATTAGGAATGTCCACACGCTCTCACACTAGTTCCACACGATGGAGAAAACATATATCTTTATGAACTTTTTTCTGTTTTCTCAAATCTGCCTATGGAGGGCTCTTCGACGGTATTACAATCATAATGCCGTCGATCGTTCGGCTAGTAATTTGTCATCTCATTCTGTCATATCCACAGTACCACACACTCACATAACTTAGGGGCTGTCCATAAATGACGTCATGCTATTTTTGACCTTTTTTGACCCCCCCTCCCCCCCTTCGTCATGCTTTTACTATAGGAATGTACAGGGGACTGGACCCCCCCCCCCCCCTCCCGGGCACATGACGTCATTTATGGACGGCCCCTTACGACTAGAGTCTAGATCTAGTATTTCTAAGACATTTAGTGCTAGCTGGCACAAAACCATGTATATGGTCTTATCACACCTACATACTACATTGAACTATATTTAGCTCTGTCTGCCTTCCCTGGACCTAGATGGAATATCCATCCCCGACTCTGGTGGCGATGCGGGGATGGAGTGCACTCCATAGACAAAACTGGTAAAAAAGCATTGAATTCTGGGAAAGTGTGGACCCTTTCTGCCATAGAGGAAGCCATGTTGGAACTAGCCAAAGTCAGTCCCCTTCATGAGTTCAAACACTGAATTTGGAGTAAACAGCATGCTGTTCACCACAAAAACAGGTGTGCATGGTATGAAAAACAGTTCTTAACATACAGGTGGGTGTCATTTATGTGTGTAGTCTGTATCTGTTGTGCCCCAGAACTTGAGTTCAGTTTACTCCAGTTTTGAATGGGCAGTTGTTGTCAGCCCCACTACAGAGAGGGAGGGGGTGGGGTGGGAGTGGGGCTGACCGCATTGGTTACCCTGGACCCTGCTACTGCATTGCCATTAGCAGTGGCGTCAAAGATTCGGCTACTGCAATAGCAGTGGGGCCACCCTTAAAAAAAAAGTTTGTTTCCTGTCCAGTGGGTCAGAAGAAAAAAGGCCAGTCGGGAGGTCGGGAAATCTTTTGAATGAAAAATGTTGCTGAAAAAAATACAAAAAAATCAAAAAACAGAAAAAAAAATCCCTAGTCGGCCCTCAAATAGTCAGTCGGGCGCTGGACAGGAAACAAACTTATTTTTAAGGTTGGCCTGGCGTCGAAGGTTCGGCTAAACCTTATTGTACTACTACTAGTCTAGAGAGTAGAGTAGTGGCATGTATTATCGGCAGGCATGTATTATTGGCACCCCCTTCACATATTGTGGTAAAACAAATAAAATTTGTTCTGTTTTTCCAAAAAGATTTATATATATCAAAAGACAACTTGTAGATCTACTCTAACAGTTATTGTTTAAAATTGGACTGGTTTAGTATTCGATGTATCTAGATGATTTAACATTATGAGGAAATATATCTGTACATCAACAAGCATACAGAAATGGCCATTTTATGCCATTGGGTAACGTAGATAGATATATTGAATTAATTTTTTTTAGCCAAAAGATAGTAATAATGATTTAAGTTTAATTTGTATGGATTAAAAATATCCCAAAGGGTAAACTTAGGATAAAAACTGGGTTTAAAGATATAGATCTAGGTAGATCTACATGTATAACTATATGGGTGCGGAAGATACATTCCATTCCATGTGTATGTCATGTATTATCGGCAGGGTTACATAGGTAGTTAAGATATAAGGCTGGAAAATATATTTCAATGCTAAAATCATATAAATTATGATAAAGAATTTGGAGAACAAAGTCACATAGTAATGTGATAGGAACTGATTTAATAGTAACAATAATCCTGCTACAATTTATCTCATATAACAACAAACCAACACTAAATTGGCATAAATGACACAGACATGATATATGTAGGAAAGACCTATTTCTTTTTTGATATATATGAGCTGAAGTACTGTATAGCGAAGTTTAATGATGGAATCATAAATAGATTGTGTGCTAAGAGGACTTCATAAATATGTTTTTTCTGACAAAAATTATCAATCTAATCTTTTCAACCTCAAAGTAGATGATCCATATAATAAGGTGCTAATAATACAAGACAGATGCCGATAATATATGCCAAAACATGGAAAAATTGATTAAGTGATAGTTACCATAGTAATTAGTTAATATATGCCACCTTAGTTTCAGAGTATTTATATAAGTTAAACCTATCATGAATCATGCTGAAATAGAAGATTTTAGGGAAAATAGATATGTAGGGGGATATATTTTACTAAGGTGCTGATAATACATGCCACTACTCTATGTAATATTATTCAGTGATCATGACTAACTTTTTGGGCTCTCGGCCAGCAGGGCCAACAGTGTCAAAAAATTGTTGGCCCCGATAGGTTTTAGTCGCCCCAGGAAAAAATAGTAAATGACGACAGAAAATTGCATAAATGAGGGCAAAAAAAATGTAAAAATGACGGCAGAAAATAGCATAAATGACGGCCATAAAAATCAAATATGATAGCTGAAAAATGGTCGGTTATCTGGGCCAATTTACTAATGATTTCTCAATTTTTCGTTGGCCCCGATCCAAAAGATATCTAGACATAGCTAAATAATTATGTTCTCTTTATTGTTGGGTGTTGAACAAAATACTTTGTCAAAACAATATGGTTGTCCACTCTTTCTTTTCCTGGACAAAAAAAAAACTTGAACGCAGTTAGATGACATATGTACATAATGAAAGGCATATATTTTGAGTGCTGAGCATCTCGGACATCATAGCCCAGACAATTCCTCCTTTCATTTCTTATTAGGAGAAAGCAGCGTTTACTCCGACTTAAAGACGCAGGGGCTTTCGGGGGATGGCTCTCCGTATGTGACGGCGACGGACGGCTTCTCAGTACCAGAAATCACCAAGGTAACCAGGAAGTATTCACATGTAGGGAGGTCTTGGTATTTGAAATTGTGTTTTTGTATTTTAATAAAAATATTAAAGTGTTGGTTTCGGCGCTATATATAACTATATTGATTTCCTAGATCACAGTCACTGTTCATGTATATTGCAAAGTGGTTTTCATGCTATTAGTAATAGGCCAAGTATAAAGGTTATGCCGAATTATCTTACATAAATGTTGTTAGTATTGATAAAATGAATGATGTGACACCTATTTCATTTCGTTGGGGACCTACCTTGTAAAACGATGGCAGAGAACGATCTCTATACTTCCATCCGACTATACACTTCAATATTCTATTGAATATTTACACAACCTTGCCTTTATTCTAACATTTCAGAAAACCATCACGGTGCAGTACCAGTCTGGCCAAGATGCTTGTCGCTGTAAATTCGTCTCCCCTCTGGTCTCATTCTACACGGTCCACCCCGAGAAGAAAGGGGTAAGTGTTAGTCTTACAGAGATAATCTACAAAGGAGCTTCCTGGGCCTAATTCGTTTTTTTTTGACTCCCCCAAGCAAATCTAATTGTTATTTTGATTCCCACCACAGGCTGACGTTCTCACAACAAATTGTTTTCATGCTTTAGATAATTCTAGAATTGAATTTTTCTGTAGTTTTAGCCACTGAGTTATCTTGATCATTTTTAGATCTCAGAATGAATTAAGATTAAGACATAAGACATTGATACCCATATGCAATTAGAAGAATAAATACCATCAGTGCATAGAGAAAAAAAACACAGGAGAAAATGGAGAAGAGAAAGAAATCAGGGAAAACGCAGGGAATTTTACCAAAACACAAGGAATTCTGTTTGCCTAGTTTCTATATTGTCTAAGAAAAGGGAGATTACACTTTTCCAGGAATAACCTTTCAAATATTTTATCCGGACACTTCTTTAATAACATTTTTAAAGTTGAACAGTTTGAGAAACAACCCTCGAAACCATGACAGAAGATTTACCATGGAACAGGGAAACTCATTGAGAACACAGGGCATTCT
The DNA here is from genome assembly GCA_936440205.1 of Lepidonotus clava. Lineage (NCBI taxonomy): Eukaryota > Metazoa > Annelida > Polychaeta > Phyllodocida > Polynoidae > Lepidonotus > Lepidonotus clava. Next base: position 48,364,015 of record OW387136.1, on the reverse strand, counting down.
GTTGTGAAATTTGAGTGGGGACCGTGGAATACATGTTCTTGCTTCCCTTGTCGTTGCTCCAGGTGCTGTGTATGGACGCGACCCCTGGCGGACTGGCCGTGTCCTGTGACACTGACGGCGGGCTGAAGGTGTGGACCACCAACAACGGCGAGATCAGGGTAAAGAAAAACAGACTTCTTGTTTACCATAGAATCCCTAAATCAAGCCGTACCTTTCTATAAGCCACACTCTTAAGACTATACTTCGCCTCCTAGGTGGCGACAGGTGAGATATAGGCAGCGCATGCGCAACACGACAGTTTCCGGTTTTAGCTTGTAGCAACCGCACGTGTGTCGGAGCTCAACTTTTCAAAACTAAAGTTGGAACAAGTTTCGGATTTATTTCATGAACGTGTCTTTCTCCTGTTTAAGGATTTCTTGCTACCCGTAAGGTGTTTAACCGTGGGTGCAGCCATTTGAGCTTGCTCTGGCTGTTCGGAATTGACTTTTCCTTGAGGCAAGAAGGTCCGCCATTGTGGTGACCAATACACGTGGACAGTACGGACGGCGGTTTCTTTGAGGAACTCGCTGTTTGGTGGTCGGTGAAAGTAGACATTATGTCGAAGAAATCTCACACCATCGCTTCGGATTCCGAGGATGGGTCTCAGGATCCCAATAACTTGGAAACTGGAGAGTCACCTACTCATTCAACTGATGGAGTGATTGAGGATAGAGGTGGAAATGGAGGCGACATGTTGGCGGCTCTTCACCACATTGGTGGTATTCTCAAAAATGGCTTCGATGGTATGGAGTCACAAATGACAGGACTGCGTAAGTCTGTCAAGACTATGAACGGTAATGTGGTGGTTCTTAGTGGTAATATGGATTCCAATTTCAAGGAATTACGTGAAAACATGGCCGACAGTGACTCAGAGGACGGTGTTCCCGTTGTCTTGAACAAAACGGGCGCTCGCCGCAGAAACGGTGATAACATGTCAGTCATCTCGGGTACGGACCGCTTGTCTGATCATGCAATGTCGGATCTTGAAGAGGATGACAGTGTTATGTCGGAGCGTATCAAAGGGCTTGAGGACGATGATTCCGTAGGGCCGCCACTGCAAGACTCTGTGGCAACCTTTATCAACAAGGCGTTTACCAAGAAGGTTAAGCCAGAGGAGTTGAAGAAGAAGAAAGCGGGCTATCCCAGACCTGCTAACGTCGAGTGCCTTGCTACTCCGAAGGTAAATGAGGCAATCTATCTTAAGCTCCCGTCTCATGTGAAAAATCGAGACAGGAGTTGGCAGGATAATCACGATACCTTTCTTCACGCAGTAACGGCGATGAGCAGAGTGGCCGATTTGCTAAGAGTTAACGAAGTAGGAGGTCCTGCGCGGGTCAAGGAAGCCTTGTCTATCTCCACTGATGCTCTTTCACTTTGTGCGGCATTAAATGTGGACTGGACGAAGTCTAGGAGAGATGACATAAAGCCAGCTCTTCCGGAGGACTTTCGGAGACTGGCCAGTAAGGACGTCCCACCGTCTACCACGCAGCTCTTTGGGGACGATTTGGAAAGTTCCATTAAGGCAGTGGAGAGCCACAACAGATTGTCAAAGAAAATGGACAGTACTTCTTCTAAGAAGTCTACCAACTCCAAGTCCACGAACAACAATAACAACCAGGGCAACAACAACAATCGTTACCAGAGGAAAAGGAAAAGGTACAACAACAACAACAACAAGAGAAGGTCGAACGACAATGCGGATGGATACGGTGACAATCGTCGAGATTCTTCTTCTTCTAAGAAGGATTTTCGACGGAAGGGGAACTACAAGTAGATCAGGTACATGCTAGTTCTCCTACGTTTATTCCTGGTAACTTGAGGAATCATGTTGACGCTTGGGAAGAGATTACCTCTGATCCTGTTGTGTTGAATTATGTTACGGGGTATGAGTTGGAATTTTTGTCACGGCCGGTCCAAGACAGTATTCCTAGGCCGTATAGACAATCTTTCGAACAGTCGGAGATTCTTGACGCACAGATCAATGACCTTCTATCAAAAGGGGTTGTCGAACAAATTCCTATCTATGATGCAAACTTTGTGTCTAGTGTGTTTCTCAGACCTAAACCAAATGGAAAGCAGAGAATGATTATCGATCTGTCAGATTTGAATGAATATGTGGACAAGGTTCATTTTAAAATGGACCACTTGAATTCAGCCCTTGAATTAGTGTATGAAGACTGTTTTTTCACGTCTTTAGATCTACAAGATGCCTACTATTCCGTTCCGATTTCGGTCAGAGATCAAAGTTTTTTAACGTTTCTGTGGTCAGAAAAATGTTACAAATTTACGGTTTTACCGTTCGGCCTGACGTCAGCACCCAGGGTTTTCACTAAACTTCTGAAACCGGTATTTTCTACTCTTAGGAAACAAGGTATATCCTGTCTAGGTTATATTGATGACTGTCTGATAGTCTCGTTAGACAAAGACAAGGCGTTAGATGACGTCCTGGATGTGGAAAGTCTTCTAACCGATCTTGGCTTCAAAATTAATGAGGATAAGTCATCCAAGATTCCGAGTAATGAAATTACTTTCTTAGGATATGTAATTAATTCGGTTTCAATGACCAACGGACCAACGGATAAGAAGGTAGTCAAATGTAAAGAAAAAGTGACTTATCTTCTACAAAATCACTCTTTTAGAATAAGAGACGTTGTGGAAGTTATTGGCATACTGGTAGATCTATGTAAAGGTGTTGAATACGGCTCGGGACACTATAGGTCTTTGGAAAAAGATAAAGTGTTTAGCCTGCAGAGGGCAGGTGTTGAGTCGTTTGACGGGAAAATGCGTATCACGCATAAAGCTAGAAAGGAACTTCTTTGGTGGTTGGAGAATGTTGATAAAAGACCTAAGAAAATTAGAACATCTGCACCTTCAGTTACGTTAACAACTGATGCCTCAGAGGAAGGTTGGGGAGCAGTTTTAGGTTCTTCAAAAACGGGAGGCAGATGGTCGCTTCTTGAAGGAGATGATCACATTAATGTTCTCGAGTTAAGAGCAGTCTGGTTAGGTCTTAAGACTTTCTTCAGCCATCAACGAGATCTGGATATCTTGGTCAAAACTGACAATATCACCACTGTGTACTACATTAACAAAATGGGTGGAATGAAGTCTTCCAAATGTAATGATTTGGCGTTACAAATTTGGGCTTTCTGTGAGAATAGGAATCTGTGGATTTTGGCTGCACACATTGCAGACTATGAGTCCCGAAACTTTTCTGACGACACAGAGTGGGAGTTAGAACCTCAAATTTTCGATCAGATTTGTCGGGAGTGGGGTCAACCTTCTATTGACTTATTTGCCTCAAGGCTAAATCATAAAGTGGATAGATATGTTAGTTGGTCGCATGATCCGGAGTCTTGGGCGATTAATGCTTTCACCCTGAATTGGTCACAATTTGATTTGCCCTATTTGTTTCCACCTTTTAGGTTGGTGGGGAGGTGTCTACAGAAGATGAGAGCGGAGAAGGCGTCAGGAATTCTCGTAGCTCCTCAATGGCCGGGTCAGTCATGGTACACTCCACTAATGGATGCAGCGAAAGACTTTCTAGTGTTCAAGGGAGGGATTCACAACTTGATCCCCAGCGCATCACATCTAAGAGAGTCACAAATAAGGAAAATTCCTCTTATTGTAGTTCGTTGTTAAAACGTTATGTGGACTCGTGTAGTTTGCCTAACAAAGTGGCAAAACACGTAATTGAATCATGGAGACCTAAAACCAGGGTCCAATATGCTGTCTATCAGCGTAAGTGGCAGACTTTTTGTGTAGAAAGAAACATTGACCAATTGAATCCTGGATTGAATCCAGCATTGTTGTTCCTTTGTAATCTGTTTGAAACAGGTATAAAGTATGGTTCAGTTAATACCGCAAGAAGTGCCCTATCTTGCATTCTTCATCCGATAGAAGGTCACAAATTTGGAGTCCATCCCTTAACCTTAAGGATCATGAGAAGTTTTTATAACAAACGTCCCCCTACAGTAAGGTATACTGAAATGTGGAATCCCCAGATTGTGGTTGATTTCTTAAGGGAGTGGACTCCTCTAAGGGCATTATCTCTTAAGAATTTGACGTTGAAACTAATCATGTTGTTATTACTAACTACGTGTAGTCGGTTACAAAGGATACATTGTATCAAAAAATCGAACATTGTGATGGAGCAAGATGGCTCAGTGGCCATCAAAATAGATGAAGTGCAGAAACATTCATCGCGAGGTAAAAGTCTAGAAGTAATTAGGCTCAAACCTTTTATGGAGGACAAAGGTGTGTGTGTCATTAACACCCTTAAGAGTTACCTTGATAGGTTTAAGGACATTTCAAACGCAGGTGATTACCTGTTGTGTAGTTTTTGCCCCCCTCATAGGAGAGTTGGTGTGGCAACGATAGGACGTTGGGCAAAGTCAGTAATGGCCCAAGCTGGTATAGACATTACCAAATTCTCAGCGCATAGCACAAGAAGTGCTAGTGCGTCAGCACTCGCGAGTGCTGGGACTCCCTTGCAGGAAATCCTGCGTACAGGAGCCTGGTCAGATGAATCGACGTTTAAACGTTTCTATTTAAGAGACATTACACCTGTTCATTGAAGTGATATATTGTTACTCTACTTTTGTCAAATGTTATTACATTTCTGTTACCATTAAAACTTTACAAATGTTTTTGTGAGTTAATGTGGTCTGTTCTATCTTAGAGCGGACTAATGGCAGGAAGATAGCTTTAAAGTCTCACCTGTCGCCACCTAGCGACTAGGAGGCGAAGTATAGTTCTTAAGTTAGATTAGACTTACCTTGGTAAAAGTCACATATAACTGGAACTATACGAGACGACTAGGAGTCTGGTGGGGAACAGGTGCCCTCCCTGAAACCCACCCGTATAGTGTCAATTGTTTGTCGTTATAGGTAGTCATTCTTCCTATATCCTAGTTGTAATATCTTCCTGCCAATAGCTCTGAATACTGTCGTGTTGCGCATGCGCTGCCTATATCTCACCTGTTCCCCACCAGACTCCTAGTCGTCTCGTATAGTTCCAGTTATATGTCGACTTTTACCAAGGTAAGTCTAATCTAACTTAAGAATTCTATTTTGCCATTTTTTCGGAAGTTTTTTTTCTGGAGCCTTGATGGGTAAATTATCTCATATGAAGAATGTTTCATATTGTGCAAAAGGGCTCGATAATTCTTATGCAATATATTTTCCTTTCGCCGTCAAAGAGCGTACTCTTTTTTTCTGGGTTTGTGTATTTTAAAGAGCAAGTCCACCTTACTTGCTCATTCATGCGGTTGCTGTGATAAATACACCAGTCCACCTAGTCACATCTTCATCAAAGTATATTATTTTTCCCTATAATCAAAGGTCAAGAATAACAGTTTACCTCAATACATATATAGCAGAAAGATGTGTTTATCCCTCAGTGTTTTAAATTCCCTCTCTTTTCCCTTGGTCCAGCGTAACTTGGAGGGTCACTGTGGAGACGTGTACTCGTGTCAGTTCTTCCCCTCCGGGGTGGTGATTCTGACCGGGGGAGCCGACACACAGGTCAAGGTGTGGTCAGCGGAGAGCGGTCAGTGCGCCGCCACCCTCAGAGGACACAAAGCCGGTCAGTAATCTATCAACATTGTTCCTATATTTTATATATTTTATGTCTTTGACATTAGTTCTTGTTACATATGTTATGTAGTATGGGTTCTTTTCATTAAAGGAAACCTTGCACACAAGTAAAGGATGGATTTTTTTCAGTGACATTTGTGCAGTAGGTCAATCATATCTACCACTATGTATATCAGCCAAAAATATAATAAATATTCTTAACTTTGACACAATTAGGGGGCATAAAAAACTTGCCCATTATTTTACTTTTTAATGGAAAATCCCAAATTAGTGACGTCACACGGTGAGTAAATAGGGAATCCCAATTATCCATCAAAGGGAATCCCCCATCTTAAAATGTATAGAATAAGTAATATGTACTTTAAAACCAAATATGCATATTTGGACAATTATGGGATATTATTGACAATAATATTCATTAATCTGCAATCATTTATTTAAACATTGCAATTAACTTTACTTAAGTATTCTAAAAATATTTCAAAAGTAAAAACCTGAAAATGTCAAGATCTTTAGGAATTATTCATGAAAGGAATTAATCTTTAGGAATTCCCTGAATGCTGGGCTGGTCAGTACTCCCCTTGCTACGTCACAGCTATGGGAATTCCTCCTACAATTATTTTTGATTCCCTGATCAATGAATGGTTGTAGATGGATATATATTTTTTGATTTATTATGATTTGCATTAGGCCGAATATATACTTTTTGTTAGATTCCCTTCTAAGGACAGATGGGATTCCCCAGGAACTCCTCCTGCCACATCATAAATTGGGGATTTAAAGATTTAATAAAATACAAATTTTTCTAATGTCCGATAATGATGTCTAAACTCAATATTTTCTTTCCATTTGCTCACATTGATTGTCCAAGTTGTAATTAACATGCTGAATTGAATTCATTGAAATACAATTATCCTGAAGTTGTGTGAAAGGTTTCCTTTAAATAGTAAGGTTAATTTTCACAGAGTATATAAATCAGTGCTGTTTTCCTCAATATTATATTGCATATTTCTTGGCATTAACATAGTAACTTTGTGCTGGACAAACTTTGCACGGTGCAAAATGAGTGTGTTTAATTACAGCAGATACCATGTCATGATGAATTAATTTACAAAAGAAACTGATACTTGCAACAATTTTTCCTGTGTTTGTTCGTAGGTGTGTCCGATACGGCGGTCGTGGGCCGGGGTCGTAACGTGGTGTCGTGTTCCCGGGACGGTACGGCAGCGCTATGGGACATCAGTCAGCAGGCCATGCTGGCATCGTTCGCTGACGTAGAAAGCGGGGTCATTAACGCCTGCGCACTGGGCGATGTGGGGACAAGCGTAGACCTTGGCACGCCAACAGATACACCAAGTGGGTTGAAGATTAATTGAGCTTATGGTATTCTGAGAAATGTCTATTCATGTTATTTATTGTTTCATCAGAAAACATGTTTCGGTCAGATGATGCCACTCGGCTGTTAAATCTTTTTTTGTAGGTGAGAAGGAGGTGCTGACGGAGGGACAGTTGATGTTACTGGCTTGTGAAAATGGCTCGCTGCATGGCTATGGACTCCACAGTAGGAAAAGGGTACTGTTCCAAGACATTATACATTGAAAAACATGGGCGGAAAAAGACTTCGACCTGAGGACTATACATTGAAAGAACTGGTTTTGGGTTATTGAACTATTTGTGGTGCTTGAAACTAACTAAAATTACTTTTTTGAGGATATACAAATCCTAAGGATAGTACCGAGACATATTTTGACGTATCTAAATGTTTTCAAGACATATAATATTTAACCTTTATAGCCATGCGTGTTTTAGGTAGTTTCTAGTAATATAAATATGGATAAAGTACATTCTTATGTATGCTGAAAAAACTTAATTGAAATTCAGATCTAGGTCGGTAAGTTATCAGGAGTGTGCATTCGTTTTCAGATCTTCACCCTTCCCTGTGGAGGCCCAGTAAACTGCTGTTCGTTTGTGTCCCCGACGACGTTCGCGTGCGGGACTCACGACGGTCAGCTCTTCGTGTACGACGTGAGGAACACCAGGTCAGAGGCGACAAGTCATTCAAATATTTATAAAAAAAAACATCTAAAAAGAAAAATGCTTGCTGTAAATGGGAGTGGATTGTGATTGTTTTGGGAGTAGCAACCGGAGCTGTGAATATCTTCAATACGTGCCAGTCCGATCAGTTTCTGATTAATTAATGAGTAACAATAAATAAAGATAAATCTATTTATCTTGATGATGGAAATGATGAAGCAAATGATGAGTAAAGAGGCATCTAGTGGCATCTCACCATATGTAAGGTATGGAAAGTGATAGATATTGGTAGTTTCAGATACTCCAAAGCATGACCTACATAAAACGAAACATCTTTTTTCTCAGCTTTTAAAAAGTTTTTCAAGCGAACTTTTTTTACTAGTGTATTTTTTACTGCTATCCTCCAACATCCTTAAACTATAATCACCAAATGTACACTCATGCTCCTATATATAATTGGGTAGATAAGAGATATGTTGAAGTATCAAGATGCGTCGTGGTATCTAAAACTCCCTAATACCTGAACTCAGGACCTTACAGCTAAGTGGTTCTTGTACGTTGCAGCGCCCCGCTGTACCACCACCGCCACGCCCGCGGCCCCATCCAGTCCGTCCTGCCGCACCAACAGGGCTTCTTCACCACCACAGGTCAGACTGGTTACCGTAAAACCCCTTATTCACGCCACATCTTGAGTTATGGCAAGTCTCAGATTTGTAAGCACGTGAGGCTTTAACTTAAGTGGAGCGGCCTTAATAAGTATTTTACCTAACTATTTACAATAAGTGACTTCTGATAAAAGGCTCTAAAAAAGTGGCTTCAAAATAGCTTAATAGGTGGACCTTAAAATAGGTTGTGGCTCAAATTAAGGGGTTTACTATAGCATTTTCGACAGTATAATTTTTAAAGAAAATATGATTATTTCGAAGCACAATTACCAAAGTTACATCTTTTTGTTAGCTTTTATTTGATCTTTGTTATATTCAATGTTGTCTGTTTTCAAATTAGCTTCTCTTACGCTCACTTTTCTTTCTTTTCTTTTTTGGCCATTTGGCAGATGCTTACTCATACTAATATCTGATTGAATGTGCTCCTATCTAATGCAAGGTTACTTTTTGTTTGGCAGGTGACGGTTCGTGTTTCCTTGTAAGTGAAGACTTCAGTGAAGGCTTGGAGCTGACGGGCCCAGACTGTGACCCAGTGTACTGCGCCACCACCGACGGCACGGCTATCTACACCTCGTGTAGGGACGGAGCCGTACGGAAATATAACCTACTGGTATAAGGAGGAGGGGGATGAGTGACTAGACCCTGTGTATTGTGCCACCACCAACGGCACGGCTATCTACACCTCATGTAGGGACGGAGCCATACGGAAATATAACCTACTGGTATAAGGAAGAGGGGGATGAGTGACTAGACCCTGTGTATTGTGCCACCACCAACGGCACGGCTATCTACACCTCATGTAGGGATGGAGCCGTGCGGATATATAACCTACTGGTATAAGGGGGGGTTGGCTGGGATCGGTGACTGACACTGTGCACTGTGCCACCACTGACAGCATGGCTATCTACACCTCATGTAGGGACAGAGCCGTGCGGAAATATAACCTACTGGTATAAGGAGGGGATGGGGGGATGCAGAAATATATGATTAATTTGTCACTGTAAGATGGTATGAGACAGCCATGTGGAAATGTATCCTCTTTTAAGTGGGTGTGAGGGGACACGCTGAAATAGGTGATTAAGTTGTCACTGTGACACGGTATCAGAGCGCCATGTAGATATATCACCTGTTGTTAGAGATAGTAAAGGGCTCTGGAGAATTTTCACATTGGAAAAGGACTATGGAAATGGCCGAAGCCCAAGCCGAAATATATCCTGTTATAACGCATGCAGAAATGTACAATAAACTGAGGTAGGGGAGCCATTTAAAAAAATTGTTACAAGTTAGTGGGAGGGGGGGGGGGGGGGGTGCTGGGTGAAAATAATACCTGGTTTAAAAGGGAGGACGCAAAGAGCATGAACAAATTTCATTTACCAGATTTTGGGGATTCTGGTATGAGAAAACCAACTTTGAAATGCACAGTGAATGCGTAAGAAGTTTTGGGGGAGGCCTCCGTCGTTTGTCAAAAGAAAAACTTTTGGGGTCATCATCTAAGACGTGAAATGCAATAGGTTGTGGTTCGCGTACGAGCAAAACCATAGCGAGGATACCGAGACATCACGACGTTAGTTACATTGTATATTAGATTTTTAACTGTTCATAGGATAGAGGTTCCTGATCATGTGACAGTTCGCAAATAACATATTATTCCAAAATAGGGATATTTTTTGTACAGCTTGAATTTCATTTTACATTGCATTGAAGAATGTATACTTGACTTGTAACTACTATCAAGATTGAATTTGTTGCATTTTTCACAAATGTACCTTTATTTATACCGCCAAGCGAGAATTCATTAAACATATACTCAAAAAGCAAAATCCACCACTGACTTGTGAAATATCTTTTATTCATTAACAGTTATATACATGAACAATGTGATAATTGGCCTCATTTGGATTCATCCTCTGTTAAACATTTAAAAACCCGTCCCCCGCGGTAGGTCAGCTCTGAAGTAACTGGAGCGCTAAGGCTTCATCGTCCATGAGCGACAGACCAGTATCCATCGGTCCGCTGTCCCAGTCCCCACTTCCCCCGTCGCTGTCATCACTCTCCGCTTTCTGCTTCTTTTTTGTCTTTTCCTTCTTGACTTTCTTCTTTGGTGGCCTGAAAGAGAAAATTAAATGTAAGAAGTCAGAATATTTGAGCAAATTATGCTGGGTGCAAAACATAGTAGGCTCCTCATAGCTGGGGCGAATTTTCAGGATGGATTTTGGCCAACGCAGTTTTTTGTATTTGCTATCCTGATTGCCGATAGCAAAGGCCGGCCACAGAAATGGCGATTTTCTTTTATGTTTTTACCAAATACCAGGGTACAAAGATGTCACTCTGTGAACGTTCAAAATCACAAAATTTGTGAAGGGGACACGTTGGATTTTACAAAAGAAGGACATCTTAGTTTGGTACATTCTGATATATAAATAAAAAATGACTTGAAACGATGAAACAGCTGAAAATCCGGTTAAAACGCATTTCTACAGGACAGTGTAGAAGGCCATCGCTTTCATTAATGCCACCATTAGTGGGGGAGTGAGTGGTATTAATTTCCTGGTTAAATATGTAAATTATTATTAGTTCCGAACTTACTCGTCCTCACTCTCGTCCCCCTCTCTGCCCTCGTCCTCGTCTTCTCCGTCTCCGCGTGTACCGTAAAGCTTGTCCGGGTCCGGTAGGAAGTCGAGCGGGTTCTCTCCGCTCTCGAACGCTTCATTATCATCCTCCTCTCCACCTATCACGGCCTCCTATAAAACAAGACCCAGGGTATTATATTATTAGATGTATTATGGTAATACAGGGCACTGCTTATATCAGATGTATTACGGCAATCCAGGGTATAGCTCATTATGAGATTATTACAGCACTAGGCAGGGTCTGGTACCACTTCGGTGCTTCCTTTTCTCTATGGTGCATTTCATCATTTTGTACATTTTTTTCTGGGATTTCAAGCCGTTTCTTAACTACATTTTTGATGTTTTGTTCCTCGGTTATTGCTTTTTCATATCCTATTATTCAGTTACCTGAGGGAAATAAATGTTCCCACTGAAATCATCTTGGTTCTTACCTCGTCCTTCTTTTTGCCTTTTTTCTTCGCCTTCTCTTTTTCTTTCCGTTCCTGGAAAGCCATTTTACAATTAAGAATCAAGTGTGCGTATTTTCAAATAACTTAAAAAAATATTTGTTCTATATATCTTTATCCTGATACAAACATTTCTTTTTTTTGATTGATTGTATAGAAGAGTGTGCAACTTGTCAACTGTTTATTTCAAATGCAGTCGCTGACTGAGCACACCTTCGCTGCGTCCTTTGAAATCTTATACTGACATAATATATGTCATAAGTTGATAACTGCATAATTCCTCGTGCAACTGAACTATTATCAGAGAATTACATTTTAAATCGTTCTTTCTTTTACCATGGAACTTCCCTACATGAAAAGCTGGTTCTGAAAATTCTAAAACAGGGTATATAGTACTCAAATGAGGAAAAAGAAAGTGCAGTGTCCTACCCGGTGCATGCGTTTGATGCGTTCCCGCTCGGTGCGCCGGTCTATGCGGTCCTCCTCCCGCATGCGGCGCTGGGCCAGCTCGATGTTGATTCCCCCCTCGTACTCCTCCTCCTCCGCCGCCAGCGGCACCTGCGGCTTCCGCAACTTGTCCTCCACCTCCTGAGACATTATGGCATGGATGTTAATGGGGGTACGTGAAAAATCGGAAACAGCCAAACAGCTTTCTCTATTCCGTAACTTCCCAATATCCTTTTTGATTTTGTTAAAATTTAAACTTTGTCTGAAAAATATTTGGGTTACCGGTATTTTATTATTGCATACACTGATGCAATGTGCAATGATGCATGTGCGTAACTTTAAAGTTTTGAAAAGAACAGTCTGTTTAAGACTGTATCAAACTCAACTCCCAACCTTTTTGTGGACAATGTTGTTTTATTAGTGCGAGATGGTAAACTTTATAGGGCATGCGTCAAATTCAATCATATAATCATCTGAGTAGGATAACACGTCTTTTTCAACAGCGACAAATTATACTCTTTGCCATTAGAACTTCTACGATTTGGAGTTTTGAAAGGGCATTATTTAGGCCTTAATAAAAGTCCATCACTCACCTTCCCCTGCTCGTCGAAGACCACCTTACTGTTAATCTTCAGATTCTTCTTCAGCACCTTTTTGGCCAGCTTGGCTTTGGTCAACGCCTTCGCCTTCTTAAGCTTACTCGTCTGAAACAGAATGATAGAAACTTTATCAGTAATTGATTTACATTTTTTGGTAAGTATTTTTATGCTAAACCTTTCTCGGGCGTTTTAGTTTGCGTGCAATATTCAACAAATTGTCTTTCAATAATAAAAGTTTCTAGCCTATCAGAGGCCCCCTACCAGTGCTTATCAGCATTATATAACAGGTGTAGACCCCTCAAGCCTGGTGGTCACCGTAGCGACACTCAAACAAACGAACCATCCAACCGTGACGGCCAAGCTGTGGAAAAGACTATTAAGGCCTACCTTACTCTCCTCCTTTTCTTCAGGTTCCTTTGTCTCTTCCTCTTCCTCCTCTTCATCGTCGTCAAGTTGTGCGACTGACTTCAGCGTCATAATGTCGTCAATGTCATCATCGCCTAGGTCAAAGGTCAACTTGTCTGACCCCTTCGCTGCTGTCTGACCTTCACCTTCCTCTGACCCACTTTCTCCCTCTTCTGACCCACTTTCTCCATCTTCTGACCTACATTCTCCCTCTTCTGACCCACTTTCTCCATCTTCTGACCCACTTTCTCCCTCATCTGACCCACTTTCTTCCTCGTCTGACCCACTTTCCTCCCCCTCCCCACCACTCGTTACAGTTTGTGACGTGCTTTTCTTTGCTCCCGGCGCCCCTTTAGCTGTGTTTTTGAACATTTCTAGAATACTTGAGGCGTCGAGTTTCAGTTTCTTTTTGGCCTCTGATTTCCGTTTTTCCTCCTTTTGCAAGAACCGGATCCGTGGTGGAATCGCCAGTCCCAGAGATCTGCGGAATAATGCAAAAGAAATTTAATATCAACACATAAATCTTCAGAGGCACTACGCTTTTTAATTTTCACGTCCCATCTCATTGGATCTAATTCTATATTTAACAGCTTGATGCTGTCACTTTGTGGTTTCTTTTGATTAAGAGTCTATGCATTCCCGAAAATAAATCTATTTCTATTAGAACAAGTGGCTTTGCCAGGATTCAAATCCACAACCTTTGGGTTTGGAGGTGAGGGTCTTAACCACTTTACCATGGGGGATGAGCCTGGAACTAAGAAATGGGGTCATGACCCAATTCACTGGTTTCCACAGGTCCTTTTGAAAGCAGTTTAACAAAACAGCAACCAGACAGGTTGGTTATGGCCCATTTTAGTTTTCCGTGTTCTTGGTAAGACCTGAAGAGAGTTCAGTATGTAGGCAGCAACATGCAAAAGGACATCATTTTAGAAGAAGTAGGGTAAATACAAACATTCTGCTTAATCAAAAACAGACGGAACCTCATGTAATGCCCACTTTGTAGGGATACGTCTATCCATTCTTTTTTTTTAGTTCTCCGTGTCAGATTTGTTTGTACAATGAATAAAGTGGTTGCTACCCCGGGGTTGCTACTCACAAAGCGAATGTGTCCGTGTCGAGTTTGCTGACGTCAAAGATACTTTTGTCCTTCATCATGTAGACCGACTTGACGTACGATACGAACGCCTGAGTGGGAGGAAGAAAAGGGTCTTAGATAAAAAAGAATGTGGGATGAATCTCAAAAGTTGTTAACTGGATAAGAAAGAAGTTAACTTTGTTTTCCTGCACATTTCTTATTCTTAGTTTTATAATGACTTCCCATTCTTACACGAGGGAGTTTTAGCAACCCCGAAGCATCTCGATACGTCAACGTATCTTGAAACATTTGGGTAATCTACGGGGCAAATTAAAGTTTTTAGCCAATGAAAGTAGATATTATTAATCAACTTTACATAAAAAATACTCCCGTTGGCAAAATTTTGAAATGATTCATAAATGCTGGGATGCAAGATACGTTACGTTAAGTGATGCGTTGGAATTTGTTACGTGATGCGTTGGAGTTGCTAAAACTCCCTACGATCTCTATATTGCACACACAGGAAAATAATATTCTACACTGATCTGTTTCTTTTCATACTCAGCACGGAAGACGTCGTTGTTATAAGCCTGACTTACCCGTTGAGTGAACTCCTTTAACGTGACGTCAGACGCTAGAAGCGACTGTAGCCTCGGTTTGAGGTCCCACAACTTGTTGGAGTTGACTCTGAAAACCAGAAAGTTTTATTATCATTCAAAATTACTTCTATTCGTTCCGTTCACATCTTCCATCAGATGATGCTAACAATTTATTGCAGCGTATACCCAAAACTACCTGACGTCTGGACACGGCTATCAATGTCGGACGTTTTACCCGTAAAAGTCGGATGAAACTTTCTTTCTTTGTCACATGAAATTGAATTTATTTCACTATTATTTTGCGGCATTCTTCTTAATATTTATTCGCTTATGACATATCCAGAAGAAAATGCTAATATCTCATGTAATCCCCCTAAATGTCGGGACAAAACGTCCGCCGATTCAGATGGAAATGTGGATGCACTGTTTGTTGCTTACTTGATTTTGTTGATGGGTATTTTCTTGGCGTCTAGTTGTTTGAGCATGCCCTCCTCCTCAGAGGGGTTCAGCATCAGGAGGGCCTCCCCGTCGTCCTGGTACCTGGGGGTGAGAGAAGCAAGGGTCAGAGATGGAAAACTAGGAACATGGAAAACTCTACAACAATAAGTTAATTCCCTGATATTTTGAGAATCGGGAACTGTAAATTAAATTCCCTGTGTTTTCCCTGTCTTTTGGTTAAATTGACAAATTCCATGTGTACAATCTGTTGGGTTTTTTTCGTAAAATTTACAAAATCCCTGTGTTTTCCCTGTCATTTGCTAAAATTTGCAAATTCCTTTTTTTTTTTTCCTGACAGGGTTTATTTCGCCTGTTTCCCTGCGCATTAGGGACCCTATCTTTTGTTAAATCTAGAATCACTAAAAAGTAAGAGATCCTATAAAAGTAGGAAAAATGGAAACTCGTCAATATATAAGGATGTGAGCCCCTTACCTGGCCGTGCGCCCCGCGCGGTGGATGTAGGTGTTGGCGTCCTCGGGACAGTCGTACTGCACCACCCAGTTCACCTCCGGGAAATCTGAACCACGGACAGGAGAGTAAGACTGGACATCCCACAATAACAAAACATGGGGTATGTATGTTTGATACATCGAGAATAACCATCGGGAATATGAAAATTGTTATATAGATTGATGAATTTAATAGATGAAGCACAGGTCAATGATTGTAACAGCGATCATACACAAGAAATAGAAAGCCGAAACCGTGTAAGACTGAAAATCAAGTTAATCTTTTAAAAAAAACACGTATATGTCAAAAAACTTTGTGCAAGTTCTTATCTTATATACAATAATACATGTAAATACCATTGGTTAATATTCAAAATTAAAAGGGATGTTCAGCACAGTATAAACTGTACAATCATGAAATATTCTAACTGTTATTTCCTTTAGTAAGTAATGCTACTTACCAAGGCCCCTGGCAGCTATGTCGGTGGCGAACATGACAGCGAACTCCTTGCGACAGAACTGATCGTACATGGCCATCCGCTTCAGCTGCTGCATTGCTCCGTGTAGCGCGAGCACCGTCACACCCGGCCTCAGCCGGCGGAATATCTCATGGACCAGACGCACCTAGATAAAGTGGTAGTAGGGTTAGAATCATTAGGAATTCTTGAGAATGTCTACTGTAATCACGTAAATTTTCTAACGTTTTACGGTTCACATAATAATCAAGATATCAATTTCAAAAATAAATGAGCCGAAAGTTCTTTTACAAACTACTTTTCAATATCGGTCGTCATGAGGACAACCATCATTCATTTTGTGGTCGTCTACACCCATTTACACCCGTCTACACGCACATTTAACTAGAGATTTATAAAGATGACGATGTAATCGAATTTTACCAGCCCAGTTGCGCCTCCGCGTCTTTAAGTTTTATCTGCCCCATCTCATGATTAACCAGAGCCGTGTAGACCTCGATAGAAACACAACAGGTTGGCCCACTTATTTGTTTAAAAAAATAAGCTGTTTACAGAAGAGTGGCTCACTGACCTGTTTACAGCTGGCGAGAAAGACGAGGGTCTTGGTTTTAAGGTGATTCTTGACAAACGACCAGAGAACGTTCAGCTTCTCGTGAAGTTCACACACGATGTAACTCTGAGCATAGGCAAAAATAAATACAATATTAATGATTATATGAGGACGAAATGTATAACAAGCAGTATAACAGGTTGAACATCGATGAAATGTTGCTACGCTCATTCTTTTTTGTAAACTTGTTATTTTGTTCATATCTTTAAGAATGTCTACTGGGAAAACGTAGAAATAAGAAACACTTCAAATAATTCAAGGATAATAAGTACCCGGTAATCGATACAAATTTAATTTTGAAAAAAAAACTTATCATGATGAAGGTTGAAAAAAGAAACATGTTGATTGACGAACGATAATCAGATAATCAAACTAAACTGTCCTCTAGAAAGCTGGGAGTTTGAAACAGTCGCTTTTAAAATGTACAATATGTAGTACCTGTTCCAGCTGCGCCGGTGTGCTGTGCTGGGCATGTTCATGAACAGACACGTAAATGGGGTCTTTGAGACTGAGACGAGCCAGATCCTTCACCGACCTAACAAAACAACGACAAGGGAGTATTTATATCAGTTAGAGGGTCCAGAATATGAGACGATCGGATGCATGCCATCTTTCTGCTCAAAGTACCATCGTTATCTAGGTGTGAACACCTTAGGTATGACTCATTTCGAAAGAAACATTTACTACAGGTTTGTCATCTCTTATTTTTTATCATGTGTTCGGAAAAAATAACTCAAAAGGAGGTGACCACATTTCGAAAATTATTTTCATCATTTTCTCGGAAAAAGTGAGGGTTGCTTTTCACAATTCTATATGGACAGAAATACTTGGGTAAGAACGAGGTAACTTACTTGGTCTGAGTGGCGGAGAATAGCAACGTCTGTCGTTTCTTCGGCAGGTTTTCTATAATGGCGTTCATTGTTTGCTGGAAGCCCAGGTCCAGAATACGGTCTGCTTCATCCAGAACTGAAAATATAATAGTTGAAACCTTCTTATAAATTGTACAAATTCATCTTTTAGCAAACCTATTTTGGTCTAAAACTTTAAAGCGGTGGGGTGGAGGGGGGTATTATATACGATTAAACGGTCAAATGAGCTAAGTGAAAAATATTTTAACAGTCCACAGATCTGTTATAATTTTGCTAGAATTATAGGGTTTATTCCCTCTGAATTAAGAACAGATTATTGTACCAACGTTATTCATTGACAGGCTTAGGCATAAATATATCATTGGTTGGGAATTGGAGAAATTGTGGCTTTTCTTTATTTTGGCTTACACCTTTCTTAAGTTTAGGCTGATGTGCTATACAGTACAGGAACCACACCTCACCCAAATGTACGCTGTTTTTTGTTTTTTTAAATACATATTCAATATAAACAGAATATCCACATGTTTTATCTATGCTAAGACTAAGTGCAAAAAAAATATTTCTTATCAAGTACTTCCAAGCATAAGTGTCATGTCTGCAGGCTATTACAGTTTAGAATACAAGAATGCTGTTTTACCGAGGACCTGCAGGTTGTCGGCGGTGAACTCGACCGTCTCGTCCATGTGTTGGAGTAGCCGGCCAGGCGTACAGATCACGATGTTGGTCGAGTTGATCCGCTCCGACTCCTCCCTCACGTGCTGAAAGGAAAAATGAGGAGTTCTTTTTAAATTGTGTGCAATAACATTTTGTTTTGTTCATCATGCTCATCGTCTCATTGCCAAACCTATACGGATGATCATAATAGTATATTACAGATAAATATGGTCTGGTAAGAAATAAATATCTCAAAATGGAGTAGCAGTTAGAGGCAAAGCACAGCCAATCTCCAGAAGTCAACTATTCTTTTTCTACTTCTATCAGACAGAATAAATTAAAGGTTTCAATGAACATAGTATCAGATTCAGCTGGTAAAGGGTCACCTTTCCACCGATGACGAGTCCGGCTGAGAAGTCGTGGTACTTCCCCATGCCGCGCAGCACCTCAAACGTCTGGTAGGCCAGTTCTCGTGTCGGGGAGATGACGAGGGCTCCCAGCCCGTCTGCAGCCGTCCACCGCGCGCGGTACAGGGCCTCCAGGATCTGTAACCACAGTTGGGAAAAGGTATAAACAATGAAGCTATCTGCTACAACACAGGGCACGTAGAAGTTACATTCTTAAAATGATCTGAATTTTGGATACTTATATTGGAAGGAATTAAAGGTTAAAGTTAAATTTTCTTTTGGTTACATCGACATTATTTTGTCTTGTTACAGACCTCTTCAGAATTCTAAAACATATCTAGGTATTCGAGATGATATCGTAGAAAATGCCTGTCATATAAAGTAGTTGAAAGTATATTCGCCTCCAGTAACTTTGCAACAGTAACTCTAAAATAAAACGCTGCTCATATTACAGGTTTCACAGTAACAAGGAAATACCAAGGCAGTCAACCCCTCTGTTTGAAGAGATAGTAGAATGATCTTCCGTTGATCATTAGTGGTAAATCAGAGGTCAAAATAACTAGACGCAAGCGGGCCCGGGTCTCCTTTACAAATTCGTGGGTGAAAAGTCACATTTCTTTTATTTTTTTAAATGAATTTTATGGTTTTTTTTTTACTGAGAAATCATTTGACAGCATTATAGTTTTATGGGGCTGTTCCTTTCCTTGTAGTTTAAGTTTGTAGATTTCCTGGGGGCCTGTCGGACTCCTTGTTCTTGTAAACCGGGGTCCTACATGATTATCGACCCCTGTATTAAAGATTGATCAGGATAGTGTGACCCAAAATTGTAGTGAGGGCCCATAGATTTTGAAATATAGAAATCCGACTGGCTCCTGGACCTCATTTCGACCCCCTGTAAAAGCTTCCAATAAACTAAATCCGATCAAAAATTTCCGATTTTAAGGTTGTTAGTCAGTCCATACTTACGGGTATGAGGAAAGCAAGTGTCTTTCCAGAGCCGGTCTTGGCAGCTCCCAGAATGTCGCTCCCTTGTAGAGACAGGCCGAGCGACTGACGCTGTATGTCTGTGGGTACTTCATACTCGCCTTCTTTGAGACCTGGAAAAATGTGAGTAAATATATAGAAGAATAAAGTAAGTCAGATACGGGCTGCGATAGTTTTAAAAGCTTCAAATGATTTTATGTGGAAATTCGTGTAGTAAGATACAAGAGCTATGTATGGAAGAATCGCGGAATATTAAACTAAAAAGACTATTGTACATCAGAAAAGATAACTTGAATTTCTTTTTCAGATAATTAGAATTGCTGAATTAAATATGAAATGAATCAGCATAATGAAAAGCTGAGATCGTTTTATTTTTTCAAATAAAGTTGTGGAAAGTTTCACCAAACCTTTCAGTGTCTTCTGTGACAGTGGGATGTCTGAGAACGTCTCTATCCGAGTCGGATCAATCTGCAGCGAAAATTAGCATCACATTGTTTTAGTCACTACAGTCAGTGTTGCAAATGTACATTATCACGGGCTTTGTACTGGGTAAAAGTGAAAGTTTTTGTTGTTTTTTAACCAGTTTATTATCCTGGGTCAGGTTTTGTATCTCCAGGCTTGACCTGCCACCTGCACGGCTCAATAATTTTTTGATCTTTCACAACAACACGTAAACAGTGATGTTACATGCGATAGGACATCACATTATTAGAATTAGTAGGGTAAAACCAAATGACAAGTGACACATACATTCCACCAGTTTTTCTGTGAAAAGTTGTCCTCTTTTTTAGAGGTAAAAGTTGTGACCGGGGATTTCATTTGTAAACTGAGGACACGAGATCAAGGCAGGGTCGGATCCTGGGTTCGGATCCAGAGCCAAAGGCAGTGCTCTAGGCTAGCCTCTAGGGTAATAAAAAAAACTTTTTTACACAGATCTTCCAATTTTAAGATCCCAAGATTTTCAACCTTGGGTCTAGGGGCCCAGAGATGCCACTCACTGACCATCAAAATGTAGGAAATATGTAAATGTTACAATTTGCAGTAGATAATACTTTATAACAACATTATACATGCCTTTGGTGGTTGTAAGTTCAGTTGGAAGCAAAATATTGTCTAAACACATAAAATCTCAAGTTTCCTACTTTTGTTAGGAAATCTAACTATGACTCTGCTACTGTCTGAATGAGAGTAGTTCTCTACTTTGCCATAAGGGTATGCTATATAGAGACTTAGATTTCTTTATCGTTAGTGGCAGAAAGGCTGTACTGATTCCTACTTTTCTAGTAGGAAGATCATATCATACTGTGTACAGTAGGGTTCCTACAAAAAGTAGGAAATTAAGAAATACCATTCTAATCGATGCCAGATCCAATTTTAAGCTTACAATTGACTAAAACAATAGGGCAATGAGTGTTTAAAAGAGAAATGCAAGGATTTTAACACTTTTCCCTTTTTTTGAAAAAGTAGGAAATCCTACAAAAGTAGGAAAAATGGCATCTCTGTAGGGGGGACAATTGCTCCTTTAGCCCCCCCCCCCCCCCCCCCAATGGATCCGCACTGCAATATTTGATAAACCTTCAACTTCAAGAGACAAGAATAGCTTCAGCCTTCAGACTGAAGGCTGAAGCCACTGACCCAGCTTCACCCAGCCTGGCTGTGACCATGGGCGATAATACAACATATTAAGAAATATATATTTTCTACTTCTGCAACGATGACCGAACTTTTCCAAAATTTCCCAAACCATATGCTCTATTCCATCCTCTCTCTAACCAACGCATACATTCACACGAAATTCTAGTAAAAGCAAGTTTAGATTTGCGTTTTAAAAATGTCGAAATCCCCGTTCCTTCCACACGTGGGGCTCATCGGACAGTTTGTTTACCTCCGAATACTGCTGTTGGAGCCTCTCGATCTCGTCCTGCATCGTTTTACTCTTCTTCTCCTTTGCTCCATACTTGGCTTTGTGATCAAACTTCTTTTTCTTCCCTTTGAATCCACCCTTTCCCCCACTTTTGTTGTTTTTCCCCGTCTTCGGGTCTGCAACTTTGCTGTCCGACATGTTTGTTTTAGTTCACGCCATTTGCGCGAGGGGGCGCTTTAGTTTCAAAGTGGCGCCGCCTGGTGTTAAAAAGGCGAAACAAGAAGAAGTAGTAGAGGAAAAGTGGACTTTGACTGTGGCATGATTGACTGTTCCAAGGAGATTTGAAAAGCTGTAACATATATTGACATGTCCCTCTTCGTTATGTTTTTCTTGAGTTTAGATGTCTGAGAGAATAAAGTACGTTATTTTATTCACATAATGGATTGAATTATGTAGAGTAGAGGAGCCAGTTTTGACCCAGCACTAGTTTTGGCGCGCCTGAGGCAATACATTAGGCCTATACTCCTAGTTTTAGGGGGTTCTAAATATCAATTTGAATTGTTTTTGTGTTATACGGCAACAGGCCATAATTTTTACATTTGATTGTTAATTTTTAACAAAATTTTTATTGAAATTGAAAAGTTTATGTAGAATAGCACATCTCTTCATGATCTTGCTGAAAATAGCTAGATCTATATCTAGGCCTAAATCATGAATTTCTTTAATTACCTAATACCCGGTACTAGAGTAGAGTGTAGTGTTGCCAGTTTGCGCCAGAAATTTTATTAAATGAGGAAAGATTCATATGAAAAATGATTCGATGTGCTATTTTTGTGCGTATATTATATGGAAAAAAGGTCCTCGAAAATAATAACGGGAAAAAAAATATGAAAACTGGGGTGTCATGTTTATCTCTTTACTTCAGGTTTATAAGCATGCCGCCACTTTCACAATTAACTGCAAACCAAAAGCATAATTTTGCCTCTCAATTGCACAATCTTCAATATATATTTTTTTTCATAAAAATTGCTACATTAATTGGTCCATCACTACACCCCCTTTCATATAAGAGGGCTTTAATAATTTGTAAGACCTCTATAGAAAAAATGCATTGATAAAAAATATTTCCTCAATCTAATATTGTTGTCTAATGTGACAAAATGCTTATATTAGCTTAAAGTCATGTGACTTAAAATATTTAATTTTGTTTCTTATTTTCGAAATTGGACCCCTGCGTGAAAACTAAATACAGAAAATGAGCTATGATTCAATGTTCACGCATCTCCGCCATTTTGAATTTCCGAAATTTCTTGATTTTCCCTAATTTCCACACAATAAAATGCACAATATAGTGTATTACTATGTTAACTTTTCCAGGGCCATTGCAGCAATCGATTCTGGACTCCAAATTCGATATAATATTATAGTCTCTATCTTTGGAATAATAGGAAAATATTTACATGTTACACAAAAATCTGCTAGCCCTAAATACACAGATATTCATTAGCTATCATGTGGTAGGCCTATTTATGGTTTGCCCATTATAGTTTGACATCTTTCTTTCAAAAAGTTGTTATACTCAGTCAAGCAAGAAATATTTGAATTTAGGTGCATCTTTAGACTGATCGAGGCACTTAATTGATATATTTGTAATTTTTTGTTATTTCTTATTTCAAATATGATATTTTAAGCAGAATATCTGTCATAATTTTGCGTCAAAACTGGTGACAGAATACGTCAAAATACTCAGTTTTAAAGTGAAATATTGTAGAAATATTTTCCAATATGAAATTTTTATTTAATGATTATGTTCACAGATGTTGTTTCACTACATACCGATTAAAACATATAAAAGATTATTATATTTACCCCCAAATATTGTGCTTTTATTCAATTTCCCGTTCTTAGGGAGTCAAAACCAGCTCCTCTACTCTAGATCAAAGGCAAATTTATGCATGGCACTGCACTGCTGCCATCTTTTCCTGGGGTAGAATTACGGACATTTGAAAGCTCTAGGAGGTGTTTGAGGGGCATCAAAAACCTCAAAATAAGGGGGTCTTGGGGTGCGTG
This sequence comes from Lepidonotus clava, assembly GCA_936440205.1. Classification (NCBI taxonomy): domain Eukaryota; kingdom Metazoa; phylum Annelida; class Polychaeta; order Phyllodocida; family Polynoidae; genus Lepidonotus; species Lepidonotus clava. The sequence goes on along the minus strand of OW387136.1, from coordinate 48,340,598 downwards.
ACGCCGCAGGGTCCTATTAAGGTCCGAGTCATATGCGTTAACTTTGAGGGCTGAATTGTTTCGCACAGTATTTCCTAAGCTGGTGAAGATTATCCTTTCATTTCTAAACTTTGATAGATTATACAACTAAGGTTTTGAAATGCATCGAATTTAGGGCTATTAAATGTCAAACGGAAACTTTGCAATATTGCCAACATACCATGCACCAGAAAATTACTCGATGCATACAGTCTTCAGATGCTCTAGAGAGATAGCTATAGGCCTAATCTTGTTCCAGGAGAATGGACGTTTTGATCAAATGTAACTATACACCACCCCTCAACGACAAAAACATCACCCTTGCAGCAATGTATGAAATTTGAAACCACACGCACTACCACTGTTGGGACGGCTAACTCAAGGTGTTACCACACTGAAAACCTAGACTTGTCAAAAACTTGTCAAATTGACAACTTTTGCCTTGTCCCCCTGATGGGGCCTAAAACAACAAGTTTAGCTTTGTCAACCGACGATGGCCTTGTCAAATTTGACAAGGCCATTGTCAAATTTGATGAACACCTTGTCAAACTGACAAACACCTTTGTCAAACTGACAAACACCTTTGTCAAACTGACAAAAGCATTGTCAGGTTTGACAAAGCGTTTCGTCAGGTATCAAAATGATCGAACTTGCTGATTAGATATCTTCCTGAATACCTTACCAGAATATGGCAGTTTGTTAGTTGACATCGAAGCCCCAGCCACTGTGTGCGAGGTGGAAAACCTTGGATAGTTGAATTGCGATGACTGGCTGCCTGTTCAGAGTGTGATGGTTTATTTGTGATAAGAATCTAAAACAAGATATCTGCTCACAAAAAAGTTTGATCCAATTTATAAAATTAATGGTTCTCGTTAATATAAAACATGTAATATTTTTTAAACTAATATGTGATGCCTATAGGCCTATTTCTCGAGAGAGTATTTACAGGATGTCATTGTGAGTGAATAACCATAAATCATCACTACTCTAAACAAACATGGTTTGGGATAATCCAATACATCAGCTTTGTATCACTTTATCGTACTCTGTAGCTGGGGCTTCAAACTATTATTCATCTGCAAAATATAATAAATCTGATATTAATTACAATGAAATGAAAATAAACAAGATATATATGATGCGAAATGGTTTATTACACAACTTGTAAACAGTACAAGTTAATATCAGTTGTTACGTGACTACAGTGTTTTTCATTGAATCAAATCCTCTTAATTCTTAATGATATGAGTACCTGCTTTTTGATGCTGAAAACGATGCTTATATCTCATAAGGTATTAAATTCACCATCCAGGCGTCATCTCTTTTGCATCATTGTGATATTTACAAATTTTCAATAACTCTAACGGAACATTTCAAAACTTGTGATGCATTATCAAAGGTTCAATATAACTATACATATTCTAATATGTAATCATGATTTACCATTTTCCTCATGTCATTGTGTTTCTCATATAGGCATCAAGACCAAAAGTCAAACACGAAATTCAAATGCCTCATCTAGGTTGTGCACATATGAATACATTTTGTTTACATAGATGTCGATCATCAAAAGCTTGAGTGCAAATGATTTATTCACCAAAGTTATCTATGCTCACCATATGCCAGTTAACATGGAGAAAATTTTAATTTTTCTGGCATAAAATAATTGGAAAAAGGGGCAGCTAATTAGTTGGAACAATGAAGATTCAAAGACAGGGAATCATGAATCATAATCTAATCACTGCACATGGCCAGCTTTACGGCCGTTTTTTTCACATTTTTGTGGACGTTCGACAGGGGCAGCCTCAGCATATTGACATGGACAAACTGATAAAACCCTACCAGGTCCTCCGGAAACTCGACGTTGAACACATACAAGGCTGCGACCATGATGGCGAAAGCCTTCATGAATTCCGTGCTTCTGCCAATCAGGTGTCCATCAAGGTGGATGTAGAAGGATGATGATTCAAAATCGGTGTAGGAGCGTCCCGACTTCACCATATGAAGTGTTCCGTTGTCCTTCTGAAATATTATATCATTAGAAAATTAGAGTCTCAGAAAGAACGACTACTACTCATCAGTCACATCATTATATTTCTTTTTTAAAATGGTGCTTACAAATGTCTATTGACTGACTATGAATCATTCAGTAAAAAACTGCTATGGAACTTAGGATGAAAATAGGAGGTCGTTTCCAATATCTTGAAGATAACCTACTTCAAAATCAATATAACTATATGGTACACACGTTCTTGAGAAGCAGGAGATCTTCTGCCTTCTCTCCAAGCAGGTGTGTGAGACTCAGGACGGCAACGTATCCTAGGAGGGCTGGAAAAATATCGGGCAAATATCATAACATATTACAAGTTGTTGGTATAAACAGAATAACATTGGACATCATGTAAACATCCCTATTCCTGAAGGCTACCTCTTGGAGCTAGTGTTATTGTTTGAACCAGGATTTCTTATTGAAGATGTAATGCATATATTTGAAATCTTACAGGCATGTCAATATTATTTGAATCAAGGGAACAATGTCATGGATTAAAAAACTAAAGCAATAATTTAATTTTTCAGGTGTCCAATATGCAAGTAAAAATACGCAGCTAGCCATTATAAGTAGGTTTAAAATAATGTATGCACTACAAAACAGCCATTCATCACAGTGGATTATCCTAAAACAGGGTTCTTCCTAGAATTTTTTTTCAAGTATCAAATGGCCCATCTTCGCAAATTTCATCACCCATAGGTTCTTTAGTTTTGAATCATAATTGAACGATATTTGAACCAAACTTAGAAACGGGATTTGAACTGTTTCCATGGGTTGATCCCTCTAGAACCTCTTGACTTGGAATACGGGAAAACTGCAGACCCCGTATTAGAATCTAAGACGTCTTGAACGTAAACTTGAACCAGTTTTGTACCTTCCTTGACAAATCCCATTTCTGTAAGTCTTGCAATCACTGAAACCCTGAATGGTCGTAAACTTTTCAAAAAATTTTCAATTTCACAAGTTTAGCCTTGTCAAGCACTTTTCAGAGTATTTGACAAGTTTGTACTTGACGCCTTGTCAAAGACTTATCAAAAATATAGAGGGAGCCACTGTCTGATTTGAGTGACTTTTGGACTATTAACTTTCTACACTTATGTGATAATCATTATCATGTGAACTTGTTCTGTAGAATATCTTAATAGGACAATGAAATAGTCACAGGGATTCATTATTACATGTCATAATAGCCATTTGGCATTTTTAATGTTCTTTGTTTAATGAAGTATAAAACGTTTTAGACACCTGTTTTGATGTATAATAATTTCATAGTTTTTTTGGTTTTTTTTAATTGAATCATCATCACATACAACAATGCGCTTAGATGTTTAGGGTCAGCCATATACTGCAATTGCTACAGCAGTTGAAAATGGTTCATTATATTATTGGATTCTCCTGCAATAATGATGGCTGAATCAGGTAGAGTCAGGGGAGGGGATATAAAGAAGAGGGACTTATGGGACAGCAGTGGGCAGTGGTGGGCAGCAGGGGTATGGAGGGATCTTACAATAATTATGAAAGTTGATCATTAAGGCTTGTCAGTTTGACAAGGTGATGAGTTCAGACTTGTTTATTTGACAAGGTGATGAGTTTGGACTTGTCGTGTTTTTTTTGCACCTTTAGAATGACAATGTTTAACTTGTCAATTTGACAAGTTTTGACAAGTCTGGGTTTTCAATGATTCAGGGATCAGTTGCCACTTTGTCCTTGCGCCTGGGCACAAGTGGGTACAAGAAACGAGAACAACGAGGGCTCCAGAATTCTTGCCTCACACAAAAAGGCGGGCTGCATAGTATTTTGAAGGAGACGAAGGAATGGGGAGGAGAACCACATTGTAGAGCTGATGCCTAAATTATGCATGTTTCTACTATATGGAACTCTGGTCGAGGAAAAGGATGCACGGTCTTCACTGATCTTAGAGGGATGGTAGCATGTTGCATGGCTGTGCACCTGGCATTTCATTCCCCGTGCCCGTCTGGTAGTTTGTACTAATCCCATACTGTACCATTGTAATGTTATTGTTTAATTGTGTCTCTAGCCAGCTGATGGTAATTGGCCTAACTGTATAGGCATGTTGCTCGTACTTTGAGTGCAGCTATCTTTATATTGTCTAAGTTCGTTAAAGGTCCTACTCAAGGACGAAAGCGCCATTTTCACGTGGAGTACCAAATAGGAACTGTTCATTTCATGCTGAAAATCAGGCTTATATACCCTTGTTCTGATACAACTTGTTCTGATTGGTCAATACAGGTCACATGATCATTGTGACATCCTGTGATATGTCACTTCTAGTACCATTTCTTTTATACCCAACCACTCGTTATTCTGCAGTGCACAATTTTTACTTTCATACTGTAACACAAACACTCATTGCAGAAGGAAAACACCCATTATTCCAAAGGATTACTCGAATATTTAAAGATATACAATGATAATCAGTGAATGAACAACTTAAACAAGACTTTAAAAATTCATACCCTACTTGATTCCTTATAACTTGTGCCACTAGGATTACAAGGCTCCAAAAGCTCATCCTACAGATTCATTACACCATAATTGTTTTATCAGACTCCTTATTTCTACATTTCTCTATACTATGAATCCATGCATCTTCTTTGTTTATTTCTTCCATAATTCCTGTTTGCTTGTATTTCAAATACTTCTCTTTTCATCATCTTGCATGCTGAGCCATACAATTAAGTTGAAAAAAACAATGAATATGACCATCTGACTTGCATCATTAATAGCATGAATCTTACTCGAAAAGTTTATTGTTTATTCTCTCCCCACCTGTTTCTGTTATTTCTGTTGCATGTTCTAATATAGCATTCTAAAGTATGACTGTGCTCAAGAGAGATGAAATCACATGAGCTAGCATGATGAACTTGCATGTACTCATGTGTCTATTCATATGATGAATCCAGTGCACTCTGCTAGATTTTTTTGGGATTTGACTATACTTTTGCTAAAATAATGACTACTATAAGTGTGTTTCATAGCACCTATAGCGTTTTCTTACTATATATTGATCAAGATTTACAGTTATTCTTCAACATCAGCCTACATAGCTGAATCTTCATGTAAACTAACATTAATGCTGCTCTTTTCGGAGAAGAAATAAAAGAAAAAAGGCAACCAATTGCAATAATCAACAGGGCCTTCTCCTCTGCCGATAAAGCCTCTCCATGCATTCATTACACCAGATACACGGGGCAGGTAAAACAACAATCTCCACGCACAATAATCCCCCCCCCTCCCCCCATCCCCCCATCCCTGGTTGTTTGACCAGACGCCGCTCTCAGTTCTCCCGGCGGCCGGTGGCGGCGCTCCTGTCCATAATCTCTGTGTGTTTGGGGCAGGGCGGCGGGCAGATGATCAAACAGCCGCCCGGGGAGAGAGAGGGGGGAGAGAGAGGGGGAGGAGGCGGGGTTATTTTGTGGCTACAAACCTGTCCACCCATACCAAGACGGTTTATCATGTTCTCAGTTACCAGTGACACAGAAACATTTCACATGATCACTAGGTTGTCACAGTCCAGACAATGACGTGTTAGCACATTAGCATTTATGTGAAAATGTAATCTAATAGATAATTCGCTATCTTTATGAAAATTCTTCTTATCAAATCTGTATTATAGTAGTGTGCTGATGTACATAGCTTAATCTATAAAAGCCCAACTCTATAAGGGGGGTCGTTTGTTGAGCAATAGCGCTCTTCATATATATATGTAAGTACATGTGATTTCTAATTAACATAAGCTATACACTAGGCCTATGTCATCTTGGTCTGAGTGTCTAGCTCGTCAGAGTGAACATGTTAGGCAGGACAGACACTTCTTGCATGTTTTAAGTGAGACCTTGGGGATGTTGTACTGTATGGATAACCTTCGGCGAGGATGCCGGGAGTATACTGAGTATTGTGAATATCAGTTCTATCATGTGAACTGAGTGGACTTATCAAAATACTGTACGTGGTCAAAAACATAGTAATGTGATAAGTTGACAAGAGAACTAACGAACTTACATAACCTACAATTTTTTCAGTATGCCTTTATCTATATGCCAGTGTTTAAGCCATATCGCTTTATCAACATGCAGGTAAACAAAATTGATAATCGAATTTCAATAATAATAGGCTATATAGCCTATGTGATATTTTTGTTTGATTAGGATCTTTGTGAAAAGAATTTTTTTTTCCTTTATTAAGATATAATAATTATAACAGTTACTATCTTCTTCTTTTTTTTAAATAAACAATAACTTGTATAACCATATTATGAAGGTGTGAGTTATAACTCACCATTATCTGTACTAACGTCATCTATAACAGGCCACCTGTGCCCACAGAGGGGTGAGTAACTCATTATCGTCCATCGACTCACCAGGACTCGGGGTGGAGATTGAGGGGCAGGGGCTGAGCGTTCACCGAATTACTGTGTTATTTGCAGGAGTCGACATAAAAGTAATAGGTTTCGATCGGCAAGGCTAGAATTAGATTGAAGATGATTGGATTATTATCGTCACTTGATTTGAGTTGACTACAGGTGCCTGCTTTTTAATGGCATGTAACGTATAGAGACTCTCATACTGCTATATCGTTCAATAATGAATATAAATGTAAATATCCAGGGGCAAAAACCTTAACGTTTAAGGCGGCCTATATATATAGAGTTGGTATATTCTAAATAACAACTCCTATGTTTATACTGGACGGGTTGTAAATTGTGGGAGGTTGCAATTTCTGACTTGGAATAAATTCATAAAACCTCATATCATTTTTTGCTTATATCTTGATCTTATTGTCTTTGTTAAATGTTTACCAAATGTAAATGTTTATCGTCGTTTCTAGTAATTATAAAAAAAAATGTATGTATGAATGTTGATATATATGCATGTATGAATGTTGCTATGCCCATGGATTCATCCATGCACGAACCATATTCTACTCCAAAATATTGAATAAATACTGAATACTTCTATGTAAAGATGAAAAGGAACATTATATCAATTGACATGATTTATTCGTATGTACAAGGTGACTTTGAAAACACGTGATATAAAAGGTGACATATTCTTTTCGTGCATGCATGTACTCCTATTTGAAGGAAGACTAAATGAAATTTGTTTACACATACTTGGTTGTTTTTTTTTGTTAAACCCAATAGGCCTAACGTAAGCAAGTGCATGGATGATCTATATAGAATGATAGTTTACAGAGTTGCAAAAGCTGTCCTAACGATTTCTCATCATTATGAAACCAAATTCCGGTGGAAGTCCGGTAAGTCTGAACATAATTACAATGCAATGTCTCTAATGCTCTGCCATCTGCAACCCGAACTTGAAATTGCCACTTCAATGTATATCAGACAATTGCATCATTTGAATGTAAAATTGGAAAGTATTTTACTAAAGAGACCATCTTAAATTGTCTGATTATGCGACGGACTACTGATAAAAATGTAATCGCATTTAGTCACCTATTCATGTCATCTTGGAGAAAAGATATTCTACGTAATCACTTGTCTGTATCTATTCTAATTGAACAAAATGTTCTTTAAAACAACAAAATATTCAGACAGAAATAAGTTTTCTATGTACAAACAACCTTGAAATCAATGAACAATGGACTTATTCTAATTAGGCCTATACATCATTCAGGATGGGGGGGGGGGGGAATGAATAAATAACTACATGAGCAGATGAGGGAAATTATTTACAAAAATGACGTCATGGGTTCGGACCTACAATGTCCTGATGCAAATAACAACAAGAAAAACGTGAAATAATAGTCTAAGGCGACTCAGTCGTCCCTGTCTAGGGCTTTCCGTTTAGATTTCCCCTCGGTTAGTCCTTTTGGGTGTTTTATCTTAAGGGTGACGTTGACGTCGGTCTCCGTCATGACGTCCTCGGGGCGCGGCTGGCGGTTCTCCTCTCCCGCGCTTTTCTTGTTGTTGTTTCCATTTGTCGTCTGCTTCAGGTCGGGCCTGTCCAGGTCGCTCAGCAGCCCCTGGAGGTGCCGGATGTACTTAATGGCGGACCTCAGCGTCTCCACTTTGCTGATCCGCTTCTCCTTGTTCTCCAGCAGCGGAAGGTGATTGCGCAGGCGCTGGTAGCCGTCGTTCACCCCGCGCACGCGCTCTCGCTCCCGCTCGTTGCGTTTCCGGATGAAGGCGGGCTCGAAGCCGCACTCGTAGGCAGCGAAGGGGTTGGGCACGGGGATCTGGCAGAACGGGGAGAACGGGTTGTTGGGGTTCTCCAGCTCGTACTTCAACCCGTCTATCGCCAACACGTGACCTTCCAGGTTGGGCGCTTCCGAGGTCGACCGGAAGACGCCGCCGCCGTGACGCATGATGGGAGACGCGGAGGTCGGGGTATCGACCCCCGGGCGACCTCCCGTCAAGTCTCGCCCCAAGTCTCGCGGGATGCCGAGATCCTCGCAGGTGGGCGACGAGATTCGGTGGTGGAGGTCGGACAGCGAGAAACTGTCAAACTCCATGACGGCACCACCACTAAGGACGCTGCACGGACGCGCTCCACCGGGAGGGACTTCCGGTTCTACGACGTATTCACGTTTCCTTTGATATCACCTGAAAAACAGAAGAACACTACAGTTAGTCATAATGGTCTCAAATCAATCACGCAGAGGCATATTTAAAGAAATGAAAGTATATAAGGCGATCAGTGGTGGATCTGTAGAAACAAATGTAACGAGTATGTATATGCTAGTTATTCAATAATGTCTGACAATCTAAAGACATAATCATGAGGCACAAAGCGGATGAACAATTCTGCTATTAAATATTTTTAAAGTACCGTAGCTGATAGTTAGGTGCAGAATAAACATTATAGGGCATTTAGCCTAAGGTTTATTCCCCCTTAGTAAAACCATCACTGTTCACAAAACCAACCCTGACATGTGTATCATATACCTAGACCCCCGACATGTGGCGCGGTCTGAACGGGGCTGCGGGGAAACACTGTACAGGGGCACGGGGACGACTATCTCCTAACCTGTCGGCCAAACCCGCGCAACTGGGGAAGAATATAGTAGGGAGAGGGGGGGGGCGGTGATTGGGGAGCTGCTGCATCCCGGTATTGGGGCGGCGCGGGGCGGCGCGGGGCGGCATGGGACGGTGGTGTCGCGCGCGCGACGGTTACGCACGCAAAAGTGCAAACGCGGATCCAGAGCCAGTGCTCATTCGGGAAGTTGGGGGTGGGGGCAGACCCTGACCCCGCTTATGAAAATGAAATAACGCCAGATTTACACAGATCTTCCATTTTGAAGATGCCAAACTTTTCTGTTCAGGGTCGGGGGGGGGGGGTGCAATTGCCACTTTACTCCCCCCTGGATCCAACACTGGGATTTTCGAAAGAGGGGGGTCAGCATATAACTAAGATTGTGTGCATTTGCTTTTACGTGCACGACATTTTCCCCTCTTTTTGTAGTTTAGGGGTCCACCAAAAAGGGGGCGGTCAGGGACGGCGCGGGGCGGTGCATGGCGTCGCGCGCGCGGTGACTCAAAAATGCAAACGCGTACATTCATTTATGAAGATATTATTTCAAATTTCAATTGAAATAAATTCCAAAACGATTAAATGCATGCGCTCAATTTCAACAAGTTATACTGTAAATGACTCCCCAATATGCTGCAAGGAGTTGTTTTACGCTAACTACGCCCTTGGCGGCGCGGAAGAAATGCGACTCAACACAACGCGCACCCCTGCGTCTTTGACATAAGTTGCGTTTTGTAATATAAAATTCTATAGAAAGACCCCTAGGCGCAAGAAGATGTAATGTCCCTGCTAACACGTTGTCTTACAAAGGACCACCGTGCGATCAGGAGTTGCCGTCGTGCCAACCGAGGGGCTGTGACGGGGAAGGTCTTCGGCGGGGCGGGGCGGAATGAGCCAAGAGACGCTCAATACCGGGGGCGCACCCTTTTAATGTAAAATCTTGGGGAAAAGGGGGCGCCCGACGCCCCTTGTTTATTAGCCCGCTCCCATCTTTCCCCAAAGCTGCATCCTCCATTGCTATATGAAAACTCCGAACAAGCGAATCGCCCGTGCCGTCCATGCATGCCGCCCTTGCGGTGCAAGTGGCCGTTCAATCTGCCCGCGCCGCTAGCCCCTCATGCGGCCCGGCCCGGCGCGGCGCGTGGCCCCCTGCATGCCTGCCGGGCCGGGCCGCGCTAAGTGGTAAAACGGTTTAAAACATTGGCGCCTGTCGAAACGAGACACACAGTGTGAAACGGAATAGAAGGAGAAGGGGACGGATAATTGAGAGGTGCCTTTGGGAGACACAAGGGGAAGTTATGGACAGTCAGAATGAAGCATTTCACACGTTGCAACGGTCCAATGGAATTTCATTCGGGATCCCAACTTGATTCAGTGTATCATATATCAATATAAACCACGGTGGACGGGGAGAACTTTGATTTTACATTTCTGCTTATAACTTTTTTCAATGTGATCAGAACCTCGAATAGTGAGTGAATAAAATGTACCTCTGAATCTTGTGCATGGTACCCTGGTTTCAAATCTTCAAAATTCTGATGTTTTCATATTTTAATGATTTAATCAAAACAAAAAGTATTTTCTCTCCATAGGATCCCATGTTAAAAATCTTCATTTTGTAACCATAATATCTAAGTTAATACTTATACCCAACGTGCACATTTTTTTAGTTAATAGCTTATGATATAAATAAAAATTGACATAGTATAAATACAATTTATCATGCTTCTTTTGAAAACTGTGATCAATTGTTTTGTTCCCCTCCCATGTCTGATACACAGCTGGCATAGACACCGGCCTATGAGAAGGATTCACTTTTATTTTTCATTAAATCATAAAAAATCAAAACTTTCTAAAACTCAAATATTTGATATAAGAGACAACTTCCCAAGGCTACATCGACATGCATTTAGTTTGGTGATAAAATGAAAATCTCAAAGGTTTTGTAAAAAGAATGCTAAAAATGGTCCCGTGGTTTATGTCAGATACAGCACTTGTCTCAGGCAGTACTTGATACAATCCCTCGGCTAGCGCGTACAGCCTGAGACTCGTGCTGTATCTACCACGTATTATACCGCGTACGGGAGAGGCCCAGTGGGCGCCGCCATATTGGGCAAGTGATGGTTCTGATAGGCTGAAAAGTCCGCTTGTCCACCCACAGGAAACTGGGTCAAAGGTGTGCGCATGCTCAGACCAAGACTCCCGAATGCGGTATATGATGGAAACGGACGCCACAGGGGAACGCTTTTCGAAATCTAAACCTGCAGCTTCCATCCGTGTAGCGGCGGGCGGCGGGCGGATCCGTTCGCGGACGCCTTCTAAAGTGCCAGGAAAATGGCTATCTGATCATAGGTACCAATAAATGAGATTCCAGACCACGCCACCTAGTGTGTTACTGAGGCCCAGAACTGCTGGTTGGACACTCTGGGGGTTATTTTCTATTTGAGGCTATGTAAATTAGCCATATTGAAGCACCCATAACTTTTTAGCTATACAAGGTAGAATGATGCTATAACAATAGTGCAGAACTTCATCTCTTTACTGATATAAAGCCCATCATTCTGAAAGGAAGTCTTGTATTTTAAAAACATTTTTCAATATTAAAAGTTTGGATTTAATTTTAGCCAATGGGAAGGGTCCCCAGAGGCCTTATCAGCATTATGTAATGATCTCCCACCAATCAGGTGTCGCGCCACTGTCACCACGTGGGTGTGTTTGTCCTACCTCCACTGGACCGTGACGGGTGTACGAGGTCTGGAACAGACTCTATTGTGCATCCGACGCAATGAACGATTTCGTATTCCCCTGCACCATCAGGATATGATTTGTTGTATTGAAGAGTGCGTGCTTGCACATTGTACATGCATAAACGCATGATAAACAACAAAAGACAGTTTGGTTGACCTACCAAGGTCGAGTCAGAAACAAATCTAGCATACACCACACTTGATAAGAAAGATTCATATCGGCGGACAGTGTCATCAATCTATCTTCAATTCAGTGGCTTTATCAAACTAAAACCCTTGCCGATCACCCATACCATGTCCATGGATATGTTGATCTCTTTATGTGACAGTCAACCCATTCCGTTTTGGCCACACACAGCTGTCCGCACAAGATGTTTACTGTCAGTGTAAAACGACCCTCCTCCTCCCCCCTACCGCCGGGGGTCGGGGGTACCGAGGTAATCCTAGTCTCATCACCAACACCTCTATTACACGCCACAAAACATCCAGACCTGGTGACAAAGACCCGAAACCCAACCCCTACACGTGCCCGCCACCCGACCTGGCGGGTCGGGAGGAGAGGGGAGGGGGGATTACTTTTTGGGGGTCTCAAGCTCAATGTTGGGAGTTTTAGAGTGTATTCTCTATAAAGTATACATATGGCATATAGCGCATTCATTATCGTATCATTGGTCATCTCTCGAGACACTTTCTCTCCACTACGCGCTCTGGCGTGTAGGAAATCTATATGGATCGGTTGGTGTCAACATTAGATCTGTTCCAAGCTTCCCAAATTTCATACCTCAGTTACAGCCCATAAAATATCCTATCTGCAGGTTATACTGATTACAGTAGAGTATGATGGTTATCATTCATCTCGATGTTCCAACCTTTTTTGCTACCTCCAGTCCTATTTTACTATGCACTCTTTTTTGTTTTCCAAATGGATCCAAATGCATGTGTTATTCACTTATACCTATCAAGGGGCGTTTTGAAATCATTATAATAGTACCGGTGGATATGTAGGGGGCCCGTGAAATTTTGGACCAAGCATTGGTGTTTCTCAGCAGAAATGTACCTCTTATAGGAAATGTGCCCCACCCGCACCCACCCATCCTATCACCCCCATCTGAAACCCACTACAAACCGCCGTTTAAACCCCTATGAACTTGTTGGTCGCCTCTCACCTATAGAAACCCGAAACTGTTTGCCACCATGTCCCCTGGTCAACAAACAGCGCGCCGCGACCTGTTGTTGACCATATGGCCGTCACACTAACATGTCCTCTAGGTAAACCTCCCGCCATCTTCTGTTTGTCAAACAGAAAAAATGTCGTCTGCTACGTTATATGTATGATCGACCCCAAGCTGCAGGGCGGAAGGGCGCCCTCCTCAACCTTTGGAGTACTGGTAAAAGAAGAGCCCACAGTGTTATGTTCCACATCCACTTTTGGTGTGGAAATTAAATCGGAGACACCGCTCACAGGTCACAGAGGTCACTGAGACGCGCGGTGGTCAGTGGGGCACGACGCATGCGCACAGATTGTGGCACGTGACCGGCGCGCGCGCGTTCACGTCACTTCCGCTGGTCGTCGGAGATTTCCGTAACGGAAAGACAAACAGGAGTGACGCCGGAATCAACACTTAACATTCAGAAACCAAAAGAGGCATTATAGGGTGGCGGGAAAGGGGGTGGCTTATGTATGCAGGGATTGTGAGTAGGGGTAGTAGGGGGTACAAGGGGTGTAAGGACAGGGTGAATGGGGTAAACTTTGGAGTAAACCAACATCGCCTTATGTCAATCTACATGAATGCATTTCTAATGGGCTTTAGGATGAGTTGTAGATATCACATGTCATTATCAGATTCCACTCCAGGTTTTTGAACCTCCATTATCTTCAAATTATAATATCATAATCATAGCCTACTCTTGAAAAAGAAAAGGAGTCGTTTTCTTCTAAACATTTGTATGTTTTATGGATTTCTAAAAACACCACTTCTTTTAACTTTTACTCCGTAATGCAATAGGCCTATTGCCAGACATTATTGGTTGTTGATAACTGTTAGCCTTCCTTTCCGTTTACGTTTATCGAATGCAATTCTCTACTAATAAGGGAAAAATATTAACTGTGAATGGAAATAAAACACATACACCGTGTAAGGGGTATACGTTCATGCACTTAAGTTGTTTTCCCTTTTTCTTAAGTTCGTAAAAGCAGCAGGGATCTTTTTATTATGTTACCCATTTGGTTGGTTCAGATGATGTCGACAATTATAAGCAATACTTTAATTTTCATGCACAGAGGACAAAGTCCTTCACACCCATATGGCTTTTGGTAACTTGTAAACCACCCCAGAAGTAAGATGCATGAAACACGCCAAATCATAATCCATCATTCTGGGACCTTTGGATTAGTGGACATGTACTATATCACTGTGACAACTCTCCTCCTCCGAATTTATAAATTTTTACTATATCAATGCAATGGAATAACATATAGATCATGTCTGAATTGTGAGATTTTAAAAGAAATATGAATCATTAAAAATGTGCAAAAAAATAGGCCTAGAGGTACATTCAATTCAAGATATTAGAATTGTGAAAGCAGATCTAGTATAACTATTGGCGTTGTTCCGCTTTAGTTATATTGTCCATGCAGCTTATCAATTCGGTAAGATCACTTTTTGGTGATCACCAAGTGGTGATCATGACAATGTGGCTATGAATTTTTATGTTCTCATGGGTTCACTTTTAGACAAATTAGAATATGAATGTGATCTAAAGGTTTTTTATGTTCAATGATAACAATTATGAACTGATCACCAATATGGCGACCATCACATTTTAGGGAGTTGTGACGCCATGTGCATCCCTCCCCTGTGATGGCATACTGATTATAGGGAGAGGAGGGTCCCCTTGAGGGGTCGATCCAGAGAGAAGGGAGTTCGTTCCAGGAGCGCCTCGCATGCCTTTATATTTCAAAGAGAGTGTTGGCGGATCTCAATTTTTCATTGTCAGATGGTGGACTTATAAAGGAAAGAAATTAATGCGACCATATTGATTCCGCCATTACCATGCAGTAGATTGAAATGTTCGGGAATATAGGAAATACAGAAAATATTTGGAAACAGAAAATAAAGGATTTCGACTGAATGTATTATGAAGCCATGGTGTAATAACGAGGACAATAAAGATACTCCATCCGTTGAAGACGAGAAAAGGAATGAAACGCATTGAGTTCTCAGAGAGAGCGAAGATGAAGATGCATGCTACTTCATAAATTATGTTTCTTGGTGAAGGCTCTCCCCCGCACAGTCTTCTCTCAGCTAGGCCCAAATAACTATGTTATCTTTCCCAGCCTCAATCCAATCACCCTTGGGAGAGTATTTAATAAAGATACCAGATGTTATATATATAATATATATAACTTGATATCACATTGGCTTATCTTTAAAATCGCTTCATACTCCTGGCCCGATCCCCTATTCTTTTCTAGATATCTTTTGGAATTCTAGGAACAAGCCAAAGTGATTGGAGAGATGGAGAGGAATTTTCAGTTTGTCTTGCTTCCGCCCACAATTGCCTATACAATTTGCATATCCTATAAAGTATCAACCTACCAAGGATAGGTATCCAGTTTGTCTTGATCCTGTGTACTTGATAGAATCCTCCAGTTCTGATCTCGCTGAGGTAGCAGGAGAGAGTTGTGATGGAGGTGAGTGGTGGTTTTAGTCGGTTTGTAAATTCCACCAACAAACCACGGGTGTGTCGTTCCAGCTGCTCTGTTATCACTCCGTGTTTTGTGCCTGTGTAGGGTGAGAGGTATGATCAGGTGGTCCTGTCCCCTGTTACCATGACAAACTGACAACCTGACAAAATGACAAACTGGCACTCGAAGCCTACTAATGATAGCTTCTGTTGAGAACCATCCAGCCTCCCCTCCCTTATATATACCCCACCCACCAACCCCTCATAGGCCACGCCCACCTCACCATGATTGACATATGCAAATTGGTTCAATACAAATGAGGGAGCTGCTGCGGCGCCTGCGCCGTGGTGACGAGGGCGGCGAGAGTTGAGGTGAGTTTTGAGGTGAGTGGGGGTTTGTGTGTGTACTCAACGTGGAGAGTTAAGTAGCTGGGTGGCTGAGGGGTTGGGAGGGGAGGGGTGAGAACGAGGGGTTAGTAGGCGTTATTTAGGTAAGCCGCATGTACCTTGTTGATATTTGGTTTACATTATGCCCCCACCCCCCTAGGCTTTTCTGTCACCCGTTGACACATCACCTTTAAGCCGACTTTACCCCCTAACGCCGGCCGTAGTCGGACCACTGCAGACGGGGAAATGGGGGTGACGACGTCAGACGATATGATTATCATCCATTAGCATTGACATTAACAGGAGGAAATCTGCGTTTAACCGACCTGAGATTATCTTTCAAATGTCTATGTTTTACACCTTAACACATGGCGGGACGCAGGGGCCTCCCATTCCAATTAATGCCAGGCCTTTTATTTCTTACCAAACCAATATATAAAGATGATTGTTCGGTCAAAAATGTATGACATGCAAAACAGTGTACAAACGTAACGTTGATATAAAATTAATGCTATGTTTAGGTTAGAAGGTAGGCAACTAATTTGCTCAGACATGTGTGGGAAAGGAATCTAAATAATCTAAGCCCTAAGTTGGTTTTACTCTTGAGAATTTTACTTTCCTTTTCTTTATTTAGAAATATTTCATGGGCCTACATAAGGCATCTCTCCATTCTATTTGGCACTGACGCTCATACCATTTACTTATCATAAGCATGAATTCCATGTGCTAAATACGAATATTTGCCAAGGATATGGGAGGTGTAATCCGCAACTTATAGCCATTGCTTATAGGCCCTAGGCTTATCCGTGATTGAAAAAAGCTTGCGTTGCATGCCCTTCCCACTAAAATAGATATGTAATGGGCAATGTACGTGAATTTTGGGGAAAATACGTGTCAATTCTGGCAGAAGCATAGTGAGCCCTATATATATAATCAAACTGGGTGTCAAGTAAGAATTAAGCATTTTCAGATCAACTGAAGTGGGTTCCATCTTAGAATTTTCACAATATTTCTTATATTCGGCCTATATCATATACGTTTATCTCTGGAAATCAAAGGGAGTGCTCCAGACACACAGGAAACTTCTTGGCCGTGCCACTGGATTAATCTACCACTATTTGCAAATATTTCTTCATTTGTGGCCCGTTATATTCGTCCAACAAGGCCCAGCTGCCGCCCTTGGGCGCTCTCCCGGCCCCCGCTTCGCCGCCCGCCCGGCGCGTCGCCTCCCCCGGCCCAGTCCCGCCCGGCGCGTCGCCTCCCCCGGCCCAGTCCCGCCCGGCGCGTCGCCTCCCCCGCCCGGTCTGCCCGTCCCGCCCGGCAGATCGGCGATGAGTAGTATGTAATGTTGACGGTTTGACCCGGGCTACGCTTCCTGGACCGAGGGTGCATTACTTACTCTAAATTCAGTGGACTCAACTATGTTTGTGCAATTAACTCATAGAGAGACTTAAGGGTGACCTGTGGGCAGGCATGGTAGTTTATAGCCTTGAATTCCTATCGGAATGATTGTTTAGTTCTAGTTTATATTGCATAGAACATTAGATGTTCTGAATGTTCGATGAGTTTTGGTCGCATGCATGCTTAATTGTTATTGGTTCATTTGATTGCTATGTCAAAGTATACAATGAGTTAATTTGCTTCAAATCCTTCTTTAATAGAGGCGAACATCTGATGAATTGAAAATTTGATAAATAATCCATACATGCATGTGAGAATAACTAAAGTTATCAATCTACTAGTTGACATTGATGTTTTGACTACAATTTGATTAATATCCTCTTTATCCTTTGGCGCGTGAATTGAGATAACGTCTGTTATACCGGGTGTGAGACGCGTTTATTACTCCTAGTGTTTGCATTGTCTGTCTCGGCAAGTAATAATTAATACACACCGTGTTATTAAGCTCATCCATAAGTGTAAACACCCCTTCAGTCTAAGTAGCCCACTTGTTAAGTACTGTAAACCGACTCTTAGTTTAAGCAGTGCCAAGACCCATCAAGCAGGGTCCTAGTCATACCTTACCCAGACCTTAAGGCACACACTTGGGGGGATTGTCACCAACCCTAAACCCCGGGGAGTGGGACGGATAGGGCTGGGGGAGTATTAATTTTGTTTGTGGATGTTCTTATATAAATTGATCTGTGTGGTTTATTCGTCTGGCCGCCTCCTTGATTGGATTGGCGCACTTCAAGTAAATGTGAATTGATAGAAACTGATTCGCATGTAACAGTTGATAGTGCAACGCCCATATCGTTGAAGTTCAAAAGCAGAAATAGAGGAGCCGGGACTAAAAAAAAATCGAGCATTTGAAAAGTTCCCCGGCACAGCCCTGCTGGAATTAACACATTTCTGACCTGATATAGATTTTGTTAAGAGTATGGCATCCGTTATACTGTCTTTGAATTGATAATAAATATATGCGCATTGAGATTCAGCTCAATACTATTGTAGATAAAAGCACAACCATTAATGCATTCCCAACAGTTTTCTGGGAACAGAACCTTTGCGGATGCTCTGAAGCAGTCATACTCTCTGACTGACAAATTAGATCACTTTCGGTTAAATTAATTAATCAAAACAAAATGAAGAATTAAATCTTATTATAAGAAAGATAAAAACAAGTTTTACTAAAGGTCCTCCCAATGGCCTCATGACATGCAGTTACCGCAATTACTCAAGAATAGAAACAATCATATCTATATATTTATCATCTTGCATTTCATTTAACTTATTAGCAATATATTTGTTAACCATAAGAATAAGCTACTGCTAGGTCTAACGTGCACACGCAGTATAATGGACATCCCTTCCACGCCCCAACTAAGAACTTTACCTAAGATTAGCCGACCGCCCCACCCCTCCCTTTTTATATTACTCCTACCAATTCTCGAGGTCAATTGGCAATGTGTAACTTTTCATGACTGAAGTGTCCCCACCCCTCTCCTTACTCCTTGAGTTATCGTTTTGCGGACTTCTCCGTCAATGAACTCAAGTACTCTTCGAACCGATTAAGTCGGAGGTGTTTTGACAAGGAGTTGTTCTTCTGGTGCTTGATATTCATTTCAGACGTCGTCGGCCACTTAATCAATTAAATCAGCTAAGACCTAGCACCTTTTCCACTAATTGACGGGAATGCAAAGTCGACTCCTTGAGACACCTGCTACGTCAAGTTTTCACCAGAGTAGGTCAGTTTATTTGAAAAAAAAGGAACCACTTCAGACAATGCAATTATCGCTCATTAGTCAGAAGAATTCTGACAAGTTTCCCTCCATTTCAGGTGCAATTGAAAACACTCTCCAAACAGAGTTTTCATTAAACCAGCAGAACTTCGTTCCAATACGTCAGACAGAATGGAGAGCGTTTTCTTAGTTCTGTTTACACCTGTTTTCTTAACTTTTAATCTTTCCTGATAAGGCTTGACACTTTTCTGTCCATGACCTTTCTCAACATTAGCCTTCCCCACCAGGTGAAAAGAATAGTTTCTATATCAAAGCCCCAACTCTCTACGGCCCCGTCCACGATGACGTATAAGCTTAAGCCTATATGTAATGAAAATAACGTCAACTTTATATAAGGGTTATTTAAGGATTGACAAAAGGCTAATCGAGAACGAGGTTGGGCTAATCACGTGGCCCTGATGTTGTCCAATTTGTCTGTGCGTCGCGCGTTCCGCTCGTCATTGTGGGACCACGTGACGAGGTCGGTGGCTGTTCCGTCCTCCTCCCCTCCTCCCCCCTCCCGTCACGTTGGACAAACAGCCTGCTGTAGCCACCATTCAAGGTCACCTTGACCTCTGACAGGGCGCATGTCCCGTCAAAGCCCCTCCTTACGTCATAATGAGAAACGCCGCTCTTTTCTACTTCACGGAAAGGGCCGAGGGCCGCCGGAGTTTGCCGAAGGGGATACGAGAGGTGGGAGACTGTTGACTTGAAACATCAGACGGGGGTGGGGTTTGTGGAGGGGGAAATGTAAATAGGAGGTTGAAAAAGCTCTGATGTGAGGCGAACCGCGGAATTATCGATGAAATACAAATTTAATGACCGGTTGAAACGAGCAGACGATGCACCTGCGTTTGGACAGGGAGGAAAACGTTACTTTTATTAAAGGGACCCAAAAGCAAGAGGCCTCATCTAAAACATTTGGAAACTATAAGACACATAAAATAGAAATATATCCCAAAAGTACTGCTGAGGCCAGTGGTATAAAGTTCGAGTAAAGTTTTATAAGCCTGGCTGACATGAAATAGTTCAAACTCTAGCTCTCACCTAAGAATTCTATATGGGATGGTTATACAAATCCATTTGTTTGAAAACAAATCATACCTCTGAGCATCTGCATCAATTGAATGAGCAGGGCAGACATGTCTGTAATGGAGAAGTTAGGCTACGAATGCCCTATAGTTATACTACAAACGCTAGTGCCAGCCTGGGTGCTGCTGCCGCTTCGTTTGAGGCCACATCGCACTTCCACAAGGGGATATTTTACCCCATTCAGACCCCACAGCAATGCGAAGAATCTAGGCGAACCGAATCAGCAATTATATTTCCTGTCTGACTCGCACAAGTATTCATAGTCTAATATTGGGCTCATTCTAAAATTTGTTTTTTTCCAGGGGTTCTGGATTGGGGGGGGGGGGGCAATGTCGCATGTCAAATTTAAAACACACCCATGTCGCATGTCTTTGTCGCTTATTTATCCCAATGTCGCATGTCGAAGTTAGGAAATACCCATGTCGCATGTCACTATGTTTTTGGCCCTCCTTGTCATGTCGTTAAGCCCCCATGTCGCATGTCGAATTTAAGAATTGCCCCTGTTGCCGTGTCGAATTTAGTGGTCAACCCCCATTTTCCAAACACAAAACCATTGACAGATGTATTATACCCTTTACAGACGATTCCTAAAATTGGCTTATAATGAATGTTCAATAGAGGTACAATGCCCCTTCTGAGGCTAGTCTGTAAAAGGTTTTATTATGGATCGACATATAATAATAAGTTAGCCACGTGTATACTTTTTGGCTCACAGGGATAGATATTAACATAGAGCTCCCAGCCATTCGATGTGATTTCTTATCACGATGGAGGGAATCATATATATATATATATATATATATATATATATATATATAATTATTGCATGGAGCGGGGTGAAAAACATGTTATGTATACGCTCATACCGGAGTAATGGACCCAGAGTCATACATAAACATGTGTTTTGGTGTGCTAGACTTATAATGTTAGATCTTGAAGCATGAGACAAGAGTGTGTCAATAATTCTGATGTTTGACAAAGGAATCGTTATTGTTGTGGATTGAATAAATCGCATTTACAGGGTTATGACCTGCAGCAATCATGTTTGGATTTTGTTATGTTATATGTGAGAGATGCCTGACTGTTACTAAAAAGGCCTATATGTGCTAAAACACTGCAATTACAAACATGCACTAATGCTACACGAGCAATTTGTTCCCATTTGTTCGTATGTTGTATGCAATCAAATATAGATTTAGAACATTACAACCGAGTCAATGATTTTAATCTCTTGCTGTTTCAATGGTTTTCATTATGCGACTGTCGCATAAAGGCAATAGACTCTGTTCCAGACCTCGCGCGGCCGTCACGGTACAGTGGAGGTAGGACAAACAAACCCACGTGGTGGGTGGAGCGCGGCCCCTGATTGGTGGAGGGGTATTACATAATGCTGATAAGGCCTCTGAGGACCCTCCCCATTGGCTAACAATAAAATCTAAACTTTTAATAAGGAAAAATGTTTATAAAATACAAGGCTTATGTTTACAGTTATAATTCACACACCAATGAAAAGACCAAGTTCTGAACTATGCAGCTATTGTTATTGCATTCTTCAAACCTTTCTGTATAAAAAGTTGCAGCTAGTTGAAAGTGATCAATTTAAACATGCTCAAAGAGAAAATAACCCCAGGCTTGTCCGACCTGTACCTCTGGAGCTGAGTTTTACACTAGGTGGCGTGGTCTGGAATCTCATTTATTGCTATTGCAATACTCCCTAGCCTAGTTACCACAACGGCAATATCGCTGTTGCAATAGGCATTGCTATATGAATTGCAGCTATTCTATTTATCTTATCTAAAATTGTAGACCTAATTTTGTTTAAATATGGTAATATTCTTAGATCAAAGAAAGTGTTTTAATATATCTATGTTGCAAAGGAAGGAATTCTTCAACGGGCCAGTGGGCATAAAAAGGCACGACAAGAAGGAGTCATCGCACCCCCCCCCCTCCCTCCCTGAATACACACATTTGGCTAGTAAAGGGACTAAGGGTAAATGAATAGAACTGTGTTTACTATTGGTGAGACTATCCCATGCCGCCCCTTTCCTAAGAAAAAACAAATCACTTAGAAAAGGCCAAATCTAGATTGATTCCGTTTTTTTAAAGAAGTTTCTCGTTTACATGGGTATCAGTGTATTGGTTTTAGTCTCAATTTACATGAGGGTGTATTCACGTTTTGTGGATATCCAAATGCCTTAGAAAATATATGTCGTTTGCTAAATGCCTTCTCCCGTATTTACAGGTCACCATTTTGGAAAAAACCCATAATATTATCCTTCTCAAAAACATTTCTGAATAGGTCCTCCTGAAGGTTTTTGGTTTCTCCTTCCACATTGTTGGCTCCTTAATTGTAAGAAGTGTTTTTGTTTTGCGGTTTTCGAGTTGAAGCGTACTATTTTACTTGAAAATTGAGCATACTGGACAACGCAAATGATATTGGTAAAACCGTGAATAGGCTTACGTGTAACTACGAAAAATATTTCTTATATATTTATGATTCAGTAGCGGGTTTAGGGGGGAGTCGCGGAGATTAGATTTAGTTATTTAATGTAATATTCCGGGGAAAAGGGGAGTGTGTCCATTCTTTCTATTAACGTGCCTCACCTTTTCAAAAAGCTGGATCCGCACTCTGACTGTCTAACATCACTTAGATCTATATGAACCTTGATATTGAGCAGTAGCTCTCTCCCAGATACACGGCTACAAGGAAAATAAGATGTATGCTTTGAATTTGAAGGGCGTTTTGGTTGCTAATCCATCGTGATCTGTTGGCTAACCCTTTAACCACCACTACACACACCCAACTACGGCGAATTGACAACAGACACGTGTCGGTTTAACTGCTTGTACCCCGCAGGTTGGCTTATAGTCCTCTTACACGTGTCTGACACACGCCAGGAATCAGTCAAGTTAAAGGTCATTAGGTGTACTAACGTTTATAGTTGATTTGTCAATTTCAACTTAACTCATCCATATGGTTATATATTTTTTAAATATCACCTAAATTTACCCAGTATCACATGTAGGATATAGTCATACCCTTACATAAATATCTTAAGCGAATTCAGTTTCTTAGTAATCTGTTTAGCAAACCAGAACGTTTTGTCCTACATGTAGGCCCTAAACTTTGCAGCTAGATAAGCATATATGCCTACTAGGTGATAAAGTGATTGTCATATGTGACCCGATCTGACATAATGAGTCGCAAGTCGCGGAGATACGAATTTGAGTTAGTAAGATATGTTCCTCACCTCGAAAAGAGCTTCATTTTGATACCAAGATTGTGTTCGTACGATGATTAGGGCCAAAGTTAGGTTTTTCCCTATACGCGGTAGGCTGGAAACTTGATTCTGAGAAAAACGCGTTTGAAGTTTTTATGTGCGGTTTTGGTTAGACTCGGTCGGAATTCCTTGGATACCACTAGAAGTTTATCTCCCACCGACTTGAGACTTGGAATATACATTCTAGACTAGTTGAACTACAAAATACTGTGAAGTCATGCTTTAGAAATGGAAACTTTAATCATGCCGGCCTTGTAAAGATAGAGTACAATTCCTGTAAATCTGCACCTGAAAATGAAAAACTGAAGCAAGAGGGCAAGCTCAAACAGTCACAATACCTGTTCTAGAAGGCTGAATTGAAGTCACAACGACTTGTAAAGAGTCTATGGGAATGTTCAAGTGTATTTCAGCCTGTTTTGCCATAAATAATAAGTGTCATAGTTCCAGGTAAGTTGGATAAAAGTTCCATAAAGTTGAAAGATCACAAAACGTCAGTAAACTGTGAGTCTAAAACAACTCAAAAGGCACAAAAGTACCAATAAAATATTAAAATTCGAACTATATACAGGTATTCTAGTCTATGATTCTAGTTGCTAGAGGATGTAGACCGACCACGCCCCCGCCCCCGACTTTGGCTGCGTTTACGTTTGGGTGGGGGAGTGATCTCAGGGGAAGTGTCTGAGTCTGAGTCTGTTTCCATTTCACGTCGCATTTGGGCTGCTGTCTCTCTGTCTGAGTCCTCTGAGCCCGAGTCAGGGGTTTTTCCTCGACCCCGACCGCGACCTCGACCCCGACCTCGCCCCCGACCTCGGCCTCGCCCCCGACCTCGCCCCCTTCCTCTACCACGTCCCCTTCCTCGCGCCTCCTCCTCCTCCTCCTCCTCCCCTGCATCTCCACCTCCACCTGCTCCTGAGGGCCCTGGACCTGGATCTGGCGATGGGTCCCGCCGCCTTGGTGCCTCTGCTGCAGGCTCAGGTTCCGTGGGCTTGGGGCACGTAATGTCTTTGGTTTCCTCTGTGCAGAAGTCTCTGATGTTTTTGAAGAGGTACCACTGCCAACGAAGGGGAAGCCCAGGGGAAGGTGTGGCCGGTGGTAGGACCTTTGGGACGGCTCCAGGGTCCACAGTGAGCACATCCACTTCCTCTGGCTCAGAGTCAATGTACTGTCGGACGGTTACCTTCCCGGGGCTGTTTGATGAGAAGATAAAGTGGTGATACTGCTTGATCCCTTTTATTGGCCGGGTGAACGGGGTCAGGAAGGCTTGCCAGTTATAGGTTGGGACAAAGACGGCCCCATCTTCTGACCCACACAGCTGAGGGATGTTGACTTCTTTTTGGGTGCTGTCCCGGACCGTCTTGGCTAGGTCAGCAAGGCAGGACACCTCGGCACGGCGAAACCGCTGCTTGAGGAGACCGAAGCACCAGTCGGGGGCAAACTTGGTGTGGCCGGTTATAAGAAAGTTCAGAGTGATCTGCTTATGCAGACCAGTCAGGACCCGCCACATGAGATAGCCAATCACGTACTTGTTCTTGTTTTGCCCACTGCAGTTGTCACAGTGGAGGTCAAGGAGGCGTTCACCGAGGGAGTAGTTGGCAAAGTAGTGGTGGAGGTAGGAGATGACAGCGTTTGAACCCTTGCTGCCGCAGTGGGACTCATCAATAAGATAGTTTACTTGACGGGGGATGGCTTCAGCACACACGCCAAAGATGCCTACTTTGCGTGGGACGAGGAAGTAGAGGGGCCCTGGCTGCATGGGGGAGGAGGGGAGGTGGACCTGCTGTGCGTAGTCGAAAGATACATGCACCCGGATGTCAGAGGAACAGGGAGTGTGTGGCCCGAGCGCCGGCCGGCCTGCCTCGGCATACGCCTGCTTGGCAGCGGTAGTCAGTTCCTGGTAGAACTCCCGTTCCTTGGCCACCACCTCCAGGTGCTTCTGCTGCTTCTTTAACTTTGCCTGCTTAACTACTTCGGGGAGGTTAGAGGAGTAGGAGATGTCACGGTTGTTCCTCTGACACTCCCAGCATAGGTCAGTCATGGGGCGAGAACACACAATACGGGGTAGCAACTGGCGCCAGAGGTTACGGAAGGTGGTGACGGCAACCTGACGGTGGGCGTCCCCGATGGCCTGTAGATAACGTTTATGCACATCTACCTTCCTTGTGCTGGAGGGGAGGAGGAGGATGTCGTCGCGTTTGTGCGTGGAGACTCGGCCGGGGAGGACGAGGGCATAGGTTTCGGCGTAGGAGTTGATGAAGTCGACCACACGGCGGATGTCTGCGAGGTCGAGGGAATGGGTGTTGGCGTTGCGTCCGCCTGACCTCTTAGTACGGGGTACGACCCCGTTCTCCCGATACCACTGGCTGATGGCGGTCATCTTGTTGATACTGCAGCTAAAAAACAAGAACACACAACTTACAATTGGAAATGGAATAATGTTGGACATACCAGGTTCGGTTACATAAAAATAATGTTTGGTTACATAAAATAATTATTGTGTACATGTTAATAAGTTACAGCAGGAGACAGGTTTAGGAACTACTTAGACAGAGAATGTTAGCTGCAGAGATGAATAATTACCTGTAGAGAAAGAGCAGGGTGTCCCGGCAGACCTTCCTGCCCCCGGCGGTGTAGTGGCTCCGTTGGTGCTGCCTGGCCCCCTTGCCCTTTTTCCCCTTCTTCCAGGTCGACAGCTGTACCGAGGTGTCAGTACAGGCACTTGTAACGCCCAACAGGAGCATGTCCTTCTCCCCTGGAATGGAAATCCGACACAGAACTTTAGTGATGTACGAGCGACTGACTTTGTGAAAAAAAAAAAAAAAAGTTTAAGAAAGTTTCATACATTACTCTCGGCTGGGTCTACCCCCGCGGTCACTGAGGTTACTTGGCCGAAAATCGTATGTCAATGCCACAGAGGAAAAGTTACAGCCTCCAGGAGGTCATACAGGTATTATAGATGACAAACTATCTTCATTTACGACGGTTAATAGGATGGTTATTGGCCGCACCTGGAGTCAGCTGGGCGACCTCCTGCCGTTTGTCCAGACGCTCTGCCGTTGAGAACTGGACACAACACGGGCCGTCGTTGTGGTACTTACACGAGCACCTAAACATGACGAAAGTCCACATTAATGTCAAAGATATGTGAGGGCACCCCTATAGATTGAATTAGGTTCATTAGATGGCCGCTAAGAACTTTTAATTAGGCCTGAGAGAGCATAACGGTCAAGGCCGTCCATCGTTCAAGTGCGAGACGCCATTAAGTAGGTCACGGCGGCATACTTTCAGCAAATGTCGATTTTGAACATAAAGACAGATAGAAACATGAAAATAATTACGGGATATCTTAGAAAACATGTTTGGGCAACTTCTGATGGCCGGACAGGTCTAACGGTTTGGTATTTATAGGAATTTTCAAACGACACAACTTGGGCAATTTCGATCGCAAGTCGCAAACAAGCATGGCCTACCTAAATTTCTGGCAACTGTGAATTTCCTCCTGCAGCAGTTGGTCCGTCGGATCAGTGATAACCAGGGGCTCATCCTCGTCCTCCTGTGACTCCTCAGCCTCCTCCAAATCCTCTATGTCCTTTTCCGACAGGGTAGCATCCTCCTCCCCCTCCGATAAGTCCCCATCGTCCTCGGCAAAGACGAAGTAATCCTCGACAAGTTCTCGCCATTGCTCGTCGTTGGCGCCGCCATGAAGATTAGTCCGAACAATTGTATTTAGCGCGGCTGCCACGGCCTCCTCACGTTCCTTGGGGGTAGCCATGTAATCCTAACAATGTTTGGATCCAAACTGCACTTGCAGTTCAAGAAATAACACGCTAATTAACACGTTAGGCCTCATTGAACGCGCACCTGCTTCTGTCGGTCGGACCTTTAAATTTTACAAACAGTGGCGCTTCCGGCACGCCGAGGGGGTCTCAGCCAATCAGAGCGCTCGGATCGCAACACGTGACCTCCTTGACAACGATTGTTTACGGCGACGGCTTTCGCGATCCGCCTTCTGATTGGTCCATCCCCGTCCCAATTCAAAATCCGACGATGCGATTGGCTAGAAGAGGTCCCGCGCTTTTCGGCGGTACCAAAAGTTCTTGGGTTGTCGACTCCTAAAAGCGGCTCGCAAGTCGGCAAAGTTGATAAAAATCGGCGTCTCAGGAGCCTTTTGTTTTAACTCACTGAAGCAGAAGAACGACTTTGGGGGCCATTCTAACACACTAAGAATATTAATTTCATCAAAATATTTTGGGAAATGAAAGTCCTGATATAAAAGATTAAGAAAATGCAAGAAAGTCATTTTCGATGGTGGGGCCGATTTCCGACTTCAGAGGCCCATATCTCAGTTTGACCGCGCGCGACTTGCGACTCATTTTGTCGGATCGGGTCACATATAGACTAGAATAGCCTGACCGACTGTGGATCCTTAATCTACGATTCTGTGAGATAATTTATCTCACTTCTAATTAGAAATTCATTTTATTGAACATAATTAACCATAGTATACTCTTCAAGTACATCTGGTTACATACTGATAACAAAGCCTTTTTTCACTGCTGCCTCTTTTGGTTTTAAACATGGCTCATATTTACATGCAGCTACTGATTACATACTGATTGAATGGCTCCACTTCCATTCCTGAATTATAGTCAACTCATCAAGATATCAAATACTGATTCCCAGGGGATGAGGTGAAAAAGAGCCGGACATCAAAGAGGCGACATCTAAAGGTGTTCACAATAATCAGCCTGCTTCTCCCCACCTGTATGTTGACCAATCACACACTCTCCCCCCAGACTGTCTCCAAGCACAATGTGCCCTTAACTCGGCCCTAATGAGACATACGGGCCGGTTATCTCTCATAGGGCCAGGTAATATTGACTAAAGGATGTAGTATTGACTCGGAGGTGGTATTAAAGGTGTAAAATTGACTTGGAGGTGTGGGGATACAAAGAGGGGCCGACGCTGTTCTCTACACCTTGCTGCTACCCTGAACTATCACAGGTTTCACTTTGCATGTCGAAAATAAATAAAGCGGCTGATCATTTGCACATCTGCCTGTTGGGTGATGTCCCTCTCTTGTGGGATGTCTGAGAGTTGGGTTTGTTGGAGAAGTGTCCACCACTGATGAATCATTATTCCCCGCCGGAACCCTGTATTAACCCTGTAATGTTTCAGCGGAGAATTGAGTGCATCCATGAAAGATATCAATTGTATACATATAGAATAAAGTATTAAAATAAAAAATACCCGCCAAACAAACAGAAAACAAAATATATACAGATTTTGTAACAAAACAGACCGGGGGGGGGGGGCGGGTGTCCATACCCATTCAATCCTAAACTTGCTCATGAAGGACATTTTTCCAAAAGTTCCTCTTTTCCATTCCACATTCTATTGTAAAAGCACTTATAAAAAGAGCAAGAAAATATTGACAACTTTCTCTTATAACTGCTGACCGACCCCCTTTTAAGTTTAAAAATCATTTGGAAATATAAGTAAAAAGTTCCACTTCGGGAAACTCGCATCCCCAACTGCCAAGCCTGTATACGGCGAGAGGTGTGAACGTCCCTTTACCTGCCGGGTTCTGGGTTATATATTCTTGTGTGTGGTGGTTTGCGTGGTGTCGAGGTATCAGGACGGTCGTCCCACCTGGCCGGCTGGGACTACCTGTGGGTACCATGTCAACACGGCGAGCTTAGGGGTTCTAAAGGTAACGTATACACCCCACATAAGGCACGTAAGGTAAACCAAACGTAACGTAACCCTAAACCCCAATACAAGTACCCCTTTACACCAAACACTGGTGGGTGGGGAGAGCGAGGGAGTGTGGCAATGGGTTGGTGGGTGGGGAACGCATCATCGATTGCAGATTATCATATCTTTTATAACATTCCATTGTCAGTCACAAAGATATTTCTTCATGGACATTGATGCGGTTGAATGGATGAATATGTCACTGGAAAATATAAATAGAATAGATAAGAAAGATAGCTTTTTAAGAACCAATATATATATAATTACTTAATTGTTAATAGATATGTTTGAAAACGAATTACGCTATACGTGTGCGTATTTTGAAATATATATGTATATATATATATGTATGTGCGCGCGCAGTTACATGTTGTCTAATAAGTAGTAATTGTCAAAAATCACATCGAAAAACATATGTGCGTTTTGTCAGAAATTGAGCAGAATTGTGAAAGAGGGAATATATTCCAACTTCAGCCACCCCGATACAAACTTTCCCTTCCCCTAGTCCCCCAGTCCCGCAAACCCTTCTCACCCCCAGCACGTCCCAAATCCCAGCCCTTAAAAAAAAACCTCCCCTAATCCGCTCCCCTCCCCACCGGTCAGGCCCGATCCGTAAGCCCGGTAACACATTCACGGAAACAGTTGGAGCCGTTTTGAACTGTCTTTGATGCCTTGAGAGTCCTACAAGACAAAGATTCAATTAAGGCGGCCCTAAAGAAGGGAGGGGCTGAGAGGGGCGTGGGTAAACAGGGCGGGGGACGGGCGGGGCCACGAGGAATTCTTTTGAGGTGGGAACAAAGAACGTGCGCCGCGTGACAAAATAAACAGTCTCACAAAACTCACCGCAAATGAATCCCTCCCACTCAAGGGCCGTTCACACCTTACGATTCATCCTGTTACGATAAGGGTTACGACAGCATCGGAACGGGATCTGAACACAAATTCAATTCCGATTTTGTTAAGATGCTTCCAACAGCCTTTCTAACACTATGAATTCCTACATGGGGTTCACACTATAATTCTGGTATAATGTTAAGATTCTATCTCAATCTACTGCCGATGCTGTCGTAACCCCAAATCGTAAGGGCAAAATTCGTAAGGTGTGAACCAGCCATTAACATTCAATTACCAAGTGTATTTCCGATAGCGGTTTTGTTGTGCTTTTGGGGTGTGCTATTTTTTTAAGACTACAATATGGAAGGGGGCTTTCCATAAAGTATGTACGAAAATTTGCGTACGTTCCTGTATAAATTCAATGCGTACTTTGGTCCAGTGGGGGGGGGGGGGGCTCTGAAATCTTTGAAAATGTGTGTACGTACTTGACGGAAATATGTTTCTAAAACAAAAAGAAAGATAATGCTCAAGGATCTCCATGTATTGTGTATGGTCATAGTTCGCTCAAAGATTGGCCAAACATTCATAATTTATTGTGACAAATGATGGACTATCGGAAAAAAAACCCATCGGAAGCAGTCTAAAAGACATTAAATTTTACATTCGATATCGTTAACCGCTTCATTTCTTATCCATCTGTATGCATCTAAACATCTAAACATTCTCGTAACGTCTCCTCTGTGCAACAGTTATTATCGTTTAAAAGCCTCGGCATAGGCTATATAATAAGATTACCCGTTTTCCAATTTCTTGAATATCCGCTCTGAAGGGATGGGTTGCGTGATGAGATCGCACAGTGGATCATCAATTTCAAGCAGACACTTAATGGGTGTCGTGCACATCGTCTTGTGTACGTCATTGTTTCCACCAGTGATTTTTTTAATTCTGGTTCAGAGGGACTTTTCCCAGCCCTTCCCCCAACCCATCGAAGTCGTAATGCATGCAGGGGCGGATCCAGTTGGGGGTCCATGAGGTTCAGAACTCCTATTTGGAAGGGGACTAAAACTTCAGATAGAGAAAAGAAAAACGCGACATTTTAGCTTTAACCTGCATCCGCCCCTGGGTCATAGTTCACGAGGCGGAGTATCTGAGTGTATGGGGCGG
Organism: Lepidonotus clava; assembly: GCA_936440205.1. Taxonomy (NCBI): domain Eukaryota; kingdom Metazoa; phylum Annelida; class Polychaeta; order Phyllodocida; family Polynoidae; genus Lepidonotus; species Lepidonotus clava. The sequence goes on along the minus strand of OW387136.1, from coordinate 48,309,350 downwards.
TCGTCAAATTTCACACGGACTCGGCAGACCCGGGGTCATCGACTTCTGTGGTCCGACCGAGTAAGGACTTCGGGGGGTCACCTGGGATAGTGGAGGGGCGAAATGTTGGGTTTCCCTGCGTTCCCATCTTTTGTTTATCATCAAAGGCTAGGCCCTGTATACATGTTCTGCTGGGGGTGGGGTGAGGTTCCCAAAGTGGAACATTTGCTTATATTTTCAATAAATTGAGCAGTAAAAGGCAGAACTTTTCTATATTTTCCTACTATCTCTAAGGGTATTTACATAGAATTTTGGAAGGAAAGGTGGAACTTTTGGGAAATTTCCCTTTGTCGAGAAGGGGGAGTGTGGCCAGGGGCGGATCCAGGGAAGGGGGGGGGGGGGAGGCGGACGGGCCTTGCCCCCCCCCCCCTCCCCTGTTAAATGATGTTTGTTGGGGGGCCCACCCCCACGTATACATTCATGTTTTTGCCCCCCTCCCCCTCTAGAGATTCCTGGATCCGCCCCTGGTGCCCCCCCCCCAACCTCCAACCCCCAACCCTTCCCTGTATACGGACCTAAGGCTAAACGGCAGAATATGCTCTTCCATAGAAAAGTGCTAATGTTGGCCATGGGCGTGAGACGAGCCTGCCACTGCCCGCTGAGTATAGAGCGGGAGGTAAGTTGGCTAGACGGGATGCCGGGTAGGATGGGGGTGGTAGGAGAGGGAGATATAGGGGGTGAGGGGGGCTAAGTGAAGTATCTGCTTGAGCCTTAGTCATCGAACCCAAAGTTAACAATATAACAGATACTCAGGACACGGTCACGTGACCACGTCTTTCATCCCCGTTTTGTCGGGGAATATGTTATCAGACACTGTTTGAATTTACAGTTACCGACACGAGTTCAATGTGTAAGGATTCACCGTTAAACGAAAATGTAACTAAACTGATTTTAGAATAAAGGGTTACATGCATGTAATTGATTTACGTACAAGAAGAGTCGCCTTTTTACCACTAAAAGATGTTTGTTGTAAAGTCATTATTCATTATAATCGTATTCGGAGTGGTAAGAAATTCATCTAGGCTATTTAATAAGTTTTCCAATAAAAAATGGAATTGCTGGTCCATGTATATTGCTAATACTACGAAAACGTTAAGGTGTCGAGTCCCACTGCATCACGGTAAGGATAAAATCCAACCACGGACTCAATAATCATAGCTATATGATTATATATCTTTGATCCAACTTACCCGAGAAAAGCATTAAAAAAAATACCTATTCAATTAATTTGTCTTCCAATCTAGTTCCGGTGAAACACTATATTGGTCCGCTTCTCTTGAACAGACAAGTCGGGACCGTCATATAAAAGAATATGTGCAAAGACACCACTGCCTGTATGCACTAGTTGTGTGCCGGGCCGGGTTCGGCAGGCACTATGGCAGCCGTTATCAAGTAAGTAGTATACGACGAGTGGGAAAATTCCCAGGTTTTCTTAATTGTAAAGGATGGGCAAAAGATTTGTGATTAGCTTAATGCATAATCATGATTCATATCCTGTGAATATTGGTTTAATAGTGATAAAGATTTTGGATAGTGCACGTGGATTTTCTTTTCCTTGCAACAGATATGGATCACTACTGATCGTATTGCCAGTATGTAGGCCTATATGACCATATGTATAGGACAAAATGTTATGTCCTATAGCACCGCTATTTTTAACTACTGTAGCCCCGCCAGTCGCTATTCAGGATTCTCTTTACCATTAATCGCTCTTCTTACCGTTTAATTATCTCGGTCACACCCATGAATTAACTCAATCCTCATCCCTCTCAGTGTTAACCCTCCTCTCTCCATTTACCGCCAGCCTCTCTTTCACCGCTCCCGGAAGTGGAATTGTCGTCTGCTCATTGATCCACTCTCCAAGCCGATCTCCCCTCTCCCCCGCCCCCACCTTCCCTCCCGTCCAGCCCTGCTCCGCTCCGAGCTGGTCGTAGATTCAGCTGTGCAGGTGTTCAGCTCGAAGCGCCACCTCGTATTGACCGGACACACTAACGAGAGACGCCGGCCGGGTGCAGGAGGGCTGGTGGGAGGTGGGGAGGCTTTTACTGGAGGGAGGGGAGTGGGGGAGGGTGTGGTCGGGCGGTCTCTGATCGTCTTTACTAAGGATGCGCCAAGACAGATCGTTGTTTCTTCCTTAAACTTAGAAACCCATATATAGGCCTACAGCATAACAGATGAAATGCGCATGGTTGATCCATGAACAGGGTGGATCCAGATATTTTCCAAAGGGGGGCTCACTATTACAAAAATCTTCTCCGGATATTCCAGGGCCAGGAATTGTACATTTAAATATGTTATATTTGACCAAAATTGTGGATGAATAGGTGTACATGTATACCGAAAGCACACATCTATATACCTCACTAGATTATTGCATAAACGTATATATGTTTGATAGTTATAATTTGTCGGCATTTTTGACTGATGATACTAAATATGCGTGATGTCTTTATAATATTTCAAAAATTTACATCCTATAATCATTGTCTAATGCATATTGCATGTAGGCAATTCACAACAGATGTAAAGGAAAAGAAAACACTAGATAACCTATTGTTGGCCTAACCCTCCCGTGTCTTGGGCGGATTAAGTGTGTGCGCATGTGCGGTGAGCGAAGTAGTGTGTCGGTGGAGAACTAGGTGGCGCTGACACGGATCACGTGGTATTATTTGGTTACCCGCCGGTCCTTAAAAAAACGTCCTCCCGACGATTGAAAAACGCCACTAGAGCTCTGCAAAAACACCCCCGACAGGAAAAGGGCCACCACACGCCCGGAAGTAATCACACGTGCGCCTGCGCAGTGATCGACTGCCGGGGGCCTCACCTAACGGTTATACTTGTTGATAAACGCCCTTAGAGCCCTGGTCCTGCTTTGAGAGGACAATCGATGTGCCACAATGATAGGTGAGTGGTTAAACACCGCCTCATTGGCCAAATATACCCACTGCTGTAGGCTAAAGATTGACATAAAGCTAATTATCTATGGTCTCGTATTGGCTATTAGGCTGGGATAAGAAAAATGTAATGTGTTTAAGAACCTCCAAACAGAGTTGCATGTGCGTCTTGGTGTGTTAGATTATCCTTTTTTCCATTCAACAAATTGACCTGAAAGGGTCTGAGCCGTCGCTTTCCCTACCCGCAGCGGCAGCCGCATCAGACCCATCAATACATTTTCTTATAATTCAAAACCAACAACTGGCCAATCATTAACCAACTAACACTGACTAAGGAGGCACGAAGGTCAAATAACAATATCTGAAAATGAAGGCTTCTTACCCTTCTTACAAAAACTAAAGGAACATTGTGGATAACCTCTCTCCAAAGAGAGAGGTTTGAGCTTGTTTTGTTCATTGTGACGTTGAGAACCAACCTGACGTTCTCCCCACACTCAGAAGACAGATATTAGTCGATCACAACACCAACATTATGTATGAGGACGGAATCCTGACTACACTCTAAATATTTTTTTTCTATCATTGTTTAAATGTATGTATTTTGTATTTAAACAATTATCTTATAACTTATTCCTGGTGTAAGCCACGTGTGATTTTGGTTTAGGCCTGATGTGAATTCAGTTATTACAAAATTATGTTAAAAGTTATGTATGGTGATTAAAAGGTCACTTATGAGCTATAAGAATAGGGAGGGCACGGGGGGAACTTAAAGCTTATTAGCTTTGTAATTCATTGTATACAGATAAATTTCTATTTGTGAATACTGATACAGAATGCAAGCAAAGATTCGTGTTGTTCGTCACATGATCACCATGAAGATGACATTCCCAAAGAGACAGACGTGCAAAATCTGACAAGCTATAATCTATTCCCACCTGTGGTCAGAAAGCAATTTTATCTTAATAACACATTTCGAATGAAAGGAGAGACAAAAAGGATAGTTGTGTACCCCTTTAGATAAGTTAAATGAAATCTTTGGTCAGGAAAAGAAGGTCAAGATGACCAATACCTGACTCATTATATTTAACACTTTGCATTACATGATTCATAGGAATTCATGACTAAAAGGTTGGATGCTCAGAGCTGATGAACCAACTAATGGCAAATTGGTTGTACAGGTATCAGTCATTTTGGCTGACAAAATCCATCCCTTATGATTAACCTTTTTATCATGACAGTATAACCATTGGGAGACATGGACTTACAATAACATGCTCATTTCAACCCTGTCAATTAACTTACAAATCAAAAACGTCAATCTCTAATGACATAAGTAATTTTCAGAAAGTCATAAGCAATATCTTTTCAAAAAGGGAAAATTTCTCAAAATATATACATGATCGCAAAACATATTTTTACTCCTATACTTATTTGTACATTGTAAATAAGCGCGTGATATAGCGTGTGTCAGTTAACTGTTCAGCTCAAAGAACACATTTCTTTCCCATTGACTTCGAAGGTAAGCATACTATGCTAAACTTTTAATTATCTTTAATTTACATATAATGGACTAGTTAACCCTAACAAGCGGTAGCGATGCAAAATGACAAGATAGGGGAGTAGTCACTGGCTTAATATCCTAGGGACAGGGTGGTCATACATTCTGTTGACCTATATATATTCTGTTTGTTTATACCTTAATTCAGTATTACTTAATGATGTTATTGAATGACAGTGGTTTGATTGGACAGTGATTGTTTTGTTTAGAAGTAAAGCTTCAGGAACAGCAAAAACAATACACGATAGATAGCAATTAGTAAATTTGAAAGTGCATGGTCAAATTTTCCGAAAACTGAATTTTTGGTGGAGTAAAGTCTTGTCCACCCTCACATGAGTGAGTGAAAGAATTAACCTCCCCCCACCCACCCCAAATAGACGGCCCCAATCAGGACTTTTAAAGCCAATAAGCCCTTCTGCCCACGGTAAGCTAATACACATCAGAACTGTGAAGTGACCCTCTCCCCCAAGTATGTGAACAGCCTCCTACCTATACACATGTTACATCCATAACCACGAGAACAAACCCCACTACCATCTCATTCGGTGTTTCCCACTCTCTCAATATTGGGTTTGATTCTATCTTTTTCAGGCCTTCACTTTTTTCTTGCCCTTTCATTTACCTTTCATAGTCCTTGTTTGCCGAGAACCAGGGCTGGCTTACCTTGGGGTGGTGGGTGGGGTGGTGGAGGCCTGTGGCTAAGTTCGTATTTAATATTCCAGGGTGGTGGTCGGGGACCAATATTTGCGGGGTAATTGTAACTTGGTGCAGACAACTGGCACCTTTCCCTCCTTACCTATTTACATAAATATTGGAGGTGGGTGCAACTCATTTAAATCTCCTTTTGAAACATTCTAGTCTGCAAATCGATTTTGGATCTTTTGTTGGCAAATTAATTCCAACCAGCTGCTATAAGTGGATATTAGGGCCTATTCTGGAAGGAAGTGCTTCATATGTCTCATTTCATTGTACTGGCCGGATGCAACGATCAAAGAAAGTGAAAATGATTGTTGTGCCTCAAGAGAAGCATAATGAACATGCGCGTTACACGGAAGTAAATTACAGTATGATGTGTCCTCCAAGCAGTCCAAATGATACAGGAAAAACTATACAACTTGGGATACAATGCAGGGTACAATGCTTGACGCACTAGATGCAGAAAAGTTCTTTTTATAAAATGGTATTAAACCAGAAAATTAATGAGTCAAAAAGCCCATTCTGCTAAAGGTACCGTAATAAATAACCATCGATACATTGAAAGACAATCCCTCTTTATCTTCCCCATAGAGACTCGTAATTTGTCGTTGATGGGGTTTAAATACGTGTGACACGTGATGTCACGTGTAGGCACGTGACCTGGTGACGTCAATGTGACGTAGTTCACGTCCAGTTTACGACATTGGGCCTTCAAAAGCATCTGTCATTTCTTTACCTTGAGATTATCAGACATACAACAGTTTGAACCGTTCCCAAATTATCCCTCTCCAATATGCATGGAGTGCGCGTGCACACAGGAACCCGCCCAACACCCCTGACTTCCTGTGGTGTTTTTTGTGCGTTAACATATCCCCTTATTGTATGTCGACAATAGGCACGAGCATGCGCAAACAGCGCCACGCGCTACCACCGGAAGACGCAGCAGGGCACGACCAAGATGGCGGCGGTGGTGGTCTTGGTAACCCAGAGTGTGTGGAGTTTAACCAGAAGTCAACAGAAGATTGAGAGGGTCAACATGGACAGGTATTCAGAGACCATGCACGCCCGGGGAGAAGGAGGGAAGGGGGAGGGGGTGAGGGGGGGGGATGTCAACTTGTCAAACAGATGAGAGGGGAAACGGAAAAGATGGATAATGAAGACAAGAATCTCTTTATTTAGGCATAGGAGAAAAGTTGTACAAAGTCGTTACGCCTGTAGGAAAACCTGGAACTGCCTTTTGTTCATTGGTTGAAAAATATGCCCATACAATTATCACTTTTTAAAACTACATACACTGAAAACCCAGCCTCGTCAAAAAGTCGTCAGTTTGACAAGTTTAGCCTTGTCAAAGTGACGATGGCAAAACCAACGAGTTTACAGTTGCCACCTCGTCAAAAACTCGTCAGAAATATCTTAAGTGGTCAAAAACTCGTCAGATTTCCATTGAATTATCAGGTCATGATGCAGCCATTGGTCAAGCTGCTGCCCCTCGTTGTCCAACCTGCCCACTACAAGGAACGACCCAACCCTTCCTTATTTAAGTACCAAATATGAAAAACATTATTGCAGGTGCTTCCATATTGTACTATGGAGTTTTTCAACTGCATTTTATTTTACATCATGGGCTGTCAGTCTTACCTAGTCTTAAACCTTTTGTCCAGACAAAAAAGGTGTTCTCACGAAACGTTTTTTTTTCATTGAGTGGATAAATACAAACATAATTATTTATATATAAATTTTTACTTTTCCTCAGTATTCATTATGTTATTATATTGTTATTTTTACTAGAGTTTTAGAATAACACTTAATAAGGATAAATAAGAGCACACTTTTGCACATTTATTAGCCTTCAATCAGAAATACTAACTGGAGCGCCCCCTATGAAATAACCAGGATGGTGACGAGTTTTTGACAAGTTATTGACCAGGAGATAATTTAAAACTCGTCAAAAACTCTAAAAGTGGCTTGACGAGGCTAAGCTCGTCAAATTGACCAGTTTTTGACGAGTTTAGGGCCTTCTTGGTTTTCAGTGTAGGCCTACCATAATTAAAACATTGTTGTTTTTATTGGTTTTCCCTGGTTTGGAAAGTTATTACAAAGATTATGAAGTATTTGCACTACATATTACATGTCATTTATATCCTACACTTTGCACGGTATTTGGAACTAATGGTTACAGTACAAAACAATAGTAAAGATATATCATCCACATATATTATTTACATGTGACAATTGCAAGGCAACCATTAAAGTTCTTACGTGATTGTTATTTGAAGGCCAAAAACATACCAAGCCCTCTTCATTAAATGTGTGTATTTGATCATTGAAAAGATAGAAAAGAGTAATGCACAACAGGGGCAGATTCAGGAATCTCTGGATCCGGGGGCGCCAATTTTACATTACAACATATAATATTTAATGCAAAAATCCGCCCCTGCACAAATACTCGGCTTACAGCTACACTTATTGACAGTGGAACTGTCATCTCATTGTAATAGTAAAACTATAGGGTAAGCAGAAATAGATTGATTTTACAAAAGAAAAATAGGAAAAGAACCTGTTTCCGTTTCAAAGTAAAGTCCCCACTCCATACGTATGGGGTAAAATACCTGGTGGCACGTGCCACCCATTCCCCGTGTCTCCTTGACGACGGACGCCCATCACCTGGAACAAAAGGCATGAGGTAAGTTGGTCGGGGGGGGGGGGGCTTCCCCTACCCCCTCACTTCTCTACAGGGGTGAGAGACACTTAAGTATGACAAAAGTGACTTGTATCACTCACCTATAATAACACTGTCATGTTTGCGGAAAACCCGAAAGCCAAAAACACACACCCGGCGTTCCCTTCCGCCCAACGGTAAACGGAGACAAATTTTGTCGTCTGCTTTTGTCGCGGTTTCAGTGTTGCGCGCGCCTCTCCACTCGAGTGCTGTTTGCCGGGAAACGCTTACAGTGACGTCATTATGGTACAACGACGTAGCGAGATGACGTCACAGCTCGCGGGAAGGCGCGGCGCGTCTCAGAGGTGAAAGGTCAAACCTGGGGAAGTACTTGTTGTGGAGAGGGGCAAACAGAGGGCTTTCACGACTAGGGTTTTGACTCAAGTCACAAAGTAACAGTAAGTAAAGTGACTTACTGCCTTTGTGTGACTATTTATTTACCCGCAATTGTTATTGAAGCAAATTACCCTCTGAAATAACTGACTCTGCCACTCCTCTTTTCAAAGCTTTTCAGGTACGAACCGTTTCTTTCTGTTTACCTTTTTTTGGAATGCAAAAGTCATGATGTTGACACCAAAGGGAGAGAAAATGAGTGTGCCTTTTTCGACTGAAATGAAACGTAAATTAAATAAATAACTTATAATACAACACATATCAATATTGGCCATATAATTTTCCCCTCGCCATCGATTCTGTATTATTTCTTAAATTCAATAACTGACATGAGGCCTTATAGAAATATCATATTAGGCATTCCGGCAAAGCTGCCAAATGGCATTGGGATAAAATAGCGAGAATGACATAGCTTGGGGGACTTTCTTAAATTTGACAGGCGCTCTGCATAGGGGCCCCTACCCCGCCCCCATTCATGCGACCAACCAGTATACTTAGATCTAGTGGAACTGCATCTTTTGTTATTGAATGCGTCCCAGCCACCGACATGACTGTATGGATACGACATTTTCATTGTTTCTATTTTGCATAGCCTGGACACAATATGTGGCAATCACATGCATGAGACTTTGGTGGTCCATTAAATTCAAGGTTTATCCTACGTATACGTATAGGCCTATATCATCCTATGAGTGGACCTTTTCCATGCATTAGTGCAGCGACTCCCGATTTCATACATCTGAAAAACTAACTTTGACCCACCCCCCTAAAAATTCAAAATCCAAGATCTGTCACTGATAGTTTTCATTTGCGTGGTACATTCAAGAACAAGTTTTCGGCGCCGATTTCATAAAATTTAACAAGTTTAACTTAGTCCAGAAGAATTAGCGCTTCAGCCACCGATCCGCTTCTGAACATTTCCCTCCGCTGACGACCGATTCAGGCCCTGCACGTGGCTAAACATACTCAGCCGTGTTCTCCACCCTAAACCCCTAGATCCCCGCCCCGGGTCCATCTCGACCCTAACCCCCTGCCGCCCCTGCTGATGGGATTAACCATGCTCGTTCAGGGCCACAATGAGATGAGACGCGGCCCGGCACGTGGATAATGAGGGGGCCGAGCGGGGTACCCTCTCCCCATATGGTGGTCGGAGAGGGGTAAATATCCCGAGGGGAGGGGGTGTTGTGATTAGGGGAGGAGTGGTCTGATCTCTGTCCTTATTACGCCCGAGGGGGAATATCATAGTCTCTGCGATAAATTGGATTATAAGAAACCATTTTGCAGCACCTCCGTTTAATCATCGTATGTATACATTTGGTCCTATTTGGAAGTTGAAAACCATTATAATTTGATTTTGCAATTTGTAATGTCTAGTCACAATTTAAGAAGGTCCCATATACTTTATCAGCAGTTTGCGCATGCAGTGCGAGCCGCACTATACAAGTAATAGACGTCTTGATCCCAGCAGTTTTAGAATGGGCACATTGCATGGAACACATATATCCCCATTCATTGATTCTGGCGCATTGCACATTCAGGGTGCCACACTAATGAAAACAAAAGGTTGTATTCATAAGATCAAAATATTTTTTGCGCGCGCGATGGAAACGCGCAGTTCTGCATGGCCTTGCTAAATGTGGGACTCCCTGTATGCATTCAATAAAGATTTGGCGATAATTATCGTGGATCAGAGCACTTCCATAAAACGCAAAAAAAGTATCGCCAAGGCATCACAGCAGTGTCGTGGCGATAATTTAGAAAATATTACGGTTTTAAAAATATATATATTCACAAAGATTAATATATCAAAATATATGTATGTGATCATGGAAGAATGCTATATAGTTTGAGTTTGAAACTTATATGGCGATAACAATTTTTGGTATCGCATCGTTTCTTACACAGGATTATCGCTAAAAAGTTTATGGAATGCCCCCCCCCCCCCTGTTTCTGTATATATGACACATGGGTCAAGACAGACCTACACAGTTGTCATGAAAATGTATCATTATTACTATGATAAACAATAAGTGGTCATACCGATGCCACCCATCCCCACCCATATAGATTTGTACAGAGGTAGATGGTTCTAATCTGTGGTCTCCGTCGTACTGTCTACCGGTTGTTTCAAAATCATGATTGACAGGTCTCCATGTAGAAATGCGGCAGAGTGGAGGTGGATTGACGAATGTAGGAATCGGTTGTGGATCCAGGATTTTTAAAGGATGAGGCTTGCTATTCAATATCTTTTTCATAAATGTGTTTTTAGCATAATTTTACATTAAAAATATATACAGATTTTACAGAAAAAGGGAGGGGTGCCTCCCAGTGCCTCCCCCTGGATCCACCAATGCATGGGGGTTGCGTCGGATCCAAAATCTCAAAAAGAGTGGTTGCGAGCATGTAATGAATGTTCTGACACTGCTCCGGCTTCACCTGACGTGTATACGACGTCGTTTATACTACAGATATTGTATAAACATCGCCTGTATAAGAGAAACAATATGCGCGACAGGATAAAATTCCCATTTATACTACCATGATCACGTGGATCACATGCAAACACGACCATCTTTAAATTCCCATTTCCATATGCTACTAAAGGCTGAATTCCACATACAGAAAGTGCGCTATATATCCAATATTGTTATATCTGCATGTTGAAGTCTGGGTTCTCCAATCAATGTTATATCTATATTAGTTCATATGAGTAGGTTATAAGAGGAATGATCCAATAACATATCCTCTTAGTTCAGATCTTTATTCTCTACTGTGTATACATACATGACTACTTATCCTTTCATTATGCGTGTGCATGCAGGGCCTTGGCGCCTGCCACCTTGAGCATGTAGTGACATGTGCTAGACCTATAATAGAGGTGTATGAAAGCTATGTATCTAGATAGTATTGATAATAAAAGATTACTCATTAGAATGAATATAATATGTAATATGGTGATATAACAATAATGTTGGTAAAGTATCCCGTCGATTATAATTATATTGGTTGCTGATATTACAAGTTATTCGCCGCGTGTCTAATCAATCCGCGCAACAATGTCGTGGATAATTATTGTGAAGCATATTAGTTATATAGGCAGCAGATTTTACATAATATTGCTAATATATACATATAACTCATACAACATAAGCGACATACGCAATCGAAGGCCAATCACTTGACGTCCCCCACCGCGTCGCCCATATCTAGGATGTACAATCAAGGCGACGTGCGTCAAATTCCTATTTCCCTATGCTTCTTACACCAATAAAATGCGTCGTGTACATGAATACAATTGAGTTAATTGACGCGATATTGTCACGTTAATAGTGGAGCCGATACATTGAGACGACGTGCATGTGTATGTATTTGTTAAATATTTGTCAAATTGACAAGTTGACCAAATCCAAAAAGAGAGGGATCCTGAAACATTTCTTCTGGCTGAGCGATTTTTATTTCTTCCTCCAGGGACTAAGTCGCTTCATTTTAAAGAATAATAGGCCTATAGCTAGCGTTCATATGCGTTACATTTATCCTGAACACCTTAGGGCTGTGTATCAGCAACAGAATAATGTTATTGAAAATATTATTCTTCCCTGATATGTCAATAAGATAATTGAAGACTGTACCCAAGATTTAACTATCTGAATTAATTTGATTTTGGATATCATACAGGGATTTTCCTTTGCACTGAGTTACTAGTGCCGGGTACTATTTGTCATAGCAACTAGCCCGGTGGGCCAGTGGAAATCTTTAAATTGCAAAATTATACTTAATATGGACAGGTGGAACTTTGATACAGGCTAGTCTAAAGATAGGACCACTAGCCCCGTGGACCAGTCGGAAAAAATTGTTCAGGAAAACCCGTTCTAGCAGGACAGCTTCACCTCCTCACGTCAGCTGGGCTGGAGCCGGTAGAGTGGCGCCCCCTGGTTTGCGAGCGGTCAGTTCAGGTAAATAACACTAGAGGGCCTTACCTTACAGCGCGCTGGAGCGCAGTTCCAAAATGTTACACTAGGTGTCACCACACACCGATTCTGGGCATTCTTTCCAGAGAATTATTTTTTCAAGAACTGCTTTTTCAGCTTTTAAATCTAATAGAGAACATCTTTAAATTCTACATGACGACATTTGTTTAAAACAATAATAGATTTTTTTTATACAAGCTTTCTTTGTTCACGAAGATGTTGTAGATATGTCATTGAAATATAATATTATTTTCCATGTTGTATGATCAGACGGGACGAGAGTACCAGTTGATATAGTTATCTCGAATAAAGATTTTTTTTTTAAAGTTTGGAAAATAGTCAATATGTTTATCTATTACATCGGGATAGAAGTTAGAAGTAAGAGAAAGAACTCTTTTACCCTGACCATGCCACCGGCCCCACACAAAATTTATATTTTAAGAAGGGCTATGAAAAAAAGTGCGTTTTTTTCATAATTATATAGAGGGAGTATGAAATATATATTTCACACTCCTTCTATATAATCATATTAAATAAGATATTATTTTTCCTCGGTTCTTTTTACCATAATTTCTTTCTATGATCCTCACCACTACTGCGCTTCTCGCTTCTCAAGTCTGTGTGTAAAGAACATCCATCCATTTAAAGAGCAAAGGCAGTACCAGTTATATTTCCTTCTTAGTTCTGCCGAAAATGCAAAAGAACTAATGGGTTTTCCCAATAAATACGTTTGTAATGTTACAAGTTCAGGAAATTCCTCCCTATACTTCTCTTGACCCTAATAACTAGATGAAACTGAGATTTCCATTCATTGATCTCAAGCAAATTTGGTGGTGGTGTGGCGCTTTTTTCAAGGAAATGATTTTTGAACTGCTCACTGTCTTTTATGTTTAGTCGAAAAATCTATAACAAAAGATTCTAGAGTAACGCTTCAGAACTTACTCCACAGTTCCATTATTATTTCAGTATCAACTTTTTAAATCCGGTGACCCTTTCTCTGCTACATTGATCATCAGATTGAAAGCGATGGAAGAACTTGTGTAAACAGGAATTCAGAAATAAAAAAAAATGTCTGCAAGGTGACCGTTAGAAGACCTCCAACGCTGAATAACTCCACGCATATTTTGCAGCAGCGATCTTGTTGGGAAAACTGACGCATTTCTACACTAATATGGTTGGATTTACACAAGTATGGAGATTGATTTTGGTGTGGATACAAAAGTCCTTTGAAGTCCGTTTCAGTTGATTAAGAATAAGCAGAGATGCCACTCCTGACTGCATGACGAAAAAGTGGGAAAAGTAGGAAACACTTTTCCTACTTTTATTCTAGAAGAAACAAGGAAGGAAATAACTTTTTGGAATAGATCTGACATTGAATTCATATTTAAATAGCCTGAAACTAACCCAATACATAAGAAAAATATACTTAAGTTAAAGTGATGTAGGAAAAATTAATTGCACAATCCAAAATCACCAAAAAGAAGGAAATCCTACAAAAGTAGGAAAAATGGCATCTCTGGAATAAGGCAATACATTGTGACGCCACCATAAAAATAGATCTTACAAATATTACCAAAAAGAAGTGACTCTAAGAAAATAAACTTAAAATACGGATACGGATGTTTATAGGTTTAAGTAGATGGTTACAAGGTATAGAGATGCCACTCATCAAACATGAAAAATATGGAACTCTGTGAAACTAACTTTCCGTATTTTAGGACGGAAACAGCCATGTAGTGAATATTTAAGAATGAAAGTTCTAATTATGAAATAATCACATTAGGCCTATATCCATGTAAAAAGATACTTTAATTCATTTACCTTAAATCAAATACAAAAATAATCTTCTGGAAATTAAAGATTTTTGAAAGTTTGTAATTGGGGCAACAAAATATGAATACGGAAATCCGTATTTGGACGGAAAAGTGGCATATCTGTTATATTTGTTTGCCATAATATTTGTTTTTGAAGAGTTTCATTTTTCTCACCAGGTGGCGCAACCGTGCCACTTCATTTATCCCTTAATGCTTTATGCATCATCTTCTCAAATCTTATTCGAAATAAAGACTAAGTTGTATCCTTTCCCGATAAGAGTATACAGAATATGAATCATTGTTCCTCACTCAGTAATCCTTGGAAATTATACCAATTATCTTTTAGATATATCTAGACTAAATGGACTTCCAAACTACATTGAAATTAAATAGCTAGTGAGCATGACATTAGAATCAGGGCGTTATACATCGACTAATATTCCCATACACTAATTGTGCAAAATTTAAAGTCTAAGTTTAGGAGTGGCACATACACCGTAATTTATGGTAAAAAACGTAATTTGCTGAGTGGTAACGAAAACTGTCAGCTATCTTTATCATTATGCCAAAAATAAATTGAATACCTCAAATATAAAAATGCACTTGGTTTCAACAGTAGTATTTCATAAGGGACACGGAATTTTCTTTCGTATCTTTATTTATAATATTTCTAATTTCATATTTACATATATATACATAATCCTTACACGTTCTGTACTATCCCAGTAACAAGTATTTTTGTATAATTATAAGCAAATATCAATACAAAGGCACACCATGAAAGCAGAAGCCCATAATGAGAACCATTCGAGAGGCATTGTATTTCTCAAATACAATTATCACCCTTCAGATCTACATTAATTAACAAGATGCAGTGTCTGTAAACGGACTTCTCGCAACTTAAAATTTTGATAAATTAGGCCTCCGTCTATTATGTGTACATTTATTACATCATGTTCGGAATGTTATTAATACCCTAAGTTATACAAACCAAACCAGTTCTATATGATTACAATAAGGCAATGTTCTTTGGGTTGAGGGGGACGGCATTATGGCTCAAGCTTGGCATTACATACTTATTTACCTCAGTAACTAACCCCCATAATATTACCAAAAAAAAACGATTTTCTATACTTTACAGAATTACCCAAGGTATAGACTAATTTCCGATATTTGCCCGTATGCGGCAAAGTTCCAACAATAACAAGGAGACTAAAAGACACTTCGTACATTTAAGGCATTGATTCACCCAAAATCTTTCACGTTGTAACGAGGTTAATGTATAATTCATTAAATTCGCTGATCTTTCATAATAAAATTATAGAAAAAAGAAGTAGAATAACAGTGGGGTACGGAGAATGTACGTATTAACATGAATAAAATCACAATTTAGCAGTAACATTCGTTGCTTTGAAGAGATAACAAGTTGCATTCATATAAACTTAGCCGCGGTTCCCGAGGACCTAACTTATTCTTATACCTGATCAGTGTCAGTGTTCTAGGTAAATCAATGACCAAGCTTTACCCAAAACAATGCAGTTGTGGTATTTTGCAGAATATTCTGGACCGATGTCTTAATTCCTAATTTAATGGGAATACAAAAATATCCTTATTGCGGAGAAATATACAAAAGATTTCAAGACGTTTGTCACATTTTCAAGTTCCAGGACTACTTTCATTTTTCAAAATTTTCAGTCTCTGTGGAGCCCTGAAAAAAGAATCCTGTTCTGTTTCAAACGAAAACTTTTATCAAGTAATATGTGTGCACGTGATATCTATAATATAGCAGTTGCTATGACTATGATTAACAATCTCAAATTCTAGTACATGTATCTTAATATACATTTCTTATCACATATTGCATATGGCGCTGGCAGGTGTCTTTGCAATGAAATAGCATAGACAGCTATCAAGTAAAACCTATCGTTTATATTTCGGAAATAATATAACCCCCCAAAAAACTTTATTAGGCGGTATACTAGCCCATTGGGTAAGCCCTATCATAACAGATGTCCATGAAGAGAATAAATTATATTCCCTCAAAAGTGAGGTTGAATATATACATCATTTGGAATGGAAATTGACCAGAAAGAAAAAATGCTGGTAATAATCAGATCTTGTTACACAGGTTTCCGTTTGCTTTAAACAAAGCGTTCAATGAGATATTCTTGCGGGATGCGTTATTGGCCCAATAACGTAAACTGATACAGTGGCCTTGACATAACAAGACACTTAAAAGATTCGGTAACATACAATAAATCGGAATATGATTTTTTCCGAAATCTTGTACCCCTACAATTTGATCAAATCGGTCATTTCATATCATACTTGATATCGTTTCTATGAATATCCCTGTACCCTTTTCTCTCACAACCTGTCCCTCTCCCTCCCCACACCCTCCCTCCTGTCCTCCTCTCCTCCGGCTCTCATTGCTCCCGCACTCTACACGTGAGTAGTTTCTGTACTGCAGCAGCCACTTGGTCGGCCCCAGCGGCCCAGCGAAAACCACCAGACTATTTTTGAGGCACAGGGCAGAGAAATCGTTTAATGCCGGTGCATGTATATAGTTTAAGACTTATTTACAGAGATGCCACTCTTTAAACATGAAAAATACGGAAAGTGTAAACATACTTTGTGGTACCTGAAATTTAATACAAAAACATTATTCTTCTCCAATTTAAGGGCTTTTTGAAAATTGTTGTCAAAGCAAAAAATACGGTAATCCGTATTTAGACGGACATGTGGCATCTCTGTATTTAGGCGGCGGAGGGTAATCGCTCTTCCAATAACTCCAACAAAGTGTCACAACTCGTCCCTGGCCCTCCACATCCCCTCCCCGCTCTCCTCTTCTTGCTCCAAATACTCCAGCACGATTTGATCATTCCCCCGGTAGCTCCAACAAGGTGTCACAACTCGTCCCTCTCCCTCCACGTCTCCTCTCCCTGTTCCTCCTCCTCCTCCTGCCGGTCCCGCTCCCAGCGCTCCTCCAGGGCCTCCATCACGGCGTCAAACCGCTCCTGCTGCTTCTGCACCCGTCGCCAGTCCTGCACAAACAAAACAAGTCAGTATACTGGCATTAGATCTATATCAGAAAGTATTACGATGCAAAAATCGCGCGTCAATGCCTCGTTCAATGTGCGCTTTAGTATGCGTAGAAAGCAAATTTCTGACCATTCCACCCCTCTTACTCAGGCATACAAGTCACGGAAAGGTCTTCTACAGAAAGGTATTATATGTTTATTAGGGCAAAATATTATAAATAAATCGGTAAAATGTAGAAAAGGTTCACATAGTTTCTTCTTATTTACAAAAATTGTTGAGACCCACTTTATCTTATAGAAAAAGATTTGCGTCTCGGATTTGGACGATTTGGAAAAAAATCAAAATCAAAAGCGGAATACCGCGGGAGCCTATTATTGCAAGCTACACAATACTCAAATACTCAGTGTCTGTAAAAAATTGCCAGAAAATTGCCAGAAAGCATATATACAATTACATTTTCTGAAAATTACTGACTTGTAAATCATTATGGCACAGCCCCAAATCCGGAAATCCAGAAAAAGGTAGGAAAACATGACATCTCTGACAATACTCACGGCGTCTGTGACCTTCTTGACCTCTCCTTGTGTCATCAACCCGTCACCGTCTGAGTCCAGAATGCTGAAAATCTGAACGGGTGTACAATGTCACAAGGGATTCAAATACTTGTCACTAGTACTATACATGTGCGTTAAGAAAGCGACGTCCTAAATGATTGCAGAAACTCTATTATTATCTTCATCTTCAAAAGCAGGTTATTATTATGCATGTTATTCTATTTGTCCATTAAATGCATCATCCAAACAAAGGATGGTAAGTAAAGATCTAAAACTTTGAATTTGAATTTGAATTTAGGTTTTAAGATGCTGTGAACATAGTGCAATTAATTGATTTTGAAATCTCCTTTAGAGGTGATGACGTGGTTAAGTCTGAAAACTTACATCCCTGTAAATGTATTACGCATTCGTCGATAACAATTAGCTTACACTAAGGATCATCTATATAAATGTAAAGAAAATTCTACGACAGGTCGACGGGTGACAATGAAACATACAGTGACACAACACACACCTGTTTTAAGGGTAACGTGTACCCGATGCCGGATCCCAACATGTCCGGGTCACGAGGCTGCAAGTAGAGAAATGGGAAATATATATTATATTGGTGTACTATATGTAATCGTAAAACATCGGTGAAAGATCATACCATATTTCTGTTGGAAGGTAAATGATAAATGATGTATGAATGTACATCATGAGAAACAGAAGAAGAAAAAAGATAAAGAAAAAAGAAAGAAAAGTGTCGCCATCTGTGTACATAATATTGAGCTGTTTTGATAACAGCAGAATCCGACGTCAACTAATCGGCCAAAGATTATACAGAATCGGTAGGTAATTGTCGGTCAATCGTTGATACTTGAAAATCTGGACGGTGGGTTTGGGGCTTAAGAGACCTCTTAGGGCAGACAAGACTAACGAGTCTGTGCTTTCTCTTTGGTCTGTGAGCTGCCTTTGGTCTGATATCAGAGATAAGGGTCAGGAAGTCACCGTCAGGAAGGTTATCTCTAATGACTACTTGTCTTATCTTCACCCATCAGACTTCTTATACCCGTAACTGTATATTGGGAGTAAGGGATTTGGCCTTATCTGTATACAGCTACTCGACATTCCTAGACGGACGGGAGGACGACTTAACCTACAGGAGGCGCTCAATCTCTACGCCATAGAGTATCCTCCTAACTTTTCCCCGTCCCATTATAAAATAGCCATTCTAATTCCACCCTAAAATACCTAGATTTTCCTAACTTTTCCCGGTCCCATAATATATTTCTCTGAAACAAACATTTCTATGTCAGGGGCGGATTTACGGGGTGAGGTCACTCTTTTTTTGGGGGGTCAAATATTAGGCACTGGGAGCTTTTCAATATGTACGTTCCCTTTTCTAAGATTCTTGGTTCCGCCCCTGTAACGCCGTGAAAAGTAATTTCTCACTAGTCAGTTGGCTCTAAGGACGGTTAGACGAGTCAAACAGAAGTTGTCGCCTTACCCCAGTGTTAATGTTGACGAATTTGTCCCACGTCAGATTCATATGGCGCGTAAAGTCCAAAAACTGGTCTCTGAAACAAACATAACAAACATTACACTAGGTGACACAAACAATCATCTTTCATGAAAATATCAGATCAGTAAGAGAAAGTTGCACAAAACAATTTATTATGTTACGATATCTAGTTCCGGAGTCATGCTAAATCGTTATATCTATGAACTTTATTAATACCTTTTGATCATACGAAAAAAAGATCAAGACTACTTGTAAAGGCTGGAGATGGATAAAAAATATAGAAATTGAAATGTTCATATGAGCACTTTTCGTGTCTTGGAATCTTTGTCTTGAAACATTATAGTAATTTCTTTTGTTAGAAAATGAGAATGAGAGAATGGCCCCTTCAAATATCACAAAATACAGGAATTGAATATCTGGTGTGACAATGGCCCATCTCAAAATGCCTAAGACCATCCCTGACTGTGCCTCACCTGACTGCGTTGACTGACTGAAGAACCTCCCCGAAGCCGATGAAGGAGATCTTGTCGAGGGTGAGTCGTGGATCGGGGACCGGGGCGCAGCGGGCCCGGTCCACCCGGTCGTTACGGTATGTGTCCCACCAGATGTTGATGGCCACGTTACGTGGGCCCGCCGACCGCACCTGGTGAATCCTATGGAGAAGATATCATTTCTTATTTTAAAAGGAGAGGGCTTTTATCTGAAAAAAATATTGCCCGTATGACTTTTCTTTGGTATTTTTTACAAACAGAATTTTACGTATTAAAAGAGAAAATGTTTTGATTTGAATGTCAGATTTTTACAGACTCAGGAGAAAGCTTCAAAAGGAGAAAGCTTCCAAAGACCAAAAAGAACCAGGCATGTATAATTGTTCTTTTTTCCCCATTTCAGATATTCTGTCAGATTTTAGTATGGACATAGAGTAACGATCAAATGGATGATTGTCGGTAACAAACCCGTTAAAATCAATTTCCTGTAAACCGAAACTGGAACGTAAACACTACATCAGGAGAAGACTATCTTAGTATCTATGTCACCTAATGTTTTCAGTGATAAAAGGCACACACTGACAGGTACTTACCATTTGTAGGGTATAAAGAGGCAGTCTCCGGCCTTCAGGCTCACGTGATAGTACTTCACCGACAACAACCCCTTGTACTTCTCGTAATCGACACTGTCAACCAAAAAGGAGTGTTAACTTAATAAATATCAATAACAGGAACAATCTATTGTGAAATTGCCTTAACTTTATGAAATTAACAGTTAATCGATATTTGGGAATTTTACATAGTTTCTTCCTTTGAAATTATTGTTTAATCCTTTTTGCTCTTATTATGATATTGTCAATGTGTTATAGTTTTTTATTTTTCCAATCGCACACTGTACAGAAATAAAGGCGTCAAGACAGACCTGAAGTTTTTCATTCCTAATTTTTTTTTTAGGATTTAATTTTGAAATAAACATAAAGTTTTCCCTTGATTTTCACTTTTATTTCACATTTACAAGGTACTAAAGGTGAAAGAATATTAATTTCATATAACGACATACTCACTTGTCAACGTCAATGTCGGAGTAGGCTCCTTCGGGATGATCAAAGAACACCTATATGGACATACATTGTAAGTATGAGTATACTGTCTTGTCTTTACAATAACAAAAATAAAATTGTGTTGGTTTTTATCAATATTATTATTGTGATACCGAACTACCCAAACGACAGGTGACCTAATAAAAAAAACCTTACAAAAAGTTAAAACGTATATATGTTCTTGTTATTTGCAAAAGCAAATATAGGACGTGGCGATGTGCTCGTAAGTTATGCCATTGAGTCTAAAGTTGAAACGTTTTAATTTCACTATCTTTGGTTATGAACGATGTTACAGTACATGTTAATGACCAATAATCGCAACAGGTAAATACTAATAGCTCTTTCCTTCTCATGTCTTAATTTCATAATATCATGGAATGCTGACGCTCAGCATACTACTTACCTTCTCTGCATACTTTTTGGGATCGACCATGACAAAGAACTTGTCGCCGTCATAGACACAGTTCATGTTATCCACTGAGTCAGTATGGACCACTGACTTGGTGCCACCCCCGCTGAACCACATGATCTAAACGAAAAGAGAAATATCTGTACTATTAGGAAAAACACTGTCTTATCATCAAATATTGCAACTTGACAACCCTAGCACGAATCATTGATCAGAACTTTTATATACCAAATAGTACACAAGAAGTACACATGAAATATGCAATAAATAGAAAAGATCCCTTGACCCAAAGTAAGGCCGTATGATCCAATATTCTGCAGACCCTGGTGCGTTTTTAATCAACAATGGGAAAGCCCTTCCTCCGGCTTTATTCTGCACCATAAATTTCTGTTATTTAATTTCAATCTCTCGTCCCCCTAATTTGTCCTTAAAATGAAAATGTAATATCAGTTCATATATGATGATAACATGTACGTATACATACCATTGACATTGAAAATAAAACTAGAATAGATTTATCCCTTTTTGATCAATTCAGTAAAATACACTAAAGTACATTATATCAAAGCTCTAGGAAATATTTAATTATGTATTTATGTAGACATTTCAAACTGTTATCTATACAATATACTTACAGCCTCGACAATGCTGCGTTCATAAAGGTCGGGACATTGCAAAGGGTGTGGAACGATCACATCCGGCCTTAAAATATAGGGGAATAAGGCGGTGAGTTTTCTTATATGTCTGTTGTCGTGCAGCTTTTTGCATTCCAAACTTTTATTTCGTTATGACTTTTTGACATTACATGAGAGTTAAAGGTTCTCTAGAGAATCTTCAATAGCGTGATAATATAATATTATTAAGTAGAAAATAAACTATATATGACACCACTGGTGTATGATATTTTTTTGGGAAATTAAGCACATCTTTATTTCCTTTTATTATTTTCTTCTTTTGGACAGGATCCACATTATCATGAATTTTCTTTTCTAGTTTGTGGCCTTTAAACATATAACGTATTCCGAGATAATAATTTGTGGTTTTATTTTACTCCTCAGTGCCTGCTATAATGTGATAGCGAGTATTACCATAATTTCGCATGGGGCGTGTTTTTTTCCTTTTGGTGTATCAAAAGTAGGTGCGCGTTCATCTCAAAAGGCACAACAATACTTGTGGTCTACTCTTAACAAGCCAGAAGCAAAGGATGAAAGTGTGATACTGGAAACGACGTGTGTAGGTATAGGCTGCATGTTTGTTATGGTGGAATTTTAGACTTCTGTAGATGGAGGGTTGTTTCTGTGTTAGGGAGAGTGGGTGTTGCCGCCTTTGTAACATGAAAGAGGGAGGGTCGGCAGTGCGGGAAAAGGTGTGCATGATTGCGTGCGTAGGTGGGCATGGGTTAGGGGCGGAGGTAAATCACAGGGTGGGGTGCAGCATCTTCTCAAGTCAAGGCCCCTGCCACCACTACGTACCGCTCTACCAGAACGCGGGAGCGTATAGGGGCCTGGTTTGCGAGGATGGGGTGCAGAGAATCCAAGAAGCGGAATTTAAAGGTTTATTTAAAAATAAAATAAATTTTCGTTTTTGAAATTGGGTCGAGACTTTTTTAAGCTTTTTACTTTTACATATTACGTTAGTACTATATGTGAATAATTTTCTTTTAAATTAACTATCTATATATTATAGTCAGCAATGCTTTATCTAGATATATATTGCCACTCTTCGGCGTGCAAATTGGAGCTAAGTAATATATGAGCCAAAAATTAATGTGGCGACGTGAGGGCATTTCTCGGACTATCTAATAAATGACACGGACGTCTCTAAATTGGACGCCAAAACTCATAGTCAAAATTTTTAAAAAGTGGATATGGCCATGTGTTAAACCTAACAAGCAACATGAGACACCCCCTTTGTGAGCCCCTGAAGTACGGGCGTGCGGGATGAGGGCGGTCAAATGCAGAGGTAAGCGACAGGTGTGCATCTGGGTTAAGGGGAGGATGCGCCTGCTCAAACTGTGAAAGCGCACCTGCATGCATCATGGATTCACGCCCAATAGGGTACGGACTAGGAGTAGGGGGATGGCCTTCGTAGTAGTAATAGTGCTTGAAAATCACTGTGAACATTTTGCAATAGCCCCATTAGAATTTTTGAGAATAAACTATAAAGATTGGCTTGTATTCCGGGCTTGTATTAAAACACTATTCCAACTCTAGGACGGCAAGATAGGCACAATTATCGTGTGTAAAACGTTCAAAGATCATTCATCGGGAGGGCTTTCTTTGTCATTCATTTTGTGTGTGTGGATGAAGCAGCATGATTAAGCCACCTGCTCCGTGGTCTTTTCTATTATAAACCAAAAAACAAGTAAAAAAAAAAAGCCCGTGGCAAAAAATAAAGTTGTGTGCAGGTACGGTAGGGTAGAAAGGAAGGGATCAAAGATAATAGTTAATGGCATATATCATGTTGTCAACAATGACAACATGATATACCATTAACTAGATTAACTAGAGGTTTTCCAAATAACAGTTATAGATTTTGTCTTTATTTAAATTTCATAAAATGGATAGGTAGTAAAGGGGATGTAAAAGAACTTCATTCTTCAAGGTAGGGTCAGCACCGGGGGTCTGCACTGTTTTTTTTTTTTTTGTCATTAAACCTCCCACATCTTAGGTCATCACTTACCCAAGATACTCAGGTACCCGATGCACCATGTATGTGTCAGCCTCTCTATAAGTCTCTATAAACTCTCTGAAATTGAGATCAAGAACTTCCTGCGTTCTGTTTTCTTTTTTCATTGTCTCCACAGTAACAAATTCATCTTCTGGTATTTCCAATCCCAGGAAATAATCATCTTTCTGCCAGAGTTCAAACGCAGGGGACGCCTTAGCTGCGCCCCTCATAATCAGAGGTTTTGACTTGAAAACATAGTTGTCAAAGAAGTCAGCTGTGGAGGGGAATCCTTCAACTTCCTCCACTTTGAGAAAGGGCTCTCCCACAAATCCGAATTTCCCCCGGTTCTCTGGGAGTGAGGCCGGGGCGGGGAGGGTGTCGTCACCGGGGGAGACGGCGAGGGAGGCCGTCAGGGCCACAACCACCCACACGGCCCCCGCCAGCCGGGGGGTAGGGGCCGCCATTGTCGGCCAACAAAGTGTCAGCAAAGGCCTTCTCTGTTGGACCTGCGTCCCCGCTGCACCTGGGCGCGTGGAGAGGGGCGTGAGGCCGGCATCCACGCCTTGAGATGCTGAGTTTGATGACGGAAAATAACAATCAGGGAGGATGGACGAGTGGCAGGTGCGCGCTGCTTCCGGCTTCACTCTCCCAACCGAGGTTGCGTCGCGAAAACCATTAAGAAATTCTAGACATCCGCTCGGAGAGCAACTAAGCCTCGTTCTCATCGCAGAATCATTTACATAACCTCGAAACGATTTTAAGAAGGTTTTACAGGGAAATGATCGACAGAAATAAAATTATGTGGACAAAACCGTGTTCGTTATTGAACTTGAATCCTTATGATTAATTCTGAACGTGAAATAACGCTTGTAGATGCTTAATTGAGGTGTAACTCGAATAATTTATTGAGGTATGCAAATGAGATGTAGAGTTTTGAACCCGTGCGCGTTAGCGGGAAAACCTGTAGCGGCTTCACGTGCGGACCGGCCATTTTGTTCGCCGCCTCGTACTTTATCATAGCAAGCCGGCCTAGAGCCAGTATTTCCCTCTTCTTTTCCTAGCCGTCTCGTTTCTGGTAAGTACAAGTTACGTTATCGCATTCGCCGTCGTGTAGCGGTCATTTTGGTGTATATTTTGTAAGCATGCACGGTGTGTTTTGGCTGCGCGCGGCTCAAAATGTTACGTGTTTACCAGGGGCCCTAAAAATGTCCATCTCTGAGCGGAGCTCTTTGTGACAACCCAACAATCCCGTGTGGAAACCGCGGCGTTTGTCGAGTTTTCATCCCCGGGGCTTGTTCCTCCGTGATCCTGACGATCTGGTGCACGGAACGGACCAAAAATGGGCGTGGGGACGCATTGTTTATCCGCGCAATGTGCTCATTTACGCTGCGACTCGTAGTAAATTCAAATATGACGGCACTCGGCCCGGCTTCATGGCGCATGTACCTGACCCACTTTTTGGTGGCGGGAACCAAACCATCTCGGCCTAGCTGGCCGGATTTAGTACTTTCACACTTTTTACAGACAGTTCCGCCCAGGCTCACCATCTCCCAGTAGTTGTCGTTTTTATTCGCTAATGATAGTTTTGGGGTTGGATTTGTTGTGGTTTGTGACTTAGGGATGCAGGGCTTGCCCAGGGAGGGGTACCCACCCCCTCCCCCTCCGACTTGGTGACGCTACCGGCGGCCCCGGCTTTGTTTGTAGGCCTAGCGTCAGTCACTGAGACTTTGTTCAGTTTGCCGCGTCACGAACAAAGACCCACGCCAAGCCGGGAACTACCCCCCACCCCCCTCAACACACACACCCTTACCCCCTGCCCCCTGCCCCTACTACTACCTGCTACGGACCCCTCCCCCCCTCCCCCACCTGCCCCTACTAAAGGGGCCCCCTCCCCCCCTGACCGCGTGGGTTCCCTACTAAAAGCCTCCAAGACCCACGCGCCGCATTCACATTACCACGCCGCTCCTCACACTTACAGAACCTGAATATCATTATTAACATAACCAGCCCTGGATTACGCCTGCACCTAATTAATATTACTTCATTTATTACCCTGGGAGGAGTCTCTAAAGCGCCGTGCATGGACTTAGCTGGATCTGCGAGCGGATTGTGATTGTTGAAGCCCGATATTTGAGGGTGCTTTGTTGAAAATACTGTGATTTACTTGAACGCGTGTTCGGACGTAAGTTCCCATTTGATCCATAGCTTTCCCATCACTGTTTTGCTTATTACACAACTATTATGTCAGATATTAGTGAATATATTTTATTAAGTAGTAATAACTTGGAGGTACCAGTTGATTATCTTCAAGATCCGAAATCGATAACATCCAAAATGTAAACAATGTCCATAGAGATTTCCCGCCATAACAAACTTTCATGTTTGGACTTTGATCATAAGTACAGAGATCTGAGTTTGTGCTTTTTCAAACTTTTAAGATAAATCGTTTGAGATTGATTCCCTTTCTCGTATCTTCACTTTCTGATCGAACTTTACTTAGCAAATGCGATCCCATCCCTTTAATTTGTGGAAACTTGGGGGGCTTGGACCTGTATTGAAAAGAAATTCACCATATTTTCAGTCTGGTAGTTCAAGGTTTCTTGCTGTTTAGTCTGGTAGTTCAAGGTTTCTTGCGGATATACCGGTTTCCTCTTGAGGTTTCCATCCTCTTGACTCTTCACGTGAAAGAATAGATAATCTGTACTTCCTCGGTCGCCTCGACTTCTGCATGACTGAATCAGTTTGATCGAGCCCATGTTGTTTAGCACTGCCTGTAAAACCATGATGCCTCAACCGAAAAGTTGTTGCTTTTCTTTTGGAGCTATTCGCTGTACCGTTCATACCGACTGCAGTTGACAATATTGTACTAAGTTGATCGTTTTTTTCCCCTCAATATTTTAATTGACTCGTCTCATATTTCAATGTTTTGATATATTTGGATCTTACAGATGAAAATGAAGTATAAACATGTTAAACTTCACTTAATTTCGTTCGATGAAAGAGTAAATAGTTTAAATTGTTGAATCAAATTGTAAAAAAATGTTTTTTGTTTTTGCAGCAGTGGTCATGGCGGAGAACGGTGAGACGGACGCCATGGACCAGGTGGAGGTTAAGGACGAAGTTAAGGACGAATCAAAGGACGAAACAGAAGAGACAGAAGAACACACAGAAGACTACCAGAAACTCATAGACTATGGAATCAACGCCAAGGTCGCCACAGAACTCGACAAAATATACAAATCAGGTACGAATTGTGTTTCAACAATTTGAATTCGTTTAAGATCTTGGGATACTAATTGAAGTCATTTTAGGCTGTAAGCGGTATATTCAAACTTAACAGCAGTTTATAAACATAAAGACAGAAACAATCCACTCTGTTCATCCTATCTAATCTAAGAAATATATATATGTACTAATGTAGTGGAAAAAACGGCAAAGAAAGTGGTAATCTGTAAACACGGTTATTTCCAGGACTTCTGTAAAAGATTTGACGTTACTGTCTATTTTGCTGGCTTCTGTAATTGAAACCCTTCAATTCATTATTTGGAAAACAAAATCAAATAAACTATTTCAAATATATATGGGATTGAAGAAATGAACTAACAGACCGTACTTTGTGTTTTTCAGAGTTGTTGTCTCACACAGACTTAGACGAGAGGGCGCTGGATGCCCTCAAAGAGTTCCCCCCAGATGGGGGCGTAGCAGTACTCAAACAGTTTGCTGAGAGCAATCTGGAACACGTGGGCAACAAGTCGGCGTACCTGTGTGGTGTCATGAAGACGTACCGACAAAAGAATAAAATGCCGGGAGGCGCGGACGGTGCTATAGGACCAAAGAAGGGACCCGACGAGGCCAAGCTCAAGGTAGGAAGTCTGAAGGATAAAAGAGTTTTTTCTTTCTTTTTCAAGAAGATTAATACTCGTTTAGTTTAAAATCTAATGGGTTTAGAAATCTTTATTTATCAGGCAAAAGCATCATAACAAAGAATTTCACCTCCGACTTTTTAAAAAGAGAATTTCAAGTGCTTCCAAAAGTATCAAGTAAAATGAAAATGGGTATGGTATGCTTAGTTAAAGGTAATTAACAATAAGGATCCAACCCTAATAAGACCTAGTTGTACTCCAATTACATATTCTTAGAGTGATATTGGGTTGACAATGAGCTGATGACGCTAACAATGGTACATTGTGTGCTAATATTGTGCATTTATTCTGTTGTAGGCGATCTTGGAGCGGACCGGGTATTCATTAGACGTCACGACGGGCCAAAGAAAGTATGGCGGGCCTCCCCCAGACTGGGACAGTACGAATCCACCTGGTGCCGGACACGAGGTACGGACGCTCATATGCATATTAATGTTATGATAATGGAAGAGCTGAGGAATGATGCCATCTTCGAGTTACTAGATTTTGGGAGGATGGGATGAAGGGTGAAAGGAAGATATATTCTCTAAGTGCAAAGATGAGATGGGAACGAACACCAATCTTGCTGATCAGTTGTCCATTGGCGGTTGTTTTAAATTAATCATAATGCAATATGTAACGGATATTTTAAATATTGTACATTTATATGTTTTGAAATGAAATTTAAGAGAATAAGTATATTTGTGAACCAAGACATGTTTCGTTGCCCCCAAAAAAACTGTTCCCAGAGAGTGCATATCTTCGCCATATTACTCATATAAGAACAAACAACTGTTATTTTGATGAGCACTAACCATCCTCCATCCCCTTTACCTTGCAGGTATTCGCAGGCAAGATCCCCAAAGACATTTTTGAGGACGAGCTGATCCCGCTGTTTGAGAAGTGCGGCACAATCTGGGACCTGCGGCTCATGATGGACCCGATGACGGGCCTCAACCGCGGCTTCTGCTTCGTCACCTTCACCGAGAAGGATGGCGCCACCGAGGCTGTTAAACAGGTACGCTGCGACTCGCGTTTTAAGTTTAAAGGCAGTGAAAAGGTCTAAAATTTGACAATTTCATAGAGAGTTGTCTTAAAAAGGTTTTGAATTGAATCTAATTTGAAAATAGTGTTTCTATCCTGATACAAAACTGAGCTTAATGTCAATTGTATGCTAGTCAAACTATAATGTGTCATATGATATAGGAAATTTATTTTCGTTTCTAACCAAGCATTGGCCTTTATTCTTGCAGCTCGACAATTATGAACTCAGGAAAGGCAAGCACTTGAAAGTGAACATCTCAGTGGCCAACCTCCGGCTCTTCGTAGGAAACATTCCAAAGAGCAAAAGCAAACAAGAAATCTTCGAAGAGTTCAAAAAAATCACAGAAGGTAAGCATTTATTGTACGATGAAATTTTGGCTGTCTTGGATTGAGTTGGTGGGAATCAAGTTCAGCAACATTTTGTGATGATTTATTTTCGAATCTCTGAATACAGTCGAACAGGAACAATATTGTTTGGGAAAGCTTTATGCATTAATGAAGTTTAATTGGGGAATATGTAGGTATTGTCAGTGGAAGTACATTTGATTGTTCATGCATTGGTATTTAGGATATTCTGTGTCTCTAACGAACATGTTGTTGCTTTTTCAGACGGTCTAACGGATGTCATCATATACAGTTCACCCGACGACCCTAAAAAGAAAAACAGAGGCTTTGCCTTCTTAGAATACGACACCCACAAATCGGCCTCCCTCGCCAAACGACGATTGTCAACGGGGCGGATAAAGGTCTGGGGGTGCGACATCATTGTCGACTGGGCAGATCCCATCGAGGAGCC
This sequence comes from Lepidonotus clava, assembly GCA_936440205.1. Lineage (NCBI taxonomy): Eukaryota > Metazoa > Annelida > Polychaeta > Phyllodocida > Polynoidae > Lepidonotus > Lepidonotus clava. The sequence goes on along the minus strand of OW387136.1, from coordinate 48,279,760 downwards.
TGATGACGACACAATGTCAAAGGTTAGTTAGAATTTAGTTTAATATCACATACCGATTTTAGACTTGAAATTGAGGGGTTTACCTTTTTAAAGAAGTCAAAGACTATTGTTTTCCAGTAATGTGTATGACATTATTTAAGGGAAAAGCGTTCAGTTCAGACCAGTTCAGTCTTTACCTTAGAAACTTGCCATATTAAATGCCAGTTCAGTCTTTATCTTAGGAACTTGCCATATTCAAAACCAGTCTTTATCTTAGGAACATGCCATAGTTAAGACCAGTTCAGCCTTTGCCTTAGGAACTTGCCACATTAAAGGCCAGTTCAGTCTATGCCTTAGGAACTTGCCATATTAAAGGCCAGTTCAGTCTATGCCTTAGGAACTTGTCATATTCAAAACCAGTCTTTATCTTAGGAACTTGTCATATTTAAGACCAGTTCAGTCTTTATCATTACATCACATCCATTTCTTTGTTGTGTTTCAGGTAAAGGTATTATACGTCCGGAACCTAAAGTCGGACATCACAGAAGAACAACTCAAAGAGAAGTTCGAGCCATACGGGAAAATAGAGCGGGTCAAGAAGATCAAAGACTACGGCTTCATCCACTTTGAGGAGCGCGACTGTGCCGTCAAGGCCATGGACGACCTCAACGGAAAGGTAGGGGGTCCCGGGATGAGAAAACGTCAACTTTTATCTGTTAAAAAAAGAATAAAAAAACAACTATGGACGGATAAATCGATTAAAATTTATTTAACTAATCAGATCTACAGAAAATGTTGTATGTATAAGCAAAAGGAAAGAAAAAAAGGAGTAGACAACCCTTGAATTCGTAATGGTTTTACTTCCAGTGCTGCCGATGATCTGATTAAAGTAATAGATAAACTGAAATATAATCCGCAATTTTTGGTAGACAGTTTACAAATGACAACACAATGATGCAATACCAAAATTTATACTTACCCACTGACTTACCATTTGCAGGCCCTCGGGGAAACAGAAATGCAAATATCATTAGCAAAACCTCCGTCAGAAAACCGACAAAAAGAGAAGCGGAAACGAGAGCAACAACAACGGATGATGATGATGGGCGGCCGTGGCTACGGGTGAGTAGATGATGCATGACGAATTGGGGACCGCAGTCCGACCATACACACCCACTACATACGACCATACCTCTTGCCCTTAAAACATTTCCCAAGTCCGACTAGCCCTAGCACTTTTGCGAAGTCTGCCCCGTGTCAAGAATCTTCCCTTCCTTATGGGGTGGGAGGGGGGATTGAATTGTTTTGTTTGAGTGAAAAAAGACTTACAATACATCGAGTTTTAATATATGCCTAATGCGTACGCACTTTGGGTACATAGAACATTTTGAGGGCGGAAATTGTCGTTAATGCTTTTGAGAAGAGCTAGGGAATAAGAATTGGGACCAAGCACCAACCTTAGGTAAGCCAAAATCAGATCTGCGATTTTCTTTATTTCTACAGTTTTCCCTTAGCAACAGTGGCTCATACCCCCCTGACCCCCCTTCCCCTCGTGTGGCGTTGTGTGGTGTGTGTTGGTTGAGACTTGACTCAATTTTCAACTTGAATTGTGATGTGTGTCTCGTCGAAGCTTTCTATGTCGCTTATAGTCGTAGATTGTTGTTGCTTCTCCTCTATTCGATTAAAGGTGTCATGTAGGGTGTGGGAAGGGAGGTTGGGATACTCCAAATGAAAAAAAATTGCATAAATGAAAAGTAACATGGGAGAAACTGTAAACAATGGGGGTAAATGAAATGTTAAATCTACGACTCGAGCGGCTTAGAAAACATGAAGAAATAACTAGGATATGAGAAGACGATAGAAGAGTAAACTAAAGCAAAATGTAATATTAAATTGAAAGCAAATCGAGACGAGTACCTTGTAGCCAGTGTTGAAATAACAATATTTTATATGAAGGAAAACCAGTACAGTGTCCTAAGACTGCCAGAACAAAGAACGTTATACAGAAGAATATGAATACAAACAAAAAGATAAGAAACAGGAATAGAAAAGTGCCAAGTACATGGCATGGCCCTAATAAGTAAAAGACTTGAAAGAAGTTTAGCGCGCTGCTGCTGTGAGTGTGGCCCCGCCCCCCAAACCAGGTGTAAGGACGGTGACTTTTCTCTGTGTGCAGAATGGACTACGACGACCCGTACTTCGCCCCTCCAGGCCCGCCCGGCCGGATGGGGCCCCCACCTCCGCCCGGCGGCCGAGGACGTATGATGAGACCGCCCCCTCCAGGACGGGGCGGCTTCAGGGGAGGTAGGTTCACCTCTTTGTAACAGCCAGAAAGTAGTAGCCGAGAGTGGGGTGGTCTGCCGCCCGACCCAATGTGCTGATGATGAGAGAGGAGTGATGGTGTCAGATGTCAGAGAGAGTCGCCCCCCCACCCAAAACGTGGCTGAGGTCGAAATCTGAAACAAAATGATGAGAAAATTGAATTTTCTTTGTGGCCGCCACTCGCCTATCTAACTACAGTAGTAGTGTCTTTCATAAAGAAATTATGATCATCATACATAGCGAATTGCATGAAATTTGATTTCATTCTAATCTACGTTGTGTGCGTGTGTGTATTTTCATAGCTAGTAACGTTCAGTTTTTTTTTTCATTATTCATTTTTACCATCCAAATTTCGTTCATAGTTTGGTTCCAAATTCAAACTGTTCACATTTAATCCATGTGTGTGGTTTGCTGTCAAAATTACAATAAGGAAAAGAGTCGTGAATGAACAAAAAAACAATCAAAAACCGTTTTTGGTTGGAGATGTAAACTTTCTCCACCCAAATATATCGAAATAAAAAGTCATTTTTACCGGAAAAAAAATTCACGCTCTTGACCCATTTTGGACAAATTTTGTTCCAGACTACGACTATGACTACTATGGTTATGGCGACTACCGCGGTGGTTATGCCGACCCTTACTACGATGACTACTATGGTTATGATGACTACTATGAAGGCTATGGGTACGGACCGGGACCGCGCGGCCGAGGCAGAGGCGGACCACCCCCTCCACCACCACCTGTAGGTGAATTTTCGTTTACAGTGTTTTCTGTTTAAACACTAAGGTATAGGTGAGTTAAGTTGGTAACGAGCGACAAACGTCCAAGTGGTTTTTTTGGTACCATTTCCTATCCTAGTCCTACAAAAAAGATCTGATCAAAATTGGCCAAAAAGTCACACCGCACACAACAGTACTTTGAGAAATTTGTTAGGATTTTCAGCTGAGAGTTGTTCGCCTTTCTCTTTATTATTACCATGTACAGATTGCTGCCTTCTTCAAGTTGTGGAGAGGTTAGTACGTCTCAACGGTAGAGTTGGGACCACCAGCGAGTCTCAACAGTAGAGTTGGGATTGTGAAGCAGTCGTACAGGCCGTCGTCTACATGTAAAGTTTGTCAGGCGACTGGCTGCTCTTCAGACTAGTTTTTATTTCCCGCATATTTGTTCCCATAAACTGTGGAACTTGTTTCATTCTACGTGTGTGCCGTTTGCTTGTGACACCCTTTTGTTCTGTTGAAATTGACAAAAGGTTTTAGTTTCGAAGAAAAATGTTGATATTAACAAGTTAACTTACCTGCTTTGTACGGTAAGGTTTCTAGTATTTAAGCCTTTCTGTTCATCCTTGTTGACCCCTGCCCTACCCCACCTTATTCCTTAGACTCCTCACCAATAAGGGTTACCACAGAGATGGTTCATCTTCAGCGAAGTGAACAATGTAATTTAGGGAAAAAAGTTCTTTGTATAATAAAGGATGGGAAAATTATTAGTAAAATATATTTTGAAATTGACTGGTCTTGAGATTGGCAAACCCTATCTTTTCTTGATATTTCCAGCAAAAAAACGTACTTATATGTAAGTGTTGGGACAAAGAATTAATCCATAATACCTAAGTGAAATATTTCCATCTCTGTGTGACCCCTACCCTGTTAAGCTCCCCCATAGATAAGTCCTTTTCCCCCACCTTCCCTTCCCTCTGTGCTGCCCGCTGTGTCGTTGTTGACGGCGGCAGGGCCGTTCCCCAGGCACTAACCGTCTCTCTAACAGCTCTCTACTGTCGCCGTTTCAGGGCCGGGGGGGCCGTGGTGGCGCCCCTCCCCGTGGGGGAGGCCGTGGCGGCGGGACACCGGGGGCGGCAACCCGTGGAAACCGTGGCGCTAGGGGGATGCGCGGCGGCGGCGGGATGGCGCGCGGAGGGCGGGGCGGCGGCATGGGCGGCGCCCGCGGAGGAAACCAGCAGAGGGGCGGCGGCAAGCGTAAGATCGGCGGCGACCACAGCCAAGGCATGACCAAGAAGCGGAACACGGACGGCAACTGGGGCGCACAACCCATCGCCCAGCAGCCTCTGAACCAGTCGGGGGGCGGCTACGACTCCCAGTGGTATCAGGACTCGTACAGCCAGCAGTGGGGTTAAGGTTTTAACTCCTACTACTACTACTCCTACTACCTACTACTACTACCACCTTCTCCTGGCAGACTGGGCTCACTACTACCGAGGGGAGTAGACCTGGGGCTGTTGGCAGTCGTTCTCACGACTTCCAACTCCCAACACCTCCCCTCTCCCGAATCAGCATAAACTAGTAGACAAAAATACAAACAAAAAGTATGTCCCCAACCCACTGACATAAGAACGAAAAAGTACACTCAAATTGTTGGGATATTCTCATCATCATTATTCTAATAATTATTCTCCGTATTATCAGAAAGAAAAGAAAAAGATACGCTCTTTTACTTATTATACCTCTGCATCATCATCCAGCATGCCGGCAGCAGTACAGACCGTCGCTGGGGCGGCGCTGTGGGCTTGTGTGGGTTCCAAATTCTCGTATATATATATTAGTACATCAGACGGCGTACGGTGGCCCACCCCCCTAAATCTACCACTCCGCCCCCCCGAATGTCGGAGTGCCCCAGTAGAGAGACTGGTCCCCTTGTGTTCCTACACCGACCATACACGCCTTGTCCCCCGATCTATTATGTAGTAAGTCTCCCCCCTCCCATCACCACCACTACCACCATCATCCGCGGGTCTTTGCGGACTGGCGGCGCCCTACTGAGAGAGCCCCCTCAAGCAGACATTGACTATTATTATTATCTCTCAGAGGGCGAGAACAGAGACTGGCGCTCCAACCCAGCACTCGTCGGGCCTCCCATATTGGGTGGTGCATCGAGTCACGATGACTGGCGCTGATGGATTACACTTGAACGGAGAGAGAAAAAAATGAGAGAGAGAGCGAGACCCCATCTTAAACTTCCAAAACTGGGCACCCCTTATCACAACCACGTCTTGAGACGAATATATTTAAAAACGAAATCTTAAATATACCCAAATGAAATCACCTCTGTAGCCTGACCGAGCACAGTTCTAAAAGGCGTCTTATGATATAAGTGGGTTTGTTCTCAACTCACAGTATTTTGGAAGTTGGCATGGACGAAAATAATAATCCGGGGAGAGACCTATATTCCTGATTTCTTTTGATTCTTATTATTATTAGAAAACAAAACGTGTAGAATTGGCCGTAATACTAATGATATTGGATATTGTTGATTTTGTATATGCCGTATTTCAGATGATAATGATAGTGTGTGTAGTCTACCCCTAGTTGTTTGTCTCTTGCATACATCAGCTTAGAAGTACGCAAGGTTTATTATTATTATTATTACAATGTGGTGAGACGACGCGTCTCCATTTGGCTCGACTCGTGCATTTTGATTTGGTGTACCACCCTCCGAGAATCATGGCTAATAAAGTAACAGATTTTACAGTAAAAAAAAAAGCATGGATGTGTCCAGGCACAGTTTTCCTTTTTTCCTTTTTGTAAATCTTGATCAAAACAGATCGAAAACAAATTGTCAGGTTTGAGAGAAGGGAAAGAAACCCACAAAAAATCTCCCCCAGTACCAAAACCACTTCAGAAAAGTGATCAAAATCGTAATTTTTTTCATAAAAAAAAGAATAGTGAAATGCTGATGGAAAGTTGTAGGGTAATGTAATAATACTTGCCTTTCAGCCAGTATTCCGTGTTGTTCCCTCCAATATTACTTGACACTGGCATCTCGTTAAATATGCTGTATGGTTTGCTTAGGAGAAATAGGGAAAAATAGAAATGTTATGATATAAATTCCAAAAGAGGAGACAACACGGAGCCCCAAAGCAGTCGTCCCCAAGTACAGGTTTCACCGGCAGGCCGAAAATTAGCCAGATTTTCCCAGAGCCCGTGAGACGTACTTGGTGGACGGCGTATGCCGTATGTGTGCTCACTAATATTCTGTTCTTTGTTTTTCTCCCCCGATCCCGAGAAAAAAAAGCCAACATGTTTAGTAAAAAAAAAAAAAATACGAAAGAAAGTAGAAAAAGATGTATTTTTGTGCTGAAAATTGGTTCAGTTATGGTTCGACCATTTGTGGAGCACTGCTGAGAATTATTGCTATTTCAAATGAAAGGACAAGAAAAGTGTTCTTTTCAATATATTATGCAGAAAGAAAAACAAATTGTGATGAAAAGGAAAAGTGACACTCTACCCAAGAGATGTGACCCTTTCTAGTGGAAAGTGTTTGTGCAAATTCGAGTTAATATTGAACGACTATTTGCTGAGAAAAATTGAAGAGAAAAACAAAAAATGATGGAAAAAAATAGTGGCGTTTTGATCCTCCTGGCCCGTATCTGTTGGCTGCGCGTGTCGGGCAGGTGTCGGCGCCGAGAGGGAGGAGGAGGCGGTGAGCTCCTGCTGCGGGGGGACGCCTGGAGGAGGAGGGAGGGTGGAGGAGGAGGAGAGAGGGGACCCACCACCACCACCTACCACCACCGCCGCCTACCACAGCAGCTACAGGAGGGTGTATGTACCTCAGGTAGGGCCACACCCACCACCACCACCCTCAGACACGTGACCGGGGGTCGTGACCCCTTAACGGACCCCCTGCTCCTGGGAGGGCGTCCCCTGATGCCACCCCCCTACTGGTGCTAAAATTGGGGGTGTATCAGGGGGTGCGGAGAGCCCCCCACAGGGGTAGGGGGGACGTGGAGGGAGCCCCCCCCCTACCACACTTACACACATACCACTGAAATACTCCCCCCAACTGCCACCCACACTCCACCTTCACTTCCACCACCACCCATGTCGTCTTACAACCTCAAGTCTGGCTCACTCTTCCGGCACACTTTTCGCTTAAAGTACTAACAAATTTGAATATTTTTGAAAATTTGAACAAATTGAATACTTCGAAATATCGTTTTGATAGTACCGTGACGACATTGTTGGTGCATGCTATTTCTCTGAGGGTTTCCGAACTTTTTAGAAAAGTTTTTCTTCTATTTTGACCAGGTTTTATCCATCAGTTTAAGCTTTCCTAGTTATATTTGCATACGCGCATCTTTTTTCTACAGTTGCATAAGCGCATTTTTCTACGGTTAAGCGTTTTTTATTGCTATGGATAAAATGAAGAATGCCCATGAAGGTCTTTGTTGAAGTTAGCCAAATGGATGCAATTCGATTCTTTGCACAAATTAGCTATGCATATTGGGTTAGAAAATGTGTAATTGAAAACGACGAAATATTTCTTTTCACTTCTTTTTATTGCTGCCTTTCAACGTACAAATACAAATTTGGAATTTATTACGTCTTTTTTCTAAAGTACGTCTTCACTTAGACCTTAGGTAAAAATCTCTTTAGAAGAGCTATGTTATGAAAGGAATGAATTGAGATTTTTTCCATAATTACTTCTAATGAACACGAATATTAGGAACGAACTAGATGCATTTCTACAAGAGTCCCTGTCTCTTAAGATCTTCAAATGTCTTCTTAGAAACCACGTTTCCCGTCGAATCCTCAAACTCTTCCTACAAAGTGAAAAAACAAAATCCATCGCATTAGTGTTTTGAATTTGGTGTGCCGTCCTAGAGAGTAAATGGTTCAATGAGCATATGGTTAAAACGAGAGATGAGAGCGGAGCAAATGGCATAAGTTTCAGCTGATGTCCCCACGAAAATGCAGGTAAGTCTTTTTTTTTTTTCTAAGAATTTATTTTAAATTACCAACATGCATCCCAAGGCCTACAAACCGATGAACCCACCCCAAACCCACTTTGATTGATCTCGATCTTGAAAAACAGAGAAAATTTCAAGATGCTTTCGATTTCACTTACCAGGCACTGAACTATCGTATAATGTTCCATCAATTTTAGTACGAGTTGTTTTTAACATGAACATGATCTATTCAAATAATTGGGTAAAGGTGAGAAAATATCTGTTTCCCTTTCTAAAACAATATATTGAAATAATTGGGTTAAGAATTCCCCTTTCTAACTCCCAACCTGAAAGCCGCTAAGGTGTTATGCCAATGCAATGAAATTTGAGAAAGATTCAAACTCCCTATACCAACCAAACGGTTTCCACCAGCCTCAATGTTAAAAAAAACCATTTTAACAAGTATTCAGATCGGGAATGTTCTACAGTTTTACTCCTGACATGTTAACGTAGACCACAATACCTAAATTTGATTATATCTGATTCAAATTGCTTTCAATATTCATTCATCAAATTATACTATTTAAATAACTTTAGCAAAGTGTGACGATCTATCTCTGCTCAAAAACAGTATATAGTGTCATTTCTTCCAATTGCCCATTTCCCTGCGAAAGTAGACTTTGGCTACTAAAGTACATCACTTCATTTTCTCTATTGCCCAACCCACCCTTGACCACAATTCAGTGCTCATGCATTGTTTTCTGTGCAGTTGATCATGACTCATAATTGATCAATTCAATTCTTGCTAGCATACTTTTCAGTGATATTTACATTTCCCATGTCTACACCCATCTTAGGCCTAGAAGCACTGAAGGATACCTACCAAACACTCAGTTCAATGTGACAAAATTAAATGTATCTAACAAAGAAAGTCGAGTAGTTCTAATTAAACCTACTGACAGGGATTGAGAAATAAGAGCAGTGTCTGCAAAAATTACTTCTATTATATCCAATCAGTCTAAATTATATTGAAATAATTGGGTAAAGATGATGACATTACTGTTTCCCTTTTCTAACTCCCAACCTGAAAGTCTCTAAGGCGTTATGCCAATGCAATGAAATTTGAGAAAGATTCAAACTCCCTATACCAACCAAACGGTTTCCACCAGCCTCAATGTTTAAAAAAAACATTTTAACAAGTATTCAGATCGGGAATGTTCTACAGTTTTACTCCTGACATGTTAACGTAGACCACAATATCTAAATTTGATTATATCTGATTCAAATTGCTTTCAATATTCATTCATCAAATTATACTATTTAAATAACTTTAGCAAAGTGTGACGATCTATCTCTGCTCAAAAACAGTATATAGTGTCATTTCTTCCAATTGCCCATTTCCCTGCGAAAGTAGACTTTGGCTACTAAAGTACATCACTTCATTTTCTCTATTGCCCAACCCACCCTTGACCACAATTCAGTGCTCATGCATTGTTTTCTGTGCAGTTGATCATGACTCATAATTGATCAATTCAATTCTTGCTAGCATACTTTTCAGTGATATTTACATTTCCCATGTCTACACCCATCTTAGGCCTAGAAGCACTGAAGGATACCTACCAAACACTCAGTTCAATGTGACCAAATTCAATGTATCTTAACAAAAAGTTGAGAAGTTCTAATTAAACCTACTGAGAGGGATTGAGAAATAAGAGCAGTGTCTGCTAAAATAACTTCTACTATATCCAATTGTCCAATAAGTCCAAATTATATTGAAATAATTGGGAAACAGTAATTTCCTCATCTTTACTCTTTTCTAGGCATTGTGCCAATGCAATGAAATTTGAGAAAAATTCAAACTCCCTACACCAACCAACGGTTTCCACCAGCCTTAATGTTTTGAAATAAATTTTAACAAGTTTTCAGATCAGGAATGTTGTACAGTTTCATGCCTGACATGTTTAACGTAGACAAAAAGACCCAAATTTGATCATTGAAAGCAATTTGAATCAGATATAATCATCATTTATCAAATTCTTCTTATTAGACAACTTGAGACAAGCATGACAATCTATCTCTGCTCATAAACAATATATAGTGCCAGTCCTTCCAATCGCCCATTTCCCTACGAAAGTAGACTTGGGATACTAAAGTACATCACTTCATTTTCTCTATTGCCCAACCCACCCCTGACCCCAATTCAGTGCTCATGCATTGTTTTCTGTGCTGTTGATCATGACTCACAATTGATCAATTCAACTCTTGCTAGCATACTTTTCGGTAATATCAACATTTCCCATGTCCATACCAATCTTAGGCTTAGAAACACTGAAGAAAACTTTACTTAACACTCAGTTCAATGTGACCAAATTAAATGTGAGAAGTTCTAATTAAACCTACTGACAGGGATTGAGAAATATGAGTAATATTTCTGCAAAATTACTTCTACTATATCCAATTGTCCAATCAGTCCAAATTTGGTATCTTAAATGTGTGTGTGTACACTTATCGGGTCCCCAAAACATCACAGAAAAATTATATTGCAAAAAATGAGATTATAGTAACTCCCTAAACCTTCGATGGGGGAAGTCCAAGCCCTGAGGGAAATTATTACCATTTCAATTTACTTTCTAACAATAACTATACTCTTGATGCTCAGGCAGTTAAAACATTGCTTTCAAAGTTTTGTTTGCTGCAATTACATAATTGCTGCAATTACTAATTACATAATATAGAAGTCATTCTAGATGTAAGGAATCACAAACACGAATATGATTTTGGAAGCGTTATTAACATACTTAATTTTCAAACAAAATCCTTTAGTTTCTAATCATTTACGAATGATTGATCTTTTGAAGTAGCATAAGGATAAAATTTGCGTTCATAGTTTGTGTTATGATTGGCAAGACTGGCCGTTTTTCACAGGCAAATAACCCAAAAGGTCGGTATGTGCACACTAGGGACGAATGGTTATTTTATTACCATAATAACGTTAACACTTAACTGGGAAGAGGTCTAAATGATTTAAATTGTTACAACCAATTTTGAAATATACATCATTTAAGGCTATTCATATACCCTATGTCTGAAAGCTAATACCCACAAGTCGTTTCTGTTTCGGTTTGATAAGCAAAAAAATGGTCCGGTAAGTTGTGGAAGTCGCCCTCCTCTTTCAATCATGTAGAAAAAGATCAATCACTTAACTTGGCTGAGTTTCTAAACATGGTATTTTACCCTGGTGTTCGGAAAGGCATCTTGCACATTTCAGGTATATTCCAGACAATTCACAAATAAACTAGGTCGGGGAAAACCGAGAAGTTAATAGACGTCATAACATGACCACAATTACCGATTCCCCCCATGCAATACAAAAATAAAAACACGTTTTTTCCCTTTCCTATACAGTCTGCTATTAACTTCTTTTTTCAACAGCCTTATAATCTATGAAAATTTAGAGGTGAATATTACTTTTTTGTCCCGACTGACGAGAGATTACTGAACACTCTAACGGTGAACAAGACATTGGGGCAAATACTAACGGTGCATTTACAAACTTCAAAGGCGTTGTATAGGGATCAACATCAATAATTTTGTATAAAGAACAATGTCAATAACCTTAGGTTTATATTTTTTTCATATTACTTTCATATTTTCAATCACATTTGAGAAAGCATGTGTCGTGCATAAATTCAGGCTATATAATATACCTATGATCTGTGACTTCTATCAATAAATGAATAAAAACGAGAACAAATAAAAATCTGACAGTGAGTGACAGAGCATATTGGTAACAGGATTGTTATTGGTGACTGACAAATGATTACTTTATTTTCTGTTTGTCCCACAAGATTAAAGGATATCATACCTAATTTAAGCTGCAGCTGTCAATGACGTGTTCTGTCATGACTGCACAGATATGCCACTTTCCCCATTTCCAACCTTTTTAAGTCATGTTTGTATAAATAACTTCTCACAATAACCTAACTTTAAGTAACTACTAAGTAACAGAGAAATTAACAGAGTTAATGTCCTTAGGTCTTTCAGCTAATATTTGTGAACATGGCTTACTAAGTTAGTTTCTATTGAACTGCTGAACTAGAATAAGAATACGAACACATTCCAAATCTTACATCCTACGTTTTCTCCTATATATGTGAGCTTTTTTTTTTAACCATCCACCATTTTAATGTATGAAAGAATGTATGTCTTAATCTAAAAACACCGACATTACCTACATCCCACTGAATCGTGTGTTTGGAAGGTCAATAAAATCCGGTTGCATTTCTATAATTAGCAAAACTAATCTAGTTGACGGGACAATGAAAAAATTTCAAACGTCTGGTAATGAACAAATTCTATGTTTATTACGGGGATGTGGATAATCAGGATTTCAATTCAAAAATTGACTGATCTACGATTTGGGACCAGATTGATTAGAGGTTTTAATATCACTACTACCCAAACTGCAGTTTGGGACCAGATGTATCAGGGCGCTTCCAAGGTAAGTCTTTTGCTTTAAGGATAGACACCAGTGGTTGGGGTGTAAATGGTGCTGCTCCATTTACTAACAATCACAAAATTAGTTTCTTATGTTATCACTTAATAGAAAACACCATTTAATAGCCAATATAAAACCCAATCTATTAATACAATTTGTGTAGAAATAGCTCAAATAATAGCTGTGTCAGTGGGATGCAAACCTAAAATTCCTAAAATTCAAAATCTTTTTTTGAACATCAATATCTCACTTAATATTCAGTCAAAAACCTTGAAATTTCTGGTACATCATCTTGACACTTATATGGAGGGAAGCTTGTCTCAGATTTTTGATACAGGCCTTAGTTATGTTTTTATGTAATGTAGAAAATGATAAATAATAAAAATTCAAAAATGTTTCCCGTTTTTGGTCGTTTTTGATCATAAAATAAAATTCAGGACCTATATAAAAAATTTGAGACATGCTTCCCTGCATATGATTGTCTTGAAGGTATATGTGAAGTTTCATTCATGTATGTTAAATATTAAGCAAGATATTGATGTTCAAAAAATAAAAGTGAAAAAATCAGTGTAAAATTGATAAAATCTCAACGGCAAATTTTATCATAATTTCATCGGTATCAATAGATAGAGAAAAATATGACCTTTAAAATGATACATAGTATGCTTAGTCAGAGCATTTTTGAGGAATGCAGTGGTGATATACTGGATTAGCTGTTGACCACTGGTGTCTATCCTTAATATTTGTGTCTAAAAAAGTATCATTTGTAATTATTTTTATAAGCGAAAACATTTGCAAAGTAATATCTTGCATAACTAAGCAATTTCTCAAATTTTGAGGCTTGTGGTAGATTATAAATCGTGAAAACGATTGAACCTCACTAGATTATTTTTCCGCAACGAGTGACAGGGTCCCACAATAGAGATACTTGAATTTTATGGTTTTGTATTTTACTTTAGGCCTGGGTTCGACTAATGGCATGTATTCAATTCAATTTGTAACATTTGACACTACGTTGCTTTGGTTCCCTTTAATGCTAATACCTATCAATGGTCAATACTTCGGGGATAATTTAAACATATCGTTTCTCTAAACCTCTTTAACTGAATTTCAACTTATAGCCACAAGTAATCGATATTTTAGATTATCAGCTTAATTTTCATTTAAAACCCATTTTAAGCAAGTGAGATAAGCGGGGACCCGTTACAGTTGAACTATTGTTAATGTTGATTTAAGACTGCGTGAGGTTTGTGTATATCTAAGTCTCCATGAGTCGTTTGTCCAGAATGCCTGAGTAATTCAGACTGCGTTTAAAGTTTGTCCGTCCACTTCCCAATAGTTCAAAAGAAATGAACGATGAGGGAGCTTCTTAATATGAAAGGGTTTTATTCAATAAACATCTCATCCCGAGTCAAAGCCACCATGTATAAGTCTTCATCAGTCCACCTCCCATCTCCTATCAGCAATCAACCACATTTAGAACACGAGTTGCTCCAACACCTTCTAGACCATTCTAGTACTCAGCTCCATTACAATCCTATGTCCGAGGTAGTTGATATTGGTAAACTCCAGTCTGTTACACGGGAGCCGATGTACTTACTCCAGGTAACTCCTTGGCTAAACTTACTTAGCTGATGTTCTCACTAAACTAAGTGACTACTAACTCCTAACTGCTCGCTCCCTACCTTGCAGCGCCTTTTATACTGGTTAACAGGTGGCGCTAGGAGCGCAAGATATTTCTTCTAGAAGTAGACTAGAAGTAGACTTGCTAAGCCTGATCCTTGATGGATTATATAACACGAGAATATATTAAAAGTGCTAAGCTATTAGTACACAGTAGGGAGTTTCAGAAATAAAAAAAAAATCCCTTAACGTAAACGTAACCGTTTATCTAGTATTCTCAGTTTTGAAAACACCTATAAAAATGTCATTATGAGTTTATGTTTTCTTAATTTTTCATTTCTAATCTCAATTATAAATGGAAAGATTAAGAGATACGTCAATGTATCGCGATGCGGTGTTTCTAAAGCTCCCTAATGTAACGGGCAGTTCCTGTGGGGGAACCTATGGCACCATGGCCAGAGGGGAAGAGACACTTTACTTTAGCCCTTGATTAATACGAGAATATACACTTGCATTGAGTATTATGAATTATAAGAGGACAGAGCATTAAAGGCAACAGAGAAGGGGGTCTACATGTTCGGGGGCACTAGTGTGTCATCTTGTAAATGTTTAAGCAATGCCTATATTGCATGTCTCATGTTGCTAAGAAAGCCTGATGTACCATCTCGAACTTAAGAATGTCCATATCCCATGTCTGTCTGTCTTTTTTTTTTTTTTTTTTTTTAAAAACCCTTCGTCGGTGTAATTCTATCCCATGTTGCTTAGCATAGTTTAAGAAATTTAAGAAAAATGTCGGTTTAAGTGGTAAAGGCTATGGGGCCAGGAAAGCCCAGATTGCTATTGCAACCTTAAGCCCCTTACCCACTAGGCAATTTTGACTGATCGGCACTAAAATCGGCCGATTATTCTAATAGGATTGGCCGATTTTAGTAAAAGTCAGATCAACAGTCAGTATGTGTTATTGAAATGTACACGTTTGATATGAGTTGTTGCTAAAGCCGGCTGACTCTACTAGAAGAATCAGCCAATTTTAGTGCCAATGAGCCAGCCAACTTTGATCAAAATTGCCTAGTGGGTATGGGGTTGCCTTGGGCAAGCCCACGCGTGCCACAGCAGCATTAGAGAAGCCCACATTTCTAACTGTAGCCAGTGGCAAGCCATTAAATACCAGTGTATCCGGAGGGCAAACTCATACAGATAGCCCATGCATATAGAGACCTTCTCACTTCACGACAACTTTTCACTGATGAGATTCTCAGTCAGGGCCTCAGTAAGAGACCGCCTAAATTCCAGTCCCAAATGGCTTTTATCCATTTAATATGGGCACTATAGGTTGAGAGTACTGTAATGAGTTGCCCTAAGCCCTATGGGAAAAGTCACCTAAGTCACTCCCCTACCTCCCCACACCCCTGTCAGCCTCAGCCCCTTGTGAGGAGTCACCCAAGTCACTCCCAACCCCCCTGTGGACCTCAGCCCATTGTGAGAAGTCACTCTCTGACCTCCAAACACCCCTGCCTGCCCAGCCCTTTGTGAGAAGTCACCTTACTCCCTCTCCAACATCCCTGCCAGCCTAAGCCGTTATGAGAAGACCCCTCAGTCATTTCCAAACATCCAAACCCATCGTCTGCCTCAGAGTATTGTAGCATGTCATCTCAGTCACTCTCCAACATTCAAACCCTCCTCTGGGCCTGAGTTGGAAGTTACCTCAGTGACTCCAACATCTCAACATCTCTGCCTGCCTCCGCCCTTTCACCCCGATCACTCCTGATCTGCCCTCTAACCTCAGCCCTTTGTGAAAAGTCACCCAAGTCACTCCCCATCATCCCCACACCCCTTTGGACCTCAGCCCCTTTGCGAGAAGTCACCCAAGTCACTCCCCATCATCCCCACACCCCTTTGGACCTCAGCCCCTTTGCGAGAAGTCACCCAAGTCACTCCCCATCATCCCCAGACCCCTTTGGACCTCAGCCCCTTTGCGAGAAGTCACCCAAGTCACTCCCCATCATCCCCACACCCCTTTGGACCTCAGCCCCTTTGCGAGAAGTCACCCAAGTCACTCCCCATCATCCCCACACCCCTGCTGGTTTAAGGCCTTTGTGAGAAGTCACAAAAGTCCCTCATACACTTTGTGTTTGACATTAAAGATATTTTAACATAGACAACCTCAGTTTTATATTTCTTGATGATTAATTTAATCCCAAAGCTTCACAAATCTGAGAACTTTATCTATGTCAAGTAAGCCACTGGGAAAATTGGCTGAATGTTGAAAATCATATTTAGTAGAACACTGGCTAGCAGGTATCTTAGATAGGAGAGCGCCCGTCACTTGACTAATTACTTACAATATATCTATAAGCCACATTTAAGCAGGATGGGTTTAGTATCACGATTGTAATTCTATCATGACTCATTCAAAATAGGGTTTTCTCCTCGGACCTGGAATTATCTTAACTGTCTTAAGTATCTCATAGAAAGTTAGAAATTCATTATCAACTGCATGTATCAGCCTCCCTAGCCTCTTTTCTCTTTAACTCTGATTTGTATAGCTACTCTTTAGAATCAGCATACGTTTCCATTCTAAACCAGGAAATACAAAATATCCCTGAGTGCAGATTATTTTGGCTGTTTTCTTGGTGCAGTGGTCAGCCTGTAGGCCTTATAGTGTTTTCTGACCCCATAAGAACATTAGATTGAAAAATAGGACTTAGACACTACGGCACCTGTATATCCATAATTATGCAATAAGAACCAATTATTAATAAGCTACAGGTAGAACGGTCTACCAGGTAAACTCGTGCTACTGACCATTGGACCCATACAGGTAAAAAGATTAAGGGAAAAACAATTCAAACCTCCAAGAGGAAAAATAACTAAGAAGCATCAAGTTGATGATATGACAGTTATGAGTTTATCTGTGCCTTAAAAGCAAATGCTAATGTGCGACCGTTGAAGTTATGCATTATTCAAGAGTGAGTTATCAATAGACCTTGTGCAGATGTGGTCACAGAACCACTTCTTGGTGTTCACCTTGTGGTGATTAAGTAATTCTGAAATTTATCATTCCTGAGCAATAATGCTAGTACATCGTGGCTCAGCAAGTCTGTATAGGATAGATTTAGTATGAAGATATGTTTTGGAAGTTTGAACAATTACTTGTTGTTTGATAACCAACATGACAACGACATGATTTTAGGTATGTGTGGCATCATATGCACAAGGTCTATAAGTGATCGTAAGAAAAACATGATCCTACCTCCGTGTCTGGCTTCCAGCGCTCCATTTCTTTACTGCTTTTAATCTTCTGCCATACTGCAAAATGGGTAAACATTTGTGTAAGTCGATGTATAAACAGAAAAAGGACATCAGTAACTGTATATAGTGTAGAGACAGTATCAGTTTATAGCAGACATAAGTCTTGTAATCTCCCTACCATAGGGTATATACAAGATTAAACAAAAATACTTTATCAATCAGTTTGCATATCTGGACTGACTAAAGGGGGGGGGGGGGGGGCATTCTTAATACCAAGACTAAAGTTCTGTATTAAATTGTTTAAAAAGACACTGAATCACTTTTCCCTTATGGATTTTTGACATTTTAAGTTAAACATTTCTCATAGAAACGTATGGAAAAGGTCTTTATTTCTTATCACTCTTTTAGGTGAAAACAAGAAGGTGAAATGTCATTTCATTTTGGCTATTGGTTAATAACATACCAAGAAAATACATGAGATGATATGGAAAAAAATATCATTGGAACTTAAAGCCATGCTAGACAATGACACGTTCCCTTGAATCCATAGGGACAGAACTATAGGCTGGACACCTAGAACTGACATGGTAATTTGATAAATTCACTAGCATTAGTCTATGGGACATTTGACAGTGGCCTGGGGATCTACTATGCATGATGCGGGTATACGATAGGTACTATCAAATGATAGTGACAGGGGATTTAGCAATTTATAAGATACGGCGACAAGGACAAGGGGCATTCAATAATGTCGAAAATTGACAAAGGGACTCCCTCTTTTAACCCCCCCCCCCCCCTGATGAAAGGTAGGTTGTAGTCTGAAATCCAGTTTTGTCTGTGATGCCGAAATTCCTCAATCAGGTAGTACACAAGACAGGGTACCAACCAAAGTTCCGTTTTCAAATTCCCTGTGTTTTCCCTGAGATTTCCCTGTCCCACAGCAATTTTTCCCTGTGTCATTCCAGTAAGCTGATCAAATTTAAGAGCCTCTGCATGAAGAAAAAATTTGGAAAACCCAACAACAAAAAATTGAATCCCTAGTATCTTGATAATCAGGAATTTCAGAACCTGACCAAATGAAATTCCCTGTGTTTTCCCTGTCAGGGATTTTTTTTGGCCATTTTCCCTGTTTTCCCTGTTTTCCCTGTGTGGTTGGTACCCTGACAAGAGGACGTCAAAATTTACAGGCTTCGAATCGGGGCTCATGAGGTGGGGCCGTTTTCCTTGCTAGGGTGGTCACTCAAATTTCACTCTCAAATTCGGTGTGTTTTCCATGATTCACCCCTGTCCAATGTCAGATTTTCCCTGCGTCATCTTTTTTTTCAAAATTTGTTGCAACCCTAAAGCGTGTAGTAAAGAAAACGGTAATCTTCTGAAAATTCAAGTGTCTTATATATCAAGAATTAGGAATTCCAGAAGCTTGTGAAAAAAAAAAAACCCATGCTTTGGTCAAAGTTTTGAAAAGTGTTTTCCTGACGGGGATTTTTTGGGGGGCCATTTTGGCTGTTTTCCTGTGCAGTGGCCACCTAGCTAGCCTTGATCACGAACTATTTTCTTGGGCGAGACCCTAATTATTTTGGTGTGGCGTGCTGTGGTCTCATCAGTGATATAAGTGGGGGACCTCCAGGTGAGAGGGTCAGGGGCGTTCCCATGACGGGACGACCGCACCTCCTGCCCCAGGTAGGTACTGCCCTAACCTCAACACTCAGGTGGGGCTGAGAAATGTGCGGCGTTCTCATATTCTAAGATATACAATAGTCTCAAAAAGTGTGCGTAAAAATACAATTATGTGTGACCTAGTCTGTCTGTTATATTCAATACCGTGTCTCTCTTGGAGAGTACTTCCAAAATCGAATATTGATATTTTTATCATCTATACTGAATTTATCAATTCTTTGATACGGGTAGGCCAAGTGGTGGTCCGGAACATGAGACAAGAAAAAAAAACAATATAACTGGACTACCTCCCTTTCCATGAATATAAAATCCTGGATCACATAATGGTATTACTTTACAAGAGCGTGTATATAGTATAACACTTTTATCAAATAGTATACTTCTATGTTGTTATATTGTTTTTTAGTGGGCTACACTCAAGATTTTCAGTATGTAGAAAACATCCAATTTGGGATATGAAAAAAATTGTCAGATGGAATATCAAATTTGGGATATATCAGATTTTTGTTTTTAGAATGTTCTTTTTTGTAGCCTTAAAGGGAGCCAAAACCATTATGAATGACAAAATTTTCAAAACTGAGATAAGTATAGAAATATGTTAGAGGAGTCCAGTTAAGGTCAGTAGTAAAGTATTAGCTGTGAAAACAAGCTCAAACTGAGGTAGAATGCCACAAGAGATGGTAATATTTGCATTTATTTGTAAACAAACCCTATTTTTGCGGATCCACATTAATTGATTTGAGCAAGAAAAACATGTTTTTAATGATTTTTTTTACCATATTTCATGGTATAGATTTTAACATAGACCAGGAATAGGCTCAAGAAATGGATTTCCGTGATTATTTGAGTTTGGAAAATTTCATTGAATTTATTGGTTTTGGCTCCCTTTAACTGAAAATATAATACAGTTCTGGCTCAAACCACATGATGACGGTGCCACGGAAAGCTTGGACCACAGGAACACTTCCTGGACCACAGGAACACTTCCTGTACCACAGACTGGCTGTATGAACAGAGACCGTCTCATCTTCCACCCCGCCTTTCATACTCATACCGCGCGCTCGGGGTGATTTCCCAGGGGCCCCGTGACCACGGTAAAAGCTACCTCCAGTCCCAGACATGTACCTGCCTCATTAATCTAAACTAATGCATATACGCCATATTTTACTTCATACCCCTCATCAACATCGTCTGAGAGTGCCATCCCCATAATGGAAATTGTGACCAAAGTACCATTAAAACCATACTCCTTAATGAATGGGGTTAAAATTGAATCAATAAACACATTCGATATGAGGGTATCAAATTTATATTATCTTCACCCCAGCTTCACTAGCGCTCTGAAGTGTGGCTGCAGGCACACCCTCCCTTCAGGGTTCTTTCCAGACTGCACAGTCCTATGTCAAACCGATTCATTCCCTAGTGTATTACATAAGGCTGGACCGACCATTTGGTTGTTATAGAAATCTGATACTGGGTTTGGGGCTCTCAACTACTCATTCCAGTAGTTAGACAATGAATAGACAATGAATACACAGTGTGCAGGCCTGTTTATATAGCCTGCAAGGCCTGTTTATATAATCATTAGTAAAGGTTAGGGTAGAGAGCCCCAGAGTTAATCTGGTCTCAGGGGACCTTACTGCCGACCCTGATGTTATGAGAAGCTCAATCTGAGCAAAAGAAAACCGGTTTGACATAGGACTGTGCACAAGGTAATGCTTTTCAGCTAGTTATACGCCACATGGGCCTCTGCCTGGTAAGATAATGTTTTAGTCAGAGTTTCTCGTCTCACTCTCAGGTTTTTTTTGGTGAGGATTGAGTGAAGGGTAAAGGACAAACCTAAGATACCAAAATCAAGATCGTTTTCCGAGTGCACCATCAAAAAACGAGGCATTTAAATTACAGTTGTTAATGTCATCATTTCTGTTTTAATATCACTGAAATGTCCCTGAAAGTGTGTTTCATGACGCCTGATGTGTAAACACAACAACTCACAGTGACACTCTAACTACCAGATGTATAAATGCTTCACCAAAGTAAAGACGGCTGATGCATTAATGCAACACATCTAATATTCTTCAGGATACGCTTAAAAAGCTAAATAATCTTCAAAATTCACAGATGTCTTGTTTTATACGGTAGAAAATATGCATATTTGGATTTGCTTTATAGTTCTTGTTGATTTTGGTCATATCTCTTTGAACAGGCAACATAATGTGTTAATTTGTATTTGTTAATTGATCCCACCGTTTTATAGGGCAAGCTGGGGTACAAATTTGGCGGCAAATGCTGCAATTCATCAGCATTTATGTCGTCAGGAAAAGGTCAAATTTGATTTAGGTTCGTGTGGCCGGGTTGGTTCTAGGGGTCTACCTCCATGTTCATCATGGCGGTCGGGTGGTGCAGGCTCAGGGCACTCTGCCACTTCCCCAACCTCGACGCCACGAGAGTGATCTAATTCTTTGTTCTGTATCTGCCCCAGTAGCTCGGGCCACATAAGCGAAAACCATAGGAGTACTTATAAAGCCACAGGGCGTAGTAAAGGAAACCCCCCCCCCCCCCCCCCCCCAAAAAAAAAAAAAAAAAAAAAATTACTCTTTAAATGCCAGTATGTATACAGTTAAAGGCATACATAGCGGAGTAGGTATATTCTCACAGGCTATCTTTTCTGGCGCGGAGGGGGATTCGTTGCAGAGTGAGGCTCAGACTGCTGCTGCTGTTGCTGGTAGTGGTGGCGCCTGTTGCCATGGTGACGGGTTACCTGGGGGTGGAGCCCACCTGGGGGTGGCAGGTGAGGGCCGTGTGATGGGGGAGGGAGGGGGGGGGGGGGGTTCTATACCCACACAAAGGGCCTCTCTCACACCACATGGTGACACGTAAAAAACGGCCCCAGGTCTCAGGCCTTGGTGGCATTCTGCATCGAGACGCCCTATGCGATAGAATCTATGAGACCAATTCTTGGGTCGAGATTTGCGAAATGGCAGAGTGGCCTTGGTGTGTCCTACCAGCGCACCTTTAGGGGGAAGCCCTGCCGCCGTACGGATAGGGTGATATTAGATTATCTGGGTCATTGGAGGACGTTTCCATTCCACAATTCCGGCCATCATAAATATGCTTGGGGATTTTCCAGGGTGCCCACGCAGGTATTAAAAGGTCTTATTTTGGTTTTGTAATTTATAAGGCTATTAGAAAGGTCTTATTTTGGCTCCAGAGGTCTTATAAAGGTCTTATTTTTGGTCAGTCTTAATTCATTATAAAATGTAATTTTTCATCCTGCCATTTCTATGTTCACCTGTTTTTGGTAGAATGTATAAATGCTCAACAAGATCACAAAATGTTCTTAACAATGTCTTGGAAAGGTCTTATTTTGGTACCTGACAAGGTATTATAAAGGTCTTATTTTGATTTCTGAAAAAGCGTGGGCACCCTGTTTTCCTATTTCAATTTGTGATTTTTGTTTTTTTGTTCGCACACAAAGCATATGCCATATTGCCTCTCTTTATATGGCAGTGTACTTGAGTTATTTCTTCAATGGCAGATTTCCTACAGAATAGAAAGCTATTCTATGCTTTTGCTACGAAGTAAATCAAAACTATTGTTTAATGCAGTGCTACTTAACAACAGACTGTACTGCCCAAACCGTGCTGTGGGGTTCTGCCTGCATCTATTGGGTCCAACGATCTAACTATAGTCTCTGTGATATACTCGGTGATCTCTATAAAAGACGACCTTGCCACTTTGATGAACGACCTTGTCACCGAGCACACAGCAGGGCTCAATCGGGGGGTGGTGGTGGTGGTGGGGGGGGGGGGGGGGGGGGCATAAGGGAGATTCCCATGAAGAATTTAAGAAATAATTGTAGTCATCTCATATGTTGCAGTTGTTATAATTGCAATTTCCTGGTCTGATTAACAAAGCTCTCATGTGTAGTCACGTGTATGTTTTGATACAATCAACACAAAGTTGCATTTCCTCC
The DNA here is from genome assembly GCA_936440205.1 of Lepidonotus clava. Taxonomy (NCBI): domain Eukaryota; kingdom Metazoa; phylum Annelida; class Polychaeta; order Phyllodocida; family Polynoidae; genus Lepidonotus; species Lepidonotus clava. The sequence continues at coordinate 48,256,752 of OW387136.1, read as the reverse complement.
TCATATTGATGTTAGTTTTTAGGGAATTACAATGTCGTCATCTAGTTTTAAGGGTGGAGATATACCTTTATTGTTGCTGGCATACACTTGTATTTATTAAATATCCCGACCAATCAAGTATCCCCACACTGTTCCCCTACCTATGATCCACCATTACTTCTAATATTCTGTACGCACCTTTCCGTATTTTTTGACCCTACTCGGAGACTCCCCCAACCCCTGGTTTAATGGTGGAATATTGTACATGGACTTTTGAACCAAGTCCCCTAGGATGGGTCCGAAATAAATGCATGATCTCTTACTTATTCACCAATGCCTATAGAAGAGCTCACCTCCCTTCACCCTACAGTACTCCCCTACTTATCGACACACCTTGTCGGTGTGAGTTTGGCCACCTTGCTGGCGGTGTTTTCTAAACATGACCGACCTCTCACATTCTACCTGACCTCTTTAGTCCTCCTCCAGCCTACCCCTCTCCCCGCCTGTCAATCTGTATGTAAATCAGGCTTTCCTTTTTTCCCCTTTGAAAATTTATGCGCATTCTAAATGTATCCTTAGCCCTTAAGCCATTTGTCTCTTTGGGCATAATGATTAAATCAGAACTTTTTGGATTCAGAGACTTTTTGTTTTTATGCGGAAGGTTGTGTAAACGTAGTATGTTTTCTGAGTAGCCCATGAATTTTAGTATTCTCTTGGGGTATCATGTGCCTGTTAGATTCAGAGATCTTGGTTGTTTGGTTGGCATAAGACGCCTATGATCATATCACGGCGAGAACAAAGTTTGACAACTCTGTCCTTGATGACTGAATCTAGGAAATGATCAAATTATGAGAACATATAGACCATACCCCTACACATTTACCGAGGCAGGTGTTCTTTAATGTACAGGATCCCACAAACAAAACAGCCCCTGGCCCTCTAGGGGCAGAGATCTTAGTCTGGTCCCCCATAAATAGTGTATGTTTCAGGTAGAAGATGGGGAACTGAATCTGGAGGGCCAACCTGGCGGCAGCACCACGTAGCTGGTCCCTGGCGTGTAGACAGCCCATGAGATCAGGGTACCAGCGCAATCATTAATTCACGTCAGGTGAAAACTGCTGAGTCATCAGCCTAGAGCAGAAGGCCTGGAGATCGCTGGCCAGGCTCCAAATAGCAGATGGCAACAAACCAGGGCACAGACCTTGTATGTGTATGTGAAAAATATATGTATGACGTTCCATGTAGACATATTTAGATATAGATACGTATAGACAATTATGGATATTGGGGTGAGTGAGTGTTTGGAGTTTTATGCCATACCAACAGCCAGTGTCATTTTCACAGTGAAAACCAGTTAGGATGAATTCTGTCTTTGGTGATCGAATCTATGAGATGAAGGTGATAGGACGGGCAAACAGCAGGGGATCAAACCTGGAAATCATTTTTGCTGTACCTCATCCCTTAGTGAACCAAGCACTGACCGGGAATTGAACCCAAGAATCACTTGGTCAGTGCCAGGTCCCCGCTACCTTCTACTATCAGCAGGGGCTACTGGGGGCCTATTCTTACCCGGACCCCCACGAGGTCAATTATAGATATAATACATCTATATAATTATACATATTAGTATATTATCATATCTATTCATATAGACATACAGACAGACATATCGAGATTAGGAAGCCAGGTGGGAATCTGTTATGCACTGCAGACCCGCCACCTAGCCATGTGTTAATTGGAACAAGCACAGCAAGTCTTCAAGAGACTCTTTGGTTGATGTAAATTTGGATTTACCATTATGGACATAGCGACGCTCTTTTCTATGTTGCCAGTAACTATTCTAACAATATATTGGTAATGTTCAGTTGTTTTTTTTTCTTCTTTTTTTCCTTTCCTATTTCTCTCCTAAACACACTGCTTTATTTCCCCTTAGAACCCTTTCCATCCTCTGGGAAGGCTTTGGGACTGGTTGCTGGGACATAGAGGAGCTTTCCATTCCCAATATGTCTTTACATAAACATACAAAGTCTTTGCTTCAGGGAGCAACTTCTAAGCTACCACAATCCACCTTTTTCCTGGTCTCTGATAAATAATTGGTCAGTTCGGATATCCTGGGCCAAAATAAGAGCGAGCGTTGAAAAGGAAAGAGCAATTGAAAACCATAGTGTGAGTTAATTCTGATATAAAGGGAATATATTATTCTCATGCCTTTCCTTTTTGGTCTTCGCTGTTCCTTATTCCGAACCCCATTAAAATTCTACCAATTGTGTGCTTTATTCACCTGACAGATATAGACGACATAAAACATAATTATGTATGTTATTTTCCGTAGTGCAAGACAAAATGCTGGGGCTTTTATTGCACGTGTATTGTTGGTAAATTGTTCAAGCGCCTGGCGGTCAACTACGTGAAACATACTCTTTTTTAAATTCCTGTCCAGAGCATATCCTCGCCCCGTCCCACAATCATTACACTCCTCCTTGCATATTGCAACTCCAGCCTGGCAGCTGGATAGTAAATAGTGGTACTGGGTCTAGTGCTGTTGGGTAAACAGTGAAGTGGTATGATAGTTTTTGAACTGACTTCCATTTTATACCACGTTATTCCTGTTTTCATTTCCACATCTGTCCCTATCAGCCCTCAGTCTCCGCCGCGCCTCAGATTTTCAAAAGACTCTGGGACCGAGAAGGTCGTGTTGCAGAGTGGCCGACGCATTTTATCATATGACAAACTGCAGCTGTCGACCCGCCACAGCGTTAGTCTGGGGAGCAGACCGAAACCGTCGCCGAATGTATAGCACACAACCAAAAAGTACATCCTCATATTCGAACTTGACTTAAAATGTCGGTGTCGAAGCCGGGACTTTTACAAGGGCAGAGGGATAACACTGTAATATACCGACCATGTGGATTCAACCATCTTGTTTCTTAATACCTTTTTGTTTCAAGATTTATGACAGACTATCAAGGTGTTATTTGTACCTCAAACCCATTAGCCTACTAAGGCATGAAAGCATTAATCGAACATACTTGATTTAATTTCCCCTTTGATAATTGGAAATAACAATGGGTTTTCAACTGGCCTCAGAAACTAGTTCTGGTTTCTGTGATAACTGATTGGCTATATCAAGACCTTCATGGGCCTTCATGGGTTTCGTGTCTTCCTGACCCACCAATTGTAGTGTTAAAGTTTGCTTGTATTTGGGTACAAAATACGTCCTGACCTCTCCGATCTAAGCTGAAGGCAGGTAGCGTCCCTGGCCCGTGTCATGACCTCCACGGGCCACCGACTACAGGTCACAGTGCGGTTTGCCCGCTGACCTACCACAGTAACTTTTATTGGCGTAGCTACCATGACGCAAAAACGAATACAAATACGAAACTTTTATTCACAACACAAGAGCATGCTCAGTTTTCGAAATCAGAGACGGATTTGGGGGGGGGGGGGGGGGGGGGGGACGCCTGAGGCGCGTGCCCCCCCCCCCCCCCCAACACTAATTTTGGCCAAATTTCGATTTTTAATGTAAAACTCGAGCCCCCCAATTTTGAGCCTTGGGACCCTCAAGGGCGCCCCCTTTCTGAAATCTCTGGATCCGTCCCTGATTTCTATTATGAAATCAGAAATATGTCAAATAAGTCCGTACTTTCAGTTTTAGTCAAATGTACTGTAATCATGGCCCATGACCTGGTCATGAATACACTCAGTTATGGAGCTAGCTACGCCCCTGCCAAAAATATCCCAACCACTAGCTCCCACCATAAGGTGGAGGTGTAATAGATAGAAGTATAAATCTAGTGATACATGTCACATGCATGGCCATTTGTTAAAATAAACCTGTGACGTCAGGCTTGGTCCCCTTTGAAGAGGCAACTCGGGGGTAAATCTACATGACAGATGACCTCTGAGTCCCCCGCTACATTGGAGTAGCTACCAAGACGCAAAAATGTGCGTACACCAACTCTCTGAGTATCGTCAACTCCTCCGATTAAAGGTCCCAAAAGGTGTATGTTTGTGCACTCAATATGAGCAAAAATATAGTCTTTTACCCTAGACCCTATAAGCCCATCCCATTTTGGGTGTATCCCAGGGTTGGATAAGGGTTGGACAAAATTAATATAAAAGCCATCCTTGTCTCCTAGAGTAAGGTTTACTGAAATAACCAAAAGTTATATTCTTCTATAACCCCAAGTACTGGTAAAACATTTATGATTTCTTAGATTTTACCAATTGGCAGACTTTACTATTGGTTCCTAATGGAGAAACTCAGAAAGGCCATAAAGGGATAAAGTTGTATTTTAGACATTAAGGAGCAATATGTCAAGCAAATTGATCTGATTTTTTTTGTATTGCGCAACTGTCTTCGTGGAAGAAGCCTCGAGGCAATTTTTAAAATATCCAAATTTAATGCTGGTATAAACTGGAATCCCAGATGTGATTTAGAAAATTCCTTGTTCGCGCCTACATGGACGTAAAGAGCCCCATGACTTTTTGTACGAGTGGCGAGACGCCCTGAGATCGGGGTCAGCAGTGACGGGAACATCTCCCGCCAAAAGACAAACTCTCCGGCCCCTATCTAGGGTAGTGGGTCGATGATTCATATCTGTTTCCTATATTAAAAAAAGACTACTACAATGGCCTATGTAGAACAGTTCGACTATAAATGTCGGAGAAGTTTAGTTAGGCCGGGGGGGGGGGGGGGGGGGAAGAGATACTGAAACACAGGGCGGGATCCAGGTGCGGGCGCAGGAATTTTACATGAAAAGAATTACATGTTAGGCAAAATAGGGGAAGCATGGGCCCCTAGCGCCCCCCGCCATCCCTAAATCCGCGCCTGCAAAATATTAACCCCTACTGTTGGTTTTGTAGAGGGCAGACGTTTGGATTGGGGGTTGGGGCTTTGGGGACACTAATCCCTGGATACGGGTGGACTAAGTGTTTCTGTCGGGGGCAGGAAACGTCAAACAATGGTGGATCTGGATACTATTGTAATGCAAATTGGAGAGCTGTGGAAACAGGAGGGCGCCCTCCCTTGTCCATGGCCTACTTTTGTCCCTCTTATTTTTTCAGCCTACTTATTTCCGTAGTCTAAACGTACCACAAGGAAGTAGGACTGGTGTGAGACTGGCAAAGAGGTAGACGGCGAGGATAGCAATGGTGCGAGGGGTTGGGGGTCATTTAATATTGTAATACGTATGTCCAGGGGCGGGATCAAGGAATTTGAAAAAGAAAGGAGGGGAAAAAAAAAAGGGGGGGGGGGGTGCGAGCCATGATGAAATTTGATATCGTGCCCATCGGGCGCTTGAATTTCACATTAAAGAATTTAATATATGTTCCAGAATGAGGGGGGGGGGGGGTAGGCAAACCCTCAATAGGGGCGAATATGGCGCCCCTCCCCCATCCCCTTTTTTTTGGTGACCAACTTCAGACCTTTTTTTAATGTAAAATGTGGCCAAACTGTAATTATGGAATTTTTGATTATGGAAAATCCGCGCCTGATGTCAGTGCTGTACACAGAGGGTACCTACCAATACAGGAGGTATTACTCAATACCCTATTTAATGTACCCTGCTTAAATAATGTAAAATTCGGCCCAAATGTAATTAGGGAAAGCGCCCCCCCCCCTTTTTTTTTTGTTCAAAACCGTGGATCCGCCACTGCCCCTATAAGACCAATTTAAAACCAGCTTTACAAATGATATGCGACATATATCATAGGCAATGTGTATACAAAAAGTATAACAATTTCCGTGTGCATCGAGTCGGCAACAGGTCATGGACGGAGTTGACGGGGAGGGGGGGCTCTATTTTTGACCAAATATTAATATAAATTGTTCTTATAATTATAAAAATTAGAGCGATCCCTTCCCCCACCCCCATCCAAAAAGTCCTGATCCGCCCCTACGGCTACCATGGTATCCAAACTAAATGTTAGGAAGAGGGAAGGGATAGGTTGGGCACTTGGAGTGAAAGTTAGTGTACTGAGGGTGAAGGTACCTCCACTAAACCTGGTGTTGGCGGACTGTAGGTCAGGAGGCACCAGGTCAGGCTAGGTCAGGTCAGGTCACGGGGTCATCTGTATTTAGACCATACAGGCAGGGGTAGGGCGTGGGGTTGGGCATCCTCTTCTGGGGGTGTAGAGGGACGGACCCCATGCTCGCCATATAATATTGAAAAGGCTGCTATGCCACTGTACCATGTACCATGCGACTATCTTTTAAGCTGATATTGCCAGTCGGCAAGCTGCTATGTTGCCTTGTCCAATTTAAGAAAATACCCTTGTTGATTTTAGAGGTCTATACCCTTTTGTCTGTAGCAGCATGCCAGTTACAGTCTACTTTCCCACAGCACCGAGACGCAACAAGTGGTCATAAGTAGGGCAACCGTATTAGTTATGTACTCTATATCCACATGCCCGGAGGGGGAAAGGGGGTTGGGGGGTGGGGTGGGGGTCGTAGCGGAGGGCGGACCTTCAACTTGGCCTAGTATTTTTAAGCGGTCCCCACGTAAAAAGAAATTATCTACGACCGGAAATTGGTTGGGGACAACCAGAAGATGAATTCCAATCGGGCTTATGGTGACTAGATATGACCTCATAGAATTTGATTAAATTTCCTCCCTAAAATCTAGTATCTGACTTCTGAGAAGTCTCCTTGCCTGAACCTAATCACAATGTAGAATGAAGTGGATAGAAATCCGGAAAACGAAAGCTCGACTTTCGCTTTGAGAAACTACCATTCTACTTAACAATTTAATCATCCAAAATTATGGAATTCTGAACTATTCTCTTCATAATTTGAATTAGTTATTCACATTGACAAAAGTCATCGCTATTTTTATTGTTTTCAAAGAATTGAGTTGATAATAACTTCTTAACATATATAACGAAATGGTAAGATTCCTGAATGTTTAATTTAGGATGGCATCGGGAAGCAAGGAGGAAGAATGGTACCCCAACAAAAAGAAGTCTAAATATAGGAAATCCTAAAAAGAAGTAGGAATAAAAAAATAGCAAAAATTGCATCTCTGCGTAGGAAGAGGCGTAATTACCTGAGATAATTCAGATTGAATTAGTCCAGATAAAAATCAAGATAAAAAGAAGCGGAAGCCATAAGTCACAGGCTTTGTCGGACGTCTCTAACCTACATTCAGTCTCCCCCACCCTGCCCCCTACCTCTCCCCTGCCCCTCCAGTGCCTATCTGGGTCAGAGTTTCCCGCCAAAACGGGGCTCTGCACGGAGTGGTGGGGATGTGCCATGTCAATAATTTCAGAAATGGTCATGCAGCAGGGTTGTAAAACAAGGTCAGTCAAAACTGAAAATACATGAACAATATCTGTAGGTATCCTAAAGTGCTGTCAAGTTTATAATTACGCGCACTCGTTTTTGAAATTTTTGGACATCAGAAAACTTACAATCCTGGTGCAGGAGCCACGTCATCGTCGTCAAACACGCCATGTAACTAAATGATTGTCAAAATGGGACAGCCTACACAAATTCCCCGCCCACACCCGCTCCACCTCCCGCTACCACCAGTGTCTGTGATCTATGTCAGAGTTTCCCGCCCAAACGGGGCTCTGAACGGAGGGGTGGGGATGTGTCATGTTTAATTTCAGAAACGGTCACACAAGAGCCACGTCATCGTTGGTAAACACGTCTGATAACAAAGGGGTGGGTCAGGGCTTGTCATAAGAGGGAATACCTACTTTTTTCTTCTCGAAATTCTAAAAAATCAACTGGAACTAATATTCTGAGGGCTCTGGGGATAATTCATTAAATATAGATGGAGATGGTGAAACCAGGTTTATATAGAATCTAGATGTATCATATGTAGTATTTTTGTGGATTATAAATTACCAAGACCTAATCTTGGACGGTGGTGAATTCATGGGGTGACGCCCACACGCACATTGTACCCTTTCCCAAAAAAATTCTTAAAGTTAAAATTCTGTCAAAAATTGCATTAGAGAAATTGTTTCTTATAGCGCGCCATACCCTTTTCAAACACTTAGATCCGCCACTGCTGGCAAACTTTAGCATGAGGTTGATAACCGCATGTCACACATAAATCAGTATTAACCAACGTGGTAGAAACAGATGTCTATCGCGTGTGTGTAGAGGGCAGAGTGAGGGTTGGGGCGGTGGGGAGCCACAGCCGGGGGGAGTAAGATGTGGGTCAGGGCCGCCACTTGTCATGGAGGCGACCTGTAAGGTTAAAAAACTCCACCACCGACCGGTTACTTTAAGTCGAGGGATTCCCCATGATTTAAAGCCCGGAACCCTCCCATGCCCCAACCCCCACCCTAACACATAAATGCAGCACACAAGTGAAGCTTGATCCCATCAGTGGCGTATTTAGGGGAGCATAGCTAACATTGTTTGGGCCAAAGCTTAAGACTTTTATTTTTCAATGTAAAATTTGCGCCACATAAATAACATTTGTCAATTTGCCACTAAACTCCACCTATTGAAAATTTCTGGATCCGCCCCTGACTATTACTACACGTGCCATTTAAGAATCCAAATCTCCGTCCCCACCAAAAACCGCCTAAAACCCACGGTGATTTATGGTCGACAAGATCAGAGACCACCCCGGTCCTCCTGGGGCCTTTCACAATCCACTGGCGCCCTCTGGTGTTTTGACTCGCCACACAGTCACGACCCCTGGTGTTATATAGACTAACCACAGAACTATCATACGTATTATCTAATACATGTATGTAATTCCTAATTATGACAAAAGCATGGACCAAATATTACTGATTTACGGGATTTGAATAAATAAACACATAAACCTCAATTTTCTTCACGTACGTTATAAATATATTTCTATGTCAATGCGTTCCCATGAGAAAAGTTCAGGTCAAAAACATTATTGCTGAATCTTTCAGACTAGTAACAGATTCTCCAGCACTCCCTTTTGGGTAGGATGATTATTGACGAATTGGCGTTAACATATCAATTTGGGGCGTTCCCAGCATTAAAATCTGAGAGGGTTCTATTTGAATGGCTGGGGGCGGGGATGGTGAGGGGGCGGGTTGTATAACATCGATGGGTTATTTTGACCAATGTCACTATAATAAAAAAGATTCATTGAAAATCTCGTAGCAGGCGCATGAACCTTCTCTTTTAATTATACACAATATTTTAAAACGTAAAATACCGCTGAAAACTCAAAGTGTGCACCATAACGTTTCTACTCAAGACCCTGAATAATCCTGCTAAAAGGTGAACGATATTGGTCTTACTAAAAAAAGTTCTTTTTCCGTTAAACAAATCTGCTTGTCTTTGTCAGTTTTGGATAGGTCAACAACACATTATTTCTCTGAAGGTGAGGTGATTAAACAGGTACTTACAGGCGACGGCGTCCTCGATGAGTGTGACATTAGCGAAGTGAGCCGTGTTGGGGATGCCGAGACAGCGCATGCCGTGAGCATGTCGCCACTCCTACGGGGGGAAAGGGTGAAATGTCAGTTACTGAACGAGTTATAAAGGCTTAATGAATGTATAAAACTGTACTGACTCAATGGCTTTTACACTACAGTACCATAGGGTCCACTGTAGGAACTGGGATCGGATATACCGACTTCTATATAATATATTGCACCATCTATATAACCTTATATATACAAAATTTATTATATAAATCATAGGCTACATACTAGGGATTACATATTTTCTTATTGGCGTATACTAATCAGCTGCTAATTGTGACGTCATCCTTGATTCCTGAATCTATCAGTCTAGGCTAATCCTCCTTGAAACGATTGAAGTAAGTCATACATGACCTCCTATTTCACTTTCTAAAGAACAGAATAATCAATACCAGTAGTTATATGTGATACGTTATATAGAGCAGTTTGTTCAGAAAAAGACGGATGTTTATTATACTTTTCCGGAATTGCCAAATAGGCATACAGTGAACGAGTGGACTGTGGTGATATGAAATCCGTATCAGTAGACTCTACTGATACGGAAGAGTAGTGCGACCTAGATTTAAACCAATGAAAACACACCAAAATGCAGAGAGTTTGACCTCTGACCTCTGACCTATGCTGACCTGACGTTGACCTACGCTGACCTGATTAACGGATGAATGAGAATAAAATTTTATTACCCTCTCGCATGGCATGCGGTACGTAGAAGGATTTTTCATACAAAGACCCTGTTTGTACCGCTCCTCGTTTAGAGAAAACAAGTTCTGGCAAGCGCGAAAACCCACTTTCGGCTTGGAGATTGTACTGCCACCACTCTGCAGCGGTACGCCCTTAGCTAGTGCGGGAGAAAAAACGCTCATTGCAGAACGCACATCGCGCGGACGTGACGGCCGTTTGTGGGATTTGAGTAGTCTTTTGTGGGATTGGAGCGGCGTTTTCCGTATTGGCGGGACATTTTGTACGGTTTTGTACTTCTGGGGATTTCTGAATGTGGATGCACGAAGAGAATTCAAGATATTGGTTCATAATGAAACCTGACGTCACTGGGCACAGTTGCCATGGGACGGTTGCAAGGTGACAGCAACTAGGTCAGATAGCCCCTTCACTCCGCGGCCGCGGTCAACGCTAGTCCGCTGTGCATAAAGTTCCAAATGAATCCGGTGAATTTAAAAGATTTTTGCATCGAAAAGCATCAAATCTTCTTAACTATGCACCATTTAACCTACACAATTCCGTTAAAGTATAATAAATACAAAACCGTACTCGTATGGAGATACTGAAGACCGGATCACGCACGGCAGGAAGTCATATTGGTACTCGTGCTTCGCACTCGTACCGATATGACTTCCCGCCGTGCGTGATCCGGTCTTCAGTATCGCACTCGTACCGATATGACTTCCCGCCGTGCGTGATCCGGTCTTCAGTATCTCCATACTCGTACAGTTTTGTTTATTTATCAATGTAAACTTACATGTCATATTCTGCATTTTTAGAATCATCAAAATGAAACTGAAACTCATTCTAAGATTTAGCATTTATACATTTTTTTCTACTGTTTTTGAATGTCATAATCTCATTGAATGTAAATGGCTTTAACTTGCAGAAAAAGTATGCAGCTGTGACCTGGGATCAACCACAACCAACGCATCGTCTCTATTTTCATTCTAAGATTTAGGTTCTACCATTTCCCTCCAGATGGCGCCCTGTACCACGGCAGAGACCACGATTAGGGCGCCACCTAGTGTTAAACACGTACGGTAACAGTGCAGTCAAGCGTTGCCCACACGTTGTTTAATATGGTATGATAATTCAAATACATATCTAACATGTATATTCTTAATAGAGCAATTAAAGGCTTCACCATCCACATCTCAAAGACAAAGAGTTGAACTTACTGCGAAATGTCTCTGGAAGGCCTTGGGCCCGCGGTATGTGAAGTTGCCACAGATCTCACAGCTGTAGCTGATGTTGAGACCGTGAAGTTTGTACAGCCAGTACGGGATGGGCTAGAAGGCAAAAGCATAGACTTTTATATAAAATCTTAGTTATATATCTCTATGGAAAAAGTCACAAAGGTCACATTAAGTTAAGAAAATAGTAGTGAAGTTATAGCCAGTGTGAGGATAAGGAAAATTATAGCCAGTGTGAGGATAAGGAAAGGTTACAGAGGCAACATCAAGGTTAAACAAACGCTGTTAGGTTAACACAGCTAAAGTATAGGACGGACTTAATGTTAGAAATTCAAGAGGTTAAAGTCACCTAGAGATATGTTTACATCATTGTACAAAAACATCGCCCAATATAGAAATTTGTTTTGGAAAAACAAAAAGTGAAAAAAAAAAAAAAAAAAAATCCTAGAATCTACTAACGATTAGAATCTAATCGTTAGCGGCAAGGTCTACAATGTTGAATCATGATATCATATGTATATGTTTGACCCTTACCTTGCCGTCCCAGCCGAGAGGTAGGTTCTTGGGGTTGTAGGGGATGTCGTTGTCCTCGTCATCGGAGTCGTCTTCACTGATGTTCTCCTCGTCCGACTCCTCTCGCTCCTCTCCTGTCCGGGCCTGTTTCCGCTGTACGTTGTCGCGGGTCGCTGACCGCTGCTCACTCAGTAACTCCGCTAACCGGTACAACTGGGCCTCCAGACTGGCGATCTCATGGTTACGTTCAGAGTCCCTGTAGAAGAGGTATCAAGAAAGTGTTTAGAATGATGATTTATAAGGTAATCCATTAATTTACTATTTTGGACAATTTATAATGGACAAAAATGGACGGGACAAAATTAATGTAGCTGCTTGAATAACAATTTACATTTCCATATACAGTCTATGCAATTACGAGTTGTTCATGTACACAAAACCGAGCCTTGTTCTATATTTTCTTCTAACAAATATCCCCATAGGATAATACTGGTTATCTAGCTTCTACATCATGCACTGTACAGCAAAATGTTTCACCAAAGGTGTCTGCTTTCTAAAACCTGATCTATACATGATTCAACCAGTTCACCGTATGAAGAAAATATACCACTCACTTATTTCTGCCAGCTTTTCCTGGCTTTGACTTGGCGAACATGGCAGGGTCGAGGTCCTCGAGGTTCTTGCCCTTCGTACTGAACAGTCGCTGCGCCCGCTCCTGTAGTGTTCCCCCACATTTCAGACCCAGCGCCATCAAGGCCGATTTGAGTCGATCGAGCCCAAGCGAGGCCAACTCCTCGAAAGACGAGAAGGCCGAGAGGTCCAAGTGAGCACCGGCATGGGTCAGGGCACCTGTTGCCTCTTTCTGAAAAGGGATTCCATACGGGTAAGTTTTGACAGATTGAGTTTTGGTTCAGTGGAAGGAAACGTGTTTTTTTTTAATATATAGATTCTATTTCGTGACGTCGTCGTCAACCTTACGTCGAGGTACCTAACCCTAGAAACCGACAAACGATACTGCTATTTTTTTTTTTCTTTAAAAAATTAGGGACTTTTGAAAATCTGAAGTTAATGCAAAATACTAAAATAAAGTTTATCACACCAAACCCGACGCAAGCAGTTTTTTTGTAGACGATATCATTTTTATTTGAGTTATTGGGCAATCAACATGTTTTGACCGGTGATGGTCTTCATCATGATAAAATATTACTTAGAATCGACAAGGTTTCTTAACTTTTAATACTGTTGAAATGGTAAGTAAACAGTCGTCAATGCAAAATATGTAAATCTGTAGAGAAGGAAAAGTGGAATCTTTAAATACTGCATTGTATTATTTCCTGCGTATTGCTGATTTTATTTATCATCCCAAGAGCATTTTCATGTTAGTTTTCCTTTCATCAGTCAACCTTCGACTATACTCACCGGCCAACCAGGGAAGTTGCCCTCTGACCACTGTGCCTCAAACTCCAGGTGTACACTCTCCATCTCAGTGGTCAGGTCCAGGATGGGTTTGACCCGTCCCATGTACGCCTCGAGGTACTCCAGTAACTGCTCCAGGTATCTAAAGGAAACAGGTCATAGTCAGACTCTACAATACTGACTGGGAGGTACATTCAGGATGGGTTTGATATGAACAATGTACGTCTCTAGGTACTCCTGTAACTGCTCCAGGTATCTGTGAGGAACAGATTACAGTCAGTCTACAATACTAAGATACAGTCTGACGATAAACTATCACCCTGTACATTACCCTAAAAAATTTTCTTATATCCTTAACAGACTAGCCTAAGACTGCACATACGTTGATAGTTCAAAACAGATATTATGTGCATTCTGTCGCTTGTCTGTAAAGAGTAGTAAGTTTTACTGAGCAACTGCTCAAGGTATCTTTGAGAAATAGGTCACAGCCAACGTGCAGTACTGAGGTACATTCTGACGTTCAACTACCATCCCATACATTACAGTTATTTTACTCATAAATGTTGACAGTTTCTTTGAATCAGACACAGGTGCATTCAGGGGCTAGTAAAGAGTAACAAGTTTTGGTGAGGAATATTGTTTATACCATCATTTTTCTCGTGCAGTAACGTCAAAACTAAATGAACTCTTTACCACGTCTTAAACTACGTATTAACCATTCTGTTCACATCAAATGCTGACATAAATATGTAAATATAAACCTTACAGAATTCCTATAATTCTAACATTAATGTACAGAACATGTTTCTTTTTCTGTTTCTCTGCGTACAAACCTCTGTGTAGGTGTATATACATAAGTTTATATACTGCGTTTAACTTGGTGCAGTAAAAACTACTCACTCTTTGTAGGCGGCGTTCTTGCGCTCTTTGGGGATGTCAAACAGTTGGTCGAAGACGGCCAGGTATGTGATGTAGTCTACTCGCTGTGGGTGAACAAAACAAAACAGGTTCAAACTCTCGTAACATACAGGCGTATAAGGCTCCCACAACTTGGTTTCCAACTATTATATAGCATGAACATTGAGAAAATGAAGAAGTTGTTGGAAAGCCCTCTCAAATGTACATGTCCAAAAAAAGAGGGGGGAAAATGTAATAAAGAAATAAAAGATATACTTTGTACACGTTCACGTTCACTTCGCTGCATACCATTATAATCATCTGCCAAAATTGCACATAAAGCGTGTAATTTTACTATAGCATTAAAAAAAAAGAGTGAAGAAACTCGGCAGTATATGAACGTGTTCATTCATCTATGTTATGTCGTTTTGTGTTTTATCTGTGGGAGATGCTCAGTGTGTGTGACTTACGTCGACTCCCTTCAGGTTGACGTACTTCTCATAACACTCGTGAAGGTCGAGGTATTTACCGTAGCCCTCTTCGTCTGTAAACTCCACCATGTCTGGACAAAAACAAGGTCAAATCAAGGTTATGGCTGTAGACTATGAAACGTCAGTGAAAACGGGAAAATAGTTACGCGAAACCGCGATTTACTTATACAAGTTCAAAGCAAAGTCAAAACAACAAGCTTTCCCCGTTCCTTGGAAATAACGTTTAAATTAGCGTCAGATTAATATCAAAGCTTGATCAAGAGTGTGAAAACTGCAACTTAACCACTTAGAGACGATAGTTCTGACTTTTTTTTTTATGAAACGGACATTAAATTTTAATTTCGAATCATAAAATGAAAGTCAATATCAAGATTTGTGGACATAAAGATAATCATATTACTTGTCCTCAATATTACCGGCATATGTTTCGTTCTTACTTTGTGCAAAACATTCCTTCAACATCACAACTCAGAAATCATTTCCAACATTGACCTTCTAAATACTGTTACTTTCCCCCTCCCCCATTTTATCTTTTATTCCTCTACCTCTCTCCACCATGCCTACTTACTTTGCATTTCCTCTGGTGGGTTTTTCCGCAGTTCGTCCAACGCAAGGAACTCCATCGACATGGGGAAAAAGTGCTAAAACAAAGAGTTTTGTGTGTTATCAAAAACATGACCTTTGCATTTCTATTACACATGTCTAGTAAGAATTTCACAACGGCACTTTTATTTTTAATGGAAAAAAACCACAATATATTCCAATACATAGTTATGATGTTAAAATGGTAAAATTTTAATATTGCAACTGATCTTTTATATACTATTTCAAAATGTTACTTAAGGATAAAAAAACAATGACTGGAGCGTGAATGGCGTAGCTGCCTTTAATTAAAATCATGATATTTGCTTCTTATAGTATTATTAAAGAGAAAACATCATTACGTAGCCAATAAATAACATTGTATATTGATACAACTTCTATAAATATGCATAGATCAATAGCTCTGTAAGAGATTTGCAAACCCGGAAATCGTGATATTGAAATTTATTTTTTTAACATGAATACCTCACTTTCAACTTAAAGCTTTGAAATTTTTGGTATATCTTCTGAGATATATACGGGGAGGGAACCGTGTCTCAAATCTTTTTAATAAACGAGATCTCTCACATTCACAGAGTTGACTCACCTCGTTGGGGTGTTTCTTGTGGAAGTCGCGTACGACCTTCAGTCTGGAGTAGAACTCAGCGAACTCGTTGGGACCTGAGAGCGCCGCCATCTCCTCTTTACGTAACCTGAAATACACGGCAACATGACATGACATGACATGGCACTCGACGGTCGAGTTGAGCTGAGCTCAGTTTCAGAGTGTGGCCAGCACATAAAACTGTTTTTTCATGACTGTTGATTCGAGCAGTAGATCTTGAGAAGCATAAGATGTTAGACTCGATTGTTGGATCTTAGAGGTGTCTAGTATATCTACGTCTATCTCACCCTAGCCCATACCATAGAGATACATACATGTAGTATGGATGTCTATGCCTTTAGACATCCATATTGAGTGTTAGCCTATATCCAGGTATAGTTTGTCTGCTAAGACCAGGCAGTCGTAGGCTCTGGTGCCACAGAGAGCTACGACACTCGACAACACGCTTCACGATTAGCCGATATGAGCAACAGATAAATCAGTTATATCATAACAAAAGGAATAACTGAATATTTCAATTACTCCGCCATGCCTTCCTAATCTAATAGAATACAAATTGATTCCCATAACGCGTCTATTTATTTTAGGTTCTCAATTCTAAGATTGGGACCCCTTGATATTTTGCGATTCGCCAGCTTGAAAAATTTACACCGTTTGGCCTGACAAATTTTCTAGGATTTTACTTTAGTGGATATGAAAATCAGGTACGGAATTTACGTCTTTGGCTTGATATTGCAGGCATAGAATCATCCTAAGGGAATACACTGATTATCTGTGGGGCGGGTTCTATGGGCGAGGGGGTCCCGGGGGAGGGTACAGTAAAGCATTGCGAGGAGCAGATACCGTACTAGACTGTAGTTATGTCCAAGTCCTCTAGGTGCTCAAACTAGGACTGTTAACCAGCAACCATTTTAGGTGGGAATTCCCACCTAAATAACGGCATGCTTTGCAGCCGCTGGTTTATGGCAGGTAGGACCATAAACCAACCAGCACACAGACAACCATCAAAGGGGTTCCCCAAGCCCATTTATAGAGGGACAATAAAATAATTCCTTGCAAATTTTAAGTAGCCACTAGTAGCCATGAACTTTTGTGGGTGTAAGGACCTAATATATAAGAGGTAAGTAGGTCATGAAAGGACTAATACCATACGAGCGTGCTGTATATTGACTTCATTGGGTGGAGCAGGGCGTATTATATCTGAGCCTAACTTAGACGTCCCCGGGGGAGTAGGGGCTGTAAGAGCTCAGTCAATAATTCCGTATTTGCCTAAATTGAGGAGGACCCCATTTTGGATGACGTCACCATGCTGATTGCTGGTCTCCGGCGGCGGGGTGAGATAAGCCGTACAGCGGAGGCTGAGTACAGGCGGAGGCGTTGTACTCACTGATTGTAGATCAATACTGTCTGTACAGCGGGAATTAACCCTTTACTGCCGGGGGGGGGGGGGGGGGAATTAGTGAAAATCTCCTACGTCAAAGTGACCAGAAGTTGGGTCCAAAATTCTGCTATGCTCACTCTCTTAGAAGTGCAAAAAGGGGTGCTCGGACGAAAATAATGACGTTTTTGGACCCAACTTCCAGCCATTTTGAGGCAGGAGATTTCCACTAGCTTTTTCTTTATAGTTAGTGAGGGTTAACCCTTTCCTGTCAGGAAGAAGGGACTTAACTCTTTGATCCGGGGAGGATAGGGCTTACCTTTTGAGTCTTAAGGAAATTTAACCCTTTACTTTAAGTCTTAAGGGAATTTAACCATTTGCTTTTAAGTCTTAAGGAAATTTAACCCTTTGCTTTTAAGTCTTAAGGAAATTTAACCCTTTACCACCGGGGAAGTAGGAATAAACTGTTCATTCCGTTCAAAGTGAGACTTCCAACAAAGTGAGACTTCACTCCAACAGCAGAGAGAACTGTCCTTTCAATTTTTAGGAATAGGACTTCATCCTTCACTCCCAGAGAATTGCAGTCCCAGAGAAAGGGGCTTTCATAAAGGTGGCACTATTTATCAACGGGGTTATAATCTTAAAAGCTTCAATTAGAGATTCAGTGCTTTTAAGTTACGTGATGTGTCCAAGTTGACAGTTTTCACCACGTGGTAACTTACCCATCTTTGTCTTCGTAGAGGTCACGCAGTTCACCCGAACCCTCCATGTACCGCTGGAAGAGAAATGATTTACATTTACAAAAGGGGTCAAAATAGAAGATTTTAAAATATTGTTTAGAATAAAACTTATGGTTGGTTCATACATTTGTTATACTGCTATGCACTCTAGGCAGTTGAATTCAAAACACGTGTATATCCAGTTTTCCAGTTCCTCTATTTCCTTTAGAAATACTTCTTTAAGCTCAATGCTCTAGATGGGAACATAACCGAGTTAATCTACTCACGTCCAGGAGTTGTCGCAGGCGGTGGTCAGAGTTGATCTCTTCACGGTGCTGTAACGACAAAAAAAACAGACATCAATATTTCTGTAAACACTTTGTTCACGCAACTGTTACTGGTGTAAGAGTTTTTCTAGCATTTTTTGTTGTAAGGATATGTATGTACTTAAGTCCCTTCTGTTTTCTGTCTACGCTTGTACCTGGACATATGGCACATGTGTCTGTAATGGGACCTGAAGTCTGCCGGGGACCAGCGTAAAAAAACAACCAATCAGCGAGACGCTTGGCATTCAGCGCG